>CM044955.1:47279511-47345574 GCA_024516035.1 Bactericera cockerelli
GTTTCATTATGATATAATAATACGTTAATGCTGGGGAATTATTTGTTATTAGAATAGAATAGAATAGAATAGAATAGAATAGAATAGAATAATTTTTATTGTAAATAAAGCCCGAGGGCATCTTACAAAGTCAATACTTAAAATTAATCTAATACTAAGGGAATAAAACAAAAGTAAATTACAATGTTATGACATTGAAAATAAAGACCGTTGACTAAGCTTAAATCAAATAATACTATACTATACATTGTCAAGAAACTAAACAAAAAAGTAGTAGGTAGGTAAATAAATAAGACACATAACAATAAATAAAATAAAATAAAACCATACAATATAAATATTGTAGACTAGCTTAGTTGGTCATTTAAAAATTCGTCAATCGAAAAATATGCCTTTTCTAATAATAATTCTTTAATATGGCTTTTAAAAATTTGATATGGCATTTCTATTACATTAGCTGGTAATTTGTTAATGAATTTATAACAGTAAAAATTGGGACCATTTTGACTCTTAGTAAGTCTTACAAAGTCAGCTCTGAATTCATTCCTATGTCTAGTATCATGGGGATGGATTTGACTGTGTCTCACATAGTTAGAAATATTACTTTTGGCATGTAACAAGCAGTTTATAATGTAAATACAAGGAAAGGTAAGAATACGTAAGGTTTTGAAAGCATCCTGGCAAGGAGCTCTATAGGGTAGTTTTGCAACTATTCTCACAGCTTTTCTTTGTAACCTGAATGCACGTATTCTCTCTGCTGAGTGACCCCAAGCCAATAGGGAATAACTCAAATGTGATTCAACCAGACCAAAATATACGACTCTGAGAACCTCTTGAGAAACGCAGGAGGAGAGATTTCTCAGAAGGTAAATATTTTTACCAAGTTTTTTAGCAATGTGGTCCATATGAGCCTCCCAGCATAAATTTGGTTGAAGTTGAGTACCTAATAATGTAACCGAGTCAGGATTTTCAAAACCTTCTGCATTTCTCAATGTAAATAATACTTTCTCAGTTTTATTTTTATTGATGAACAGTCTGTTTGCTGAGAACCATTGTTCTACCTTACTCAACATATGAGATAGTAATAATTCACAATGCTCAAGGTCAGTAGTTGTTCTTGTAAATGTTGAGTCGTCAGCAAATAAAACAGTATCTTCCTCATTCATAAAATCAGGTATGTCATTTATGTAAATTAAAAACAGTACAACTCCTAGAATCGACCCCTGCGGTACGCCAGAAGTTATGTCACTCATGTCTGACACATCCTGGCCAGGACAAGACTCGATCCTAAAAAGACTATTGTCAGATGGATCCTGATTTGAACGGGAGATTAACTCGTTATTTTTATTTGACTTAAATAACCTTACACACTGTTTACGACCAGTTAAATAAGATTTGATAAATTGCAGACTTGTAGAATCAAAATGATATTTACCTAGTTTTTGAATCATAATGTCATGGCATACGGTATCAAAAGCCTTGCTTACGTCACAAAAAAGTGTACAAGCAAACTTTTTTTCTTCATATGCTTTCAAAATTGTGTCAACTAATTTTAAAACCGCATCAGAAGTAGACCTTTTTTCGCGAAAGCCAAATTGAAATTTCGAAAAAAGATGATTTTTGATAAAATAATCGGTGATCTGAAACTTTACTATCTTTTCAAATATCTTTGAAAAAATTGGAAGAACAGATATTGGTCTATAGTTCTCAATGAGCTTGGCATTACCTTTTTTGGGAAGTGGTGTAACAGCTGCAATTTTCAAACAATCAGGGAAAACTCCCTCTCTTAATGAATAATTGATCAGTTTTGTCAAAGGTGTTAAAATGAGAAACTTAATTAACAGCAAAATTTCTAAATCAAGACCATAGATATCTTTGGCTTTGGATTTATTTATTAAACCTAGATGTTTCAGCACGTAAGCATATGAAACCTCTTGAAAACTAAACTGGACACTAGAGCTCAAATTAGTCTGAACCAAGTCAGCAGGTCTAATATCAACCAAGGGAGTTTTTTCCCTTATCTCGCTTACGGCTTTTAGAAATTGCTCATTGTACTGAGCTGCGCTAAAATTATTAGGACAGACATTTTGCTTCTTCTTTTTAGTTCCTGCAATCTCCCACATTGCTTTGGACTTACTAGGATATGATAGAATTTTAGCATCATTTGCATGTGTTCTTGCCATATCAATTTCATTTTTGTACATTTTTCTAAAATTATTTTTGTAAGTCAAAATTTCAGGAATTGGGTCTTGTTTACAAATAGCATAAAGATCTTTCAGTTCAGACCGCATTTGTTCAAGTTTTGGTGACCACCATTTTGTACCTTCTGTTACATATTTTTTTACACGCTTTTCTTTAAAAGGAAAAGAGATTCGGAACAGATTGTAAATAATGTCATGAAATCGTTGGAATTTGTTATTTATGTCTGTATTTTCTAAATCAATAAAACTGAAGTCTGAAGATTGAACAGACTCATAAAAACGACGCTTTCCTTGTTCAGTAATAGGTCGATACCTGATGATTTCAGTTTCTTTAGTAAAATCCCAGATGTTCATGTTCAAAATTTGGGCTCGGTGGTCTGATAGATTAAAATCATTTACATAAGTCATACAATCAAAGTCATGTGTGTTGATAAAGATATTGTCCAAACAGTTATTTCCCCGTGTAGGTACTTTAACTTGTGGTAAAAATCCATAGGATGCAAATAAGTCACATAAAACTTGCTTCTGACTATTGTTTGTATGAAAGTGTACATTGAAGTCTCCACAAATAATAACTCTCTGCCTTTTAAATATCTTTGACAGTAATACTTCAAAAACATCAATAAGATCAGGAAAAGATGCATTAGGTGACCTGTAAATTGTAATAATAATTAGATCTAATATTTCAATATGTACACTAGAGATCTCACAAACAAGCTCCACAGACAGTTTGTTTACATCATCAAGTGGTGTTGACACAAACTTCCTGTGAACAAGTACCATGGATCCACCTCTAGGTACAATAGGTCTGGCGTAGTAAGAACCAACCTGATAATCATCTAGTAACAGAGCCTCTATTTCAGGACCCAATAAAAAGTGCTCTGTCAGACAAATAAAATCAAATTGAAATTCAGAGTTTCTTGTAGTGCTTTTGGTTAAAGCCTGCAATTCGGACACTTTCGATCTAAGTGATTGAATATTAAGGTGCATTAATTTTACAAGGGTTGTTTGATCACTTAGACTTAGACTTAAATTTAAATTTTCCTTGTCTAGAATAATAGTTTCATTCTGACCAGTGTAGTCCGGTGCACTTAGAATACTATCAAGCCGATTATTTACAACTTGGTAGGGACAAGATTCACCGTTGTCTGATTGTTGCTGTGGAGCACAAATATCTACATGCGTTAACAAGGTAAAATAATAAAAACCTTCTTCAAGGATAGTGTCATCAAAATCTAAAATGCGTTGCTCGATATCTACTGGACGATAGATACTAGCATTTGTGTCAGTGACCTTTTCGGTGTTAAAATGCTGCGGATGGGAATCCACATTAATTAACTGAGAATCACTTGCCTGTTCGGCCAGCACGTCAGCTAATAGATTCCTACCCTTCTTATGAGCAGTAGTCGTCAAGTGACTAGAAAAAACGGGGAGAGTTCATTGCTCCATCACTACCATGATGGAAAGAACGGTTAGTAAACATACGGCTGCGACCATATGTTCCAGGAGGAGCACCCACATGAGCACAAGAGCAGGTATGTTGACCACCATAGCGGCGCGGCTCAACCATACCGCTCATGTACCGGCGTGGAGGCTCACTGGTTTGACGAGGGCGTTCATGGTAGTAATTATTAGCAATGTTTCTCCTCTGATGGTAATGTACTCCATTACTATTCCTAATATGCCGAGGTAGACGAGACAATCCATAATTATTATAATTATTTCGTGTCTGATGAGATTTGTTGTTTACAAAAGTACGTCTAACTTGACTATAGTTTAGTTTAGATTGAATGTTTTTGAATGGTTCCCTGAGGTTTTGTTGAGAATTGTTATTGAAATGTTTCTGGATTAATTTTGAAGTGCCATTTTTACTATTTTGAACTTTGAAACCAACCGATTGTGATGTTGTAGATGTCTTTATCTTATTGCGTACTTTATTAATGACTGAAAAATCTTTCTTCTCTACAATATGAGAGTATATCATATCACAGAACCTACGTCTACCTATACGGTTGAACTGATACCCGTCTCTATTGTAGTCACAGTCTCTAATTACGTGGTCAGGATTCAAAATAAAAACATTCTTAGTTTTCAAATAGTCACTTACTCTAGTGTTGAAAGAATGAATGTGATAGTTGAACTGAGATTCACCTCTACGGGGTGGAACAAGAACAAAACCAAGTTTACAAGAGGAGAATTTCCTGACAATCTGATCTAGCTGATGCTTAACACGTTGCCATGATGTTTTACATACGTCATTAGAGCCAGCACAGATTATCATGACATCCCCAGCTCCTTGTTTCCCAATTTTGAACTCACAGATATTTTCAACACCAGATTGGTTTTTAAACCAACACTTTACGTTATACTTGCTAGAGAATCTCTTCTTCAGTTGATTTTCTATATTTTGAACAAGGTTGTCACCGATAACTGTAATAGAGGCTGTACTAGGTGATGTCACAGGCGGTGTTCTTGCATGTCCATCGCCTACATTGAAAACTGCTGGGTGATTAGACGATTTGTTCGTATTGCTGTCGGGTTTCTTTAGAGAGGGTTTCATCTGTGATGGTGTTGCAGTAGGTTTTGATGTATTATGTTGATGCGATTGACCTTCTTTTATACCCTGTATATCTTTTTCCAGTGTTTTGATTTCATTCTCCAAATCCAAGAATTTGCTGACGGAGACATAGCACTCTGCTGATTGTTGATACTGGTTAGAAGTAGTAACAGTTGCTCTGCAGTCCTGATTACCAGATGGTGTGACGTCATCTCGCCTGGCACTGTGCTGCACAGTTATATCAGCTTCAGTATACTGGGTGAATTCAGATTTCTGAGCGTGATTGTTGTCCTGTTCAAATTCTATTTTGTTCTGGATAATAGAATTTGTTTGAGAAATGCAGGTTGAACATTTGACTGGAGATTTTAATTGTTTCTCTAGTTGTCTTGTTAGATTCTGAATAATTGTGTCCTGCTCTTTTTTCGAGTCGATATATTGCTTGATGTGCTCCTCATGTTCTTCCAGAATGGCTTGATTCCTTAGTTCATATTGTTTGATTTTTTCTGAGGCACATGATAAGTTATTATGAAGAGTGTTCACTTTCTCCGAAAGTGTTTCTTTGCATAAGTTCAATTCTTCTATTTCAGCGCATTTTTTGTTTAAGAGCTTGAACATATTACATATTAACTTATTAATTGTTGATACATCATGGAAGTTTGTTTCTTTGAATTTTTGATTCATTATGTCAATTTCTCTCTTTATTTGAACAAAAATGTCTTGGACTTGATGTGTTGGTTCAATATTATCAAGAAAATCCCTTGTATCCTCTTCAGTAATGGTGCGGGAGAAGGATAATTCATCAACACAGTTCTCATATACTGTTTGCTCAAGAGTCTGAGCTTGAACATTGTTCTGATTTGTTTTGTCCGTAGATCTCATGAATCTTCGAGAGCAACGAAGAATGTCATTGTGCGTTTGTTTCAGAGCAATAAATTTGTACTCAAAACTATTGCTATTGTTAGATGCTCTTACCCGTTGAACGGTGATACTGCCTTGGCAGTCTGGTCGAATGCACTGGAAGATTGCAGTGTTGTTGGTAGGTGAAGTAGAGTATGCATAAGTGAATCCCAGATGTACGATTGTGGTAACTCCATTCTGATGAACTACTTGAAAGTCTGTAGGAGCCGACATGTTGAGTCATCCAGTATACTGATGAGGATGTTATGAGTTCACTTACTTCATACTTCACTATTGTGTTTGTTTACTTAGCAAGTTGGTATACAACATTGAGTTATTAAGTTCATATTAGAAATCCAAAGTAATGTTAGGTATATGTATATGTAATGATTGTAATATTTTATATAAAACTAGGATTCTTTAAAAAATTCACTCACCGACTTAAGTTTCGCCCAGGCTCGTAGGCTTGATCACAATTACTAGACGAAACTTAAGTCGGTGAGTGAAATTTTTAAAGAATCCTAGTTTTATATAAAATATTACATATACCTAACATTACGTTAATGCTGAAAGCATTTTCTACCACCTAACCTCTAGAGTCTCATTAATAGTTATCATATTTGTGTTAATCACTTTAGTGATGTGACAGTAAAATTACTCAAACTCGCACTGCTAAATTTTCTCCGAATTCAGGACTCGAACCACCGACCTCCAGGTTACAAGTCCGCAGCCTTATCGATCAAGCTACTGAGGTTGGTTATAAGTATGTCGGTTGTCATTAGCGGCTGTCGCGTGCTTACACAGCGCTCGCCTCACGGCGATCTTGATGTGGTCACATGCTCAGATAGATGAGAAGAGATTGCCAAAGGCAATAACCCCGCCCTTTAGTTAGGACATATGTTATGTATATATTATTTTTTTTTTTCTTCTATTATATTGTATTTTAATTTGTAATTATTTGTGTTGTATATAATATGTCAAATTAATCAAGTGTAAATAAATAAAATATATAAATGAGAAAAAATCCAAGCATTGGGCTGTATCCGATCCACAGATTATGGAACCATGCGCTGTATTGTTTACATTACATGTCTAGCGCCGTAACCACATCCACTGAGTTCAATAGTAGCTACCGTGGCAGAGTGAGTTAGCGCGCTAGGCATTGCACGCATGGTGACCTGGGATTCCCAGCGGGGCAGGAATTTTTCTGCTCTGTACTTGGATGTTCGGGGTCCACCCATACCTCGTGAAGAAAAATGAGTAGTTCCTTGTATGAGTAATGACCAGTGGCGGCATCACCAGAGTAAAAATAAATTAATGTAATAGAATAATTCGACGTGTGAAGGAGGCTCTTAGTAATGCTGCGCTACCCACAAAAAGTGTGTAGAGGCATTGTGCTTCACCACAAATAAAATCATACATACATACATACACATACATACTGGGTTCAATAAATATGGTCCATACACATACACAGTGAGGTTCTGTTTTAGGATTGTTTATATGATTATCTGTTGGGCTGCATTAGACCCAAATGATTTTTTTTTTTTAATTTTGTATTATAAACTTGGGATTTGCTTATATAAATGGAATTTTGTGACCGTGAGAGGGCGGCCGCTCTGTGATTAAAAGGGGACCGCTATTTTTGATTTTGAAACCCATTGAAACCCATTCTTGATGCTTAATAAGACAAATAAGACTTAATCGAATAGAGAATCTTAGTGAGGTCTACAGTTCACGGAACCACTAGTAATAATAGTAATTTTTATTATTAAAAATACTGGTCCTTTTCTTTTGTATTTTCCTCTTTAAGTACTTTAACTGGTAAATAATAGAAAGAAAAAAAAAAAAAAAAAAACAACAAACAAAATTCTAACAAAAAAGCATCTTTGAATCATTTTGTTGCAACAAAGTTGCCCAGACCTTACTTGGGACCTCCCCAGAGCAAAGTTTAAAATTAACTTTGACCATTAAGTTCGAAATTGATTGGCAAACGCATCTGCGGGAAACAATTTATCATACAAGTTGAGCATTGCATAAGACCTGGCAACATAATGATCAGGTGAGCTCTGACACCTATTGAGCAAGATAACACAACCATAGTTCATAAGGCAATCTCTCTGAGAATTAACAGACTGGAACATAATACCAATGCAATACTAAAATAGACTTGACATATAGGCCAGAAAAATATTGCGTAGGGAAAATTCAATAATAAATTATTTACCTATACCTACCTACTGTTGTTGTTTATATTGTTGTTATAATTATGTATAGTGTTTACAATTATATATTGTTGTTGTTGTTGTTGTTGAGGTGTCAGGTACACTGAAGTCAGTCTCTGTGGTGTAGCAGCTGTGAGTACTGACCGTGAGTCAAAGATCCTGAGTTCGATACCGGGTTGGGTAGAATTTTCTAACAAAAAATTCTATTCCCTAAGAACAACATGAGGCATTTCCGGACCAACCCAGAATGGGTGAGGTTAATGAGGGTGGCTTTAAATTTTATTTAAAGAGAGGTCTCAGAGTCCTTGCTTAAAGTCCTTGCCCCCAACTTGAGTTTAAATTGATCAATTAAAGTAATGTTTCATACAGGAATTCTGACTGCGCTCGGGCTGGGTGAGGTTAATGAGAGTGGCTTTTACTGTTTGGTTATACCGGCTGATAAGGTGTAAATTTCCTTAGTTTTTTCTATAGATTTGAGCACTAAACTCCAAAGCAAAATGTAGCCTCATGCATTTCTCATTAGATACTAGAAAAATCCATTAAAAAGTACATATCATTAAATGCACATTTTTAATATAATTTATTCTAAACATATTTTCGTAAGGTGTCAATTACCATCACTTACTGTGATATCTTGTGAGTGACAGTACTTGCAAAAAAATATCCTTGACATTACTGTTCCAAGTTTTAATGATAAGAACTCATTGTTTAATTTCTCATTGTTATAATTAAAACAATTTTTTCTGAAGTGCAGCGAAACATTTCGTACCAAATGTATAATAAGCTATCATCTCTATCACTCTGGAGATTAAATAGAACAATTTAATTTACAAAAATGTGAAAAAATAAGAGATTCAAATTCCAAAATCATAAAAGTAATATAATCAAAAATATATGGCCAAGTGTCTAATCAAAATAACCAATTACACTTCGCAAGTTTTATACTTTTACATTTACACTAAGTTTTTACTGAGTAATCATTATCATAGGGTGGCGTCATCGCGTAACGATGGTAGCCAGACAGTGGAGTAATGACTCAGCACTTCTACCACTATCTATACAAGGAGGCTAATAATTGACAAGGGCCCCCAGAACCAAGCCAATGCTGGTCTACTCCCAGTTTATAGTACCCTAGCCAGACTACTGGTCTCCTCCCAGTTTATAGTCCCCCAGAGAGACTGCTGGCTGGGGTCCTTCGTCTGATTTATTTTATACATAAATATCTATAAGGAGAATCGAAGATATGAGGGGGGTCGAAATAACACAAAATGTTTTGTGTAATATACACACAGCGTGCCAATGTTTTTGTGGTAATATACACACAGCGTTCGAATGTTTTGTGTAATGCGCGTTGAAAGTTTTTGTGTAATATATACACAGCGAGCGCCGGCTCCGTGTAGGTCGGAACTATGCCTGGTTGAGATAACATGGAAGGTATTTGTGTAAAACACAATATGTTTATAAAAAATAGCATAGTGAAATAGTTTTTGAAAAGTTTTTCAATGGTACATATTTTTCAGATAAGAATTACAATATGTTGGTCTAGTTGGCAGAGAATCTAGAACTCTTAGGGCGGAATTAATAGACAACATCAATAACTTAAGTCGTTGGTAAGTGTCGGTTTTCCCTATCTTACACAGTACGCAATCGGTGACTTAGCGCCACAGAGGTATTACAAAAACGTCTATTAATTCCGCCCTTAGACTCTGAAACCTTCGGGTCGCGCTTCGATACACGGTTGGGTCAATTATTTCTGACGTAACATTTGTTACCAAATTGTTTAACTGTCTACTTCTCTCCTTCATTTCAGGAGAATACCTACAGTCAAACCAGTTGAAATCAATTCAAACATTAACAAAAATGTTCTGGTATTTTTTAAATAATTTCTCCTAAGTAAAACCATTGTAAGGCTGGTCCACCTGATGATATTTCTTTTATTCTGAAAATATGATGACATATGATCAACTCATCTTTTGAACAAATCTAAGAAATCTCTCTAATATTAGGTATACCAAACATCACAAGTGAATAATTCAGACATGAATCATTCAAATTACATGTCTAGGTATATCTGACATAATATACCTATTCTTAACACGTAATAAATTACATACTAAATTGCAATAAACAATCATAAAACCCTTTCTATTATAATGAACTAGCTGTTTCTCCGTATTTTGTATCAAAATTATTTGCAGTAAACTTAGGCGTGACCATGCAATGTTAGAATAAAATGAGGAAATGACCCATACATTTAAATTAGTTGAGGAAAATTTTAATATTTTTTCTGATAAATTTTTTGACAGAAAACTGAATTCAGGGGAGTCAACTATCTGCTACCGTTTGACCTGTTCCATTTTCATGGATTTAAAATTCTTTATTTTTATTCCTAGTTGAAATTACTCGAAAATTAACATTAGTCCATAAGATGTTTTTGATTATCTCTATAGGTTATGATTTGTTTTATAGAAAATGCAATTCAAGCACATAAATTGATCAACAAATTAATTATTTTCATATTATAAGATACCTACTATTGGGTATGGCCTATGTCTATTGGAACATTTATGTTTAATATAGGTAGAATGATCAATTTGAGATCATACACTATTTGAGATTTATACATAGACATTAGAGATTATTAATGATGAGGTGATGACTCATATTGACTCACGTACAAACTACACATCACTGTACCTTGCATATTGCATCAAGTGGACAGTAATTATCTTAATGGAGTAGATTATAATATTCTTATCATACTTGTAATAAAATTATGTTTATTTTGCAGATTTACTTTCAACATAAAAGATCTTATCATTGAAACACTAGTTTTCAATTAAAGGCAGAGAAAAATTAAATATTTAAGCTGCATACATATCTCAAGAAGATATCTAATATCTTTTTCAAGGAAAAATATTTTACAGATAACTAAACTATAATATCTCATAAACTGGTAATACATCCATTGAGTTAGTTAAAGATTGTTTATGTCACTTTCAACTACTGGCAAAATAAAGCTACTTATCAATCAGATTAACTCAGTCAAGACTGACAAGAAAATGAGCTAGAAAGTTGGTGTTGAAATGGAAATTAAAAGTTTTTGGGACGGGGGCATAGCCATACACAAAAAAAAAAACTTTGTGGTGATAAAGTAGCCAGGTTTAATCCAGTAACAGTTTTGAAGACAGAGAGTACAACTTACTAGTAACCAAAGAAACTTATCTACTCATACTTACCTAAAAACATAAGGTCCCATTTCAACCAGAATAGGTTTCACTTTAGGATTGTTCAAACTTTCTTCTGGATTTGTCCAATTGAACATGTAGAAATCCAAATACAATGGAATAGTTGTGTGTTTCCAAGCTGCATATGACTTGGAACTTTCTGTTAAAGTCAGTTCCTGCAAGCAATACAGTTTCAAAATGAGATGGAAAGTTGGTGTTGAGATGAAATTTCAAAAGTGTTTGGGAGGGGGGCATAGCCACATACAAAAAACTTTGAGGTGATAAAGTAGCCTGAAGATAAAGTAGGTGATAAAAGGGAGAAGTAATATAACAAGAACAAGCTAAAAAATATTTATAATGTACCTACCTAATTCTTGCAAATGTAATGTGATTTTTTGTATAAATAAGTAGGCTATCAAAACTCTTCTTGAGGCACTAAAAAAATCCAGGCAATTTCCATACCCAAGCAATACTTGTTACTTAACAAGGTAATTAAAATGAATGTTTGTTGATCAGGGTTTACAACCATTTTTTGGCACAAATGTCCACTGTGTCTTTTACAGACAGTCTTGAAAAGTAGCTTTTTGATTTAAATTAAGGGTAAAATAAGGCCAGGCTATAGATTTTCAACTTACTTTTTCCAAAACCATTTGGAATACCATAGGCCATATGATTGCTAATACAATGCCACATAATGAGATCAAAAGAAATAAACTGAAGTACAATGTCTTTTTAATTAAACCTTTAGAAGCCATAGTTGATCAAATTTTGCAAACTCCTGTGTTGTCTTCAGTTCTGCTTGACAATCTGAAAATTAAGAGAAACAAACAATGTTAGTAGGTACCTACCTACCTGACAAACAAACAAAAAATGAGGTGAACCAGAAAATACAGAATTAATCAAACAAAAGGCTTTGGATTGTGATGAATTAAAAAAAAAAATTAAGTACCTACCTAGGTTAGTGTTAGAAAGTTGAAGAAAAATATTGAAAATCACCAAAGCAACCCAATGAGTTCAAAAGTGTAAACCCAATTAAACAATAAACCCTTGAATATTCAAGTCTTTCCTAAATAAAATGCAAGTATACCTAGATAATGATACTTGAGCTTAAGTTGATAAAGATATCTCAAGTACCTCTTTAAAAAGTCTTTATTGAAAGTAGGCTATCTACAATTTCAATGATAGAATCAACTAGGGAATTTATAATAACTGTAAGATCTAATTTTCAAATACTTAGATGTTCCTTAGCTAGTTTTACAGGAACTCTGAGTTTGCAATTATTGGTCACAGAAAATCTCATTACATAGACAGATATCACAACATTTCATAATAATTATGTCAGCAAACTTTTGGTGGGCTCAAACTCATCAAGAAGTGCAGATAGCTTGAACCTACCTACACAATTTCAAAAATAAATTGCTTGACTCAAGAGACACATTCAAAAATGTTCCACTAGGTAATTTGGCCCATGCAGCAAAATAAATGCACATTTTTCAATACTTCTCAAGAACTTAGAGTGAAATTAATAGACAAATTTTATATCACAAGTCATTGCTAAGTGTTGGTTTTCCCTACCTATCTTACAGAGTACGCAATCCTGACTTAGTACCACTGAGGTATTGAAAAAAAAAATCTATTTATTCCACCTTTAGGGCAGAATTAATAGACGTTTTTGTAATACAACTGTGGCGCTAAGTCACGTATTGCGTACTGTGTAAGATAGGGAAAACTGACACTTACCAAAGACTTAAGTTATTGATGTTGTCTATTAATTCCACCCTTAGTCTTGACTAAACAAATTATTTGAAATGGAAGTAATTCCTCGTAGGGAAAGTGGTGGAAGTGGCTTGCACACTGAGACAAAGCATGCTAGTTTAAGGGCACTGAGACAAAGCATGTTTTCAGTCAAATTGATTTAAAATATCTTCTCTAGGAAATTATTTTATTTTCATCTACTAATCCTGTTCTATAATTCAGTCCTAATAATCTTGATTAATGTAATAATTTATAGTTGTCTTACCTGTTAGAGCAATGGATAAAATCCAATCTTCCGAACAAAAGTTTATGACACTGATTTTTGATGAACTGCTCTTGGGCTAACTTTGAAACCAAGAGAAGGTGGAAATCAAGGAGTTTAATTTTATTTTATTGTTACCAAATTACCAATGAGAAAACTTATTGTACACTATGATTGTAAGGTAACTGTGTATTTCTTTTGATGCTCGGTTGAGCATTAAAATTGAATCTAGCCGATTAAATGGCGACATAAAAGAATTATGTTAAATTATTGGCAGACCAACTTAATACTTATTAATAGGAATGTCCACTGTCCAGTTCAGACTAGCCCACTCAGATAGAATTTTCTTCATTTTCTTATCAATCAGTTCCTCTTTGAATTTTTTGATAAGTTCTTAAACACTACAGTGTTGCAAAAAAAACCTCTAGTAACAGTGTTGTCAGAGTCCGTGATAGTGTAGTGCTAGATATTAACGGTCGAATCGTGCTATATTTCGTTTCAGTGGTATCGCTCGACCAAAATATCAAGCAAGACAAATTCCACATCAACTCATCGATTGGATATGGAGTTTGATTTTTTCCTCTACTCCCTGAAAAACCGCCATTCCTATTCCAGACAGGCAAGCAGAATAATTATACACACACTTTGCCAATTTTTTATCCTGAAACCAGACCCCTGATGTTTCTGTGGAAAATCTAGAGGACCGGATCACTATTGCATGTGCGAATGTAACGTCAGATATTAATTCAAGAGTGGCCCACATCTTCAGGAACGTATGAATTTTTGTGAAAACCACCGGAGAGGCTTCGTTGATCAAATTTTGTAAGCAAGTAAGTATTTTTGTTATCTCTAAAAACATCGACTTTTTCGTGAAAATAATTGTGATATGATACTCTACAGTTGAGTTTCTAAGTTAGACTGTCAATTTTCAAAAGTTGCAATATTTGTTCTGAATATATCACCTAGCATTGACTCTTTTGTGAAAAATGAGAGTTGTTGTTGTAGCCAGCTGGGCTAAGCTGGAAGGGTGAGTGATGGTCTCCAGCCAACTTTATTTCAAAGTTGGCTCGTCCTGAACCACATATTTCTATGTTCGATCAACCATGATGAGGACTTGGACTCTTCTTTATAGCCATTAAACCCTTAGGAAACTGCAAGGTAGCCTGGCTTGTAAGGGTTGGCTAGTCTGTTCTCTGTTTATAGTCCTCTAGCGAGACATTCTTCTCTTCTCCCTGTTTTACGTAATTTTTTTGTTCCTTTTTCAATTATTTCGCTCGAGTGCTCTCACCACAATCGTGGCCTTATACTTGAATTTCAAATATGTAATTTTATAAAATAATTGAATTTTATTCTTGTGCACAAAACACTGAGGTCATCCGAAGAAAAATATAAATAGGTGATAGCTTGATCCATGCCACTGGCTCAAGTAGCGCAAAATAATACTTATTCCTGAGAGTTTCTATCGGAATTCAACGAGGCAATGCCGCATTCATGCTGGGAACATTGCCACTTGTCAGTGCTATAGATCAAGTTGTTAAAAGTTGTTAAACGACTTTAAAAGTTGTAAGCCTCATCTATGCCACTTTCGTATTAATGAACTTATAATGTGAAGAAATAAACACATTTTATGTTGTATATTTTATATGATCTATTGTAGTAAAGTTGTAAATTCTACTATATTTACATAGTTTACATTTACATATAGATATTTATTTAAAAATACAATAAAATTTAGCACAGCCAAAAATAACTCCCTTCTGACCCAATGACCTTGCCTCTGTGATGACATAATCAACTAAAGAGATAACAATACTCATTTTCGTCACTCGAGAAGAACAATGAAGCCTTCACTTTTATAACAGACACTATAATCTGTATGTTTACTAAACAACAGAGAGGGGTCAATGTTAATCGCAAAATTGTTATTCTCACACTTAAAAGATCAAATCATTGACTTCGAAATCTTATGTGATACGGAGTATAAGTAGGTATGACTCTCTTACTTAATTTATTAAACATTCTTGAGTCACACGAATGGTTGGGTCGAGGTACTAATGCTGGCAATGACTCAAACCAGACCTTTTCACTTCTCACAGGACACCTACACATTGTGATTCATGAGTAGCACTTGAATGAACAAATATGTCGACCTGGCCGAGGGTACAGCTTTGCACAGTAGTGTCTCGGATAGTTCACTTCTCATTGTACCAAATGTCATCCATGGAAGAAAGATTGAGTTCGGAAATTGGAAGGGCGTCCATCTGTTTCAAGTTTTCCAGGTAGAATAATAGTTCTTGAACCACCAATCTGAAAGTTCAATATCAACATTGGACTTAACTAATAAAAAATATACACATCGTCTAAGTTTAAAGTCCAAACAGCTGGGTGAAGTTATTGTAGATAGTTATTGAGTTTCCAGCAAATGAAGGGTAAAACCTCCATCTCATCTCCTATTACTTCCATGTTGAAAAAAAAAACCACGTACTTGTTGTTAATAACGGCAGCTACCCCGGTCCTACCCAGACGGTTGATGTTATTGTGAAAAGCTGGTTTCTAAGTTTCCAGCGAACAGGTTAGAAAGTGTCCCTTTTTTTTATTGGAAAAAAGCGATTAATTTTAGATATTGGAAAAAATGCGAATGAACCGAAAAGACCTCTTTCTGATTTAATTCCGATGTTGAGGAAAAAAAAAAAAAACGCTAAGCCAAATAACAACTCACCCATACTGTGGGCCCCCGTCATTCTTGATGTTCATGTGCACCAGCAGCTCCCTCAGCTTGGACTTGACCAGGCGGTGGATCTGCATGTACAACTCGTGAATCTCGGAGCGGGGGAGAACGCTGTGTATGGCCTCGTGCAGACTACCCAGCTTCTGACGAATCACCTGTCACGAGAATAGAAGATAATAATGATAATAATAATATCGCCTTATTTATACTGCCCGATTAGGACTATTAAGTCCCATTATTCCAGCAGTAAGCCCATGACATATTATTATGTGGTGAAAATCGCAAATGGGAGGATAACTTGTCATGTTCCGGCTGGGTTTCGAACCCGCGACCTCTGGTATCTCTGGATTCACAGAGTGCCGCCTTTACCACTGAGCTACCGGGACAGCATAAAATATTATAAACTAATAAGAATGATACTACACTTATTTATACTGTCCGATTAGGACTAATTAATTGCTTTAATTAAAGATGAGTAATTCACAACCTTTTTTATTTCGTAGTCATGAAATAGGAGCTACTGTAGACACTTGTGGTCTGTGTTGTAGCTTGCCCATCCCCATCCCATAGTAAGCCTCCCCACTGACGGACAAGAAGTGACACAATCTCATTACTCGAGTATGGGACCACATCATAATAAGAGGGTTAATAAACTGTTCAATTAGGACTCATTATAAATATGAGTAATTCAGAACCCTTTTTATTTTGTAGTCATGAAATAGGAGCTACTGTAGGACACTTGTGGTTTGTTGTAGCCTGCCCATCCCCATCCCGTAGTAAGCCTCCACACTGACGGGCAAGAAATGACACAATCTCATTACTCGAGTATGGAACAATATAATAAGACTCTGAGGGTTAGGTGTTGGTAATGCTCTGAGCATTGAGATCACGTGCTCACGCTCACCTGATGATTATCTTCCACTAAAAAGTATTATTATTACAGGAAATGAATTATTGTAGATTTTATACTAAATAGAGAAGAGAATTTGTGTAGAGAATATAATAGAGGAGATGTTAACGAGTAAAGAGAATTGGGAGTGTATGGATAAAATGGTGAGAGACATAATAGTTATAAAAGAGAGAGATGGGTGGGCACTACAACGAAATCAGTAGGTGCTCTACAGCACCACACTAGAAGTAATGATATTTTTCGGTTTCAAGTGGGGTTAGCTTTTAGAGAAGTTGGGTTTTTAGAGGGTGGAAATCCCACACCCCAGGTTAGGATGGATCTGGGTGTCTTTAAAAGATTTTTTCCTGCCTTCATTAAAAAAAAAGTTATCAATGTTATCATATTTGTGTTAATAACTATCGTGATATCACAACTACTCAAACTAGCTTTAATAAATCTACGCTGAATCCGGGACTTGAACCACCTACCTCCAGGTTACAAGTCCGCTGCCTTATTGATCAAGCTACAGAGGTCGGTGAAAAAAAAAAAACAAAAAAAAAAAATTACCAGGAAAGATTTGGACGGCATGGGGGCCTTGACCTCCCAGTACTTGAGCTTTTAGAGAAGGTGGGTTTTTAGTGGGTGGAAATCCCACACCCTAGTTTAGAATGGATCTGGGTGTCTTTAAAAGATTTTTTCCTGCCTTCATTAAAAAAAAAAAATTACCAGGAAAGATTTGGACGGCATGGGGGCCTTGACCTCCCAGTACTTGAGCTCCGCGTTGATCACCTGACCCATGATGGAGAGCAGCTTGAGCCGAATGTCCCGGATGTGGTCTCGTATCCTGTCACTCACCCCATGCAGGTGGTTCAGCTGGGCGTTCTCCCCTAGCAGGCCTGTGAGGGGCAGATGTTGGATATGGGGAATAAGATAGGTAGTTGGTGTTACTTAATCATAATAAACAAAACAAGAGGACTGCATCCCCTTAGTGTGGGGTAGTCGCATTAAATTTATGTTACCTATTATGTACAATTAATAATGCAAATAAATTACAAATAAAAAAATATCATTTTTGTGTTAATCACTCTCGTATTGGATATGGGGAAAAGATAGTATAGTAAGTAGTGCTTTTTTAGCTAGCCTCCGTGGCGTAATGGTTGTGACTACTGCCCGTAGTCCAGAGGTCTCGAATTCGACTCCCAGTTGGGGCAAACTTTTCGAAGAAAATTCTGTCCCTTCCAAACACGTGAGGCTGGCACTTCCGGCCCTACCCAGGCTGGGTGAGGTTAATGTGGGTAGCTGGTACAATTAATGGAGGGTAAAACCCCCATCCTGACTGCCTCAAAATATGTGTGCCTTGTCAAGCCCCCTTTCTTAGTTCTAGGTTTGAATTCTAGCTTGGCCTACTCATGGTCCTATAGAGGTAGCAAGTCAAGGTACAGATACGTACCTCATAGTCGTTAACCTGTTAAACTGTTGGCTCGAGACAGGGAGTCCTATTACGCTAACAGTTTAGTTTTTGTTACTTAATTATTACAACCAAAAATAAAAAGTTAGTGTATTTTTATTAATCACTCCTTACCCTCAAAATGCACCACCACGAAAGGTATCAGATACAGAATGAGCTGCAGGGCTCTCAGAGCCAGCGCTAGGTTCACGGTGGTGATCTTCTTCAGTCCCGTGCGGTCAGACACCGCCTCTCCCCCCAGTACCAATTTGCAGGAGAGGGAGTTGAAGATCTGGATGAGATCCGCGATGTAGCGCGGGAGAATGTGAGTGATCAGGGAGAGCTCCTCCCCACGCGAGCAGTAGTCAGAGATCATCGAGATGAGGATGAGCACGGTGCTGGGGACGGAAGAGAGATATTATAATCTATACTTATAAAAGATTAATAATAACACTCTTTAGTGAAATTTTATGGACTCCCTGTATATATTTTTTTAAAATAAACATCAAGTCTCAGCTCAAAGCATTTTCTATACCACCTAACTCTCAGAGTCTTATTTTTATGTGGTCAATTGGACAGCTCAAAGCATTTTCTACCACCTAATTCTCAGAGTCTTATTTTTATGTGGTCAATTGGACAGCTCAAAGCATTTTCTACCACCTAACTCTCAGAGTCTTATTTTTATGTGGTCAGTTGGTCATAAGTCATAATTATACTCAAGTTAATGAGGAACAATTCATGCACTGGGTGGGATTCGAACCACGGATCCCTACGCTACCTGGATTGTCAGACCAGCGCGTTAACCACTTGACTACCAGTGCACGGTAGTCATTAATATTAATTTTAAATATTAACACAATTATTAATATTGATATACATGTATAATGTCCATTTTTTATATTCATTCATTCATAATAAATTAGCGCAGCTCCGAAATGGTATTCAGTTGCGTACTAAAAAAGGATAATAATAATATCGCCTTATTTAAACTGCCCAATTAGGACTATTAAAGTCCCATTATTCCAGCAATAAGCCCAAGAGATATTATTATGTGGTAAAAATTTCAAATGGGAGGATAACTTGTCATGTCCCGGCTGGGTTTCGAACCCACGACCTCTGGAATCTCTGTGTTCACAGAGTGCCGCCTTTACTACTGAGCTACCGGGACACACATGGATGGTTAAAAATTCCAAGCTAATATATCACAATTTCAGTGGGTAGCGTAGAATAATTATTATCATTAAAAATTCCAAGCAAGACCTTAGCCACGGAAAAAAACAATAACGGCGACAAAGTACCGGGTTTTACCTAGTTAATTCATAGATGGAAAGGTTTACCCATGTTCCCACTGTTCACAGTCTCCTATCTATAATAAAAATATTAATATCGCTTTATTTATACTGCCCAAGTAGGACGAATGAGTCCCATTATTCCTGCAGTAAGCCCGAGACGTATTATTATGTAGTCGAAATCACAAGTGGGAGGATAACATGTCATGTCCCCACTCTGGATTATCAGTGAGACGCCGCGACCACTAATACTACTCACCCAATCACAGCGTACTTCTCATTATTCACTTCCAGAGTCTCCTTACTACTCACCCAATCACAGCGTACTTCTCATTATTCACTTCCAGAGTCTCCTTACTACTCACCCAATCACAGCGTACTTCTCGTTGTTCACTTCCAGAGTCTCCTTACTACTCACCCAATCACAGCGTACTTCTCATTGTTCGCTTCCAGAGTCTCCTTACTACTCACCCAATCACAGCGTACTTCTCGTTGTTTACTTCCAGAGTCTCTTTACTGCTCACCCAATCACAGCGTACTTCTCGTTGTTTACTTCCAGAGTCTCCTTACTACTCACCCAATCACAGCGTACTTCTCGTTGTTTACTTCCAGAGTCTCCTTACTACTCACCCAATCACAGCGTACTTCTCGTTGTTCACTTCCTGAGTCTCCTTACTACTCACCCAATCATAGCGTACTTCTCATTGTTCACTTCCAGAGTCTCCTTACTACTCACCCAATCACAGCATACTTCTCGTTGTTCACTTCCAGAGTCTCCTTACTACTCACCCAATCACAGAGTACTTCTCATTGTTCACTTCCGAAGTCTTCTTACTACTCACCCAATCACAGCATACTTCTCCTTCACTTCCAGAGTCTCCTTACTACTCACCCAATCACAGCGTACTTCTCATTGTTCACTTCCAGAGTCTCCTTACTACTCACCCAATCACAGCGTACTTTTCGTTGTTCACTTCCAGATACTCCTTACTACTCACCCAATCACAGCGTACTTCTCGCTGTTCACTTCCAGAGTCTCCTTACTACTCACCCAATCACAGCGTACTTTTCGTTGTTCACTTCCAGATACTCCTTACTGCTCGCCGAGCCGGTTTTGCAGCTGGTGAAGCA
This sequence comes from Bactericera cockerelli, assembly GCA_024516035.1. Taxonomy (NCBI): domain Eukaryota; kingdom Metazoa; phylum Arthropoda; class Insecta; order Hemiptera; family Triozidae; genus Bactericera; species Bactericera cockerelli. The sequence goes on from CM044955.1 coordinate 47,300,120, forward strand.
CCCGTGGTTGATGATATTCCCGAGCAGAGCCTCCAGCCTGCACGGCACCTTTTCAATTCAGAGGGTGAGCATAAAGAAAAAATAATGTCTGTTTATAACTTACATAAATATGTAATAATTTTGAAGCACTACTTTCATACTACCATATTCGTCGACAGTCATTTAATGTAGCAAGAGTTAGCTCTAATTACGGCAAAAAAATACCAAATTACTTTGTACCAACATTTCTAAACAGCATGGTAACCTCACTACAAAATGTTGAAAATTATTCAGATCTGAAGTCACAACTGATACCATGTATAGATAATATTGTTTTGAATTGAAATTTTAGGGAAAATCTTTATTATTTAATAATTTATTTTTTTAATATTATGTACCTTTAATAATTATGTACCTATAGTATAATATTGTAATGCTTGATTGAGTAGTCACTTAAACACTATGTGTCATTCAATCTTGCAAGTAACACACTTCTCTTAGAAGATCTTCAAAGCATAGGAGAAGTACCTTTGTATAAATGTTTCTTTATAAAGAAAATAAATAAATAAACTATTATTATTGAGAGTTATGCACCTCCGCCCGCCTCCACGTCTCGCTCTCCAGAATCATCTCCAGCTTCAGACGGTTCTCCGTGTGGTGGCGCTGCATCAGCTTGATCGCCTCCGACTTGAATGCCAGGCGGAGGCTGGAGGCGATGTTGCTGTTCTGAGTTGGCAGGATGCGCGCGCAGATGTCCGACAGGGAGTTCACGTAGCCTGGATACAAAAACATTTTTAAAAAGAGTAATATAAGGGTACAATAAGTACTATCGTGAGGAAAAATTAGTAGATATTTATGGTGATAGGTTTACAAGCTTACCTCTTATTATAGTGGTAGATTTACAATTTTACCTTCCGTAGTATTATTCAACAATTTAGATCGATCTTTATTTACAATTTTTTATATACAGGTGCAATCAAAAGGTATAAATTAAGTATAAACAAAGTTTGATCAAGGGTGGTGATAATGCCTTTGGCATTCTCTTCCAGTATTGATGAACAGAAGTTCCTTGTATTCGAAAGGAAAATATTAAGAAGAATCTACGGTCCCATTAAAGATCGTTGTACCTCAGCAATGGAGAATACTTAAAAATAGATAATTAAATTAACGTTACAAACATCCAAACATAATACAACTAATGAAAAATAGAAGAATGAATGGGACAGGCCATCATTTGGTCGTCTAGGCCCTAGCCACGGATAAGTAAGTAAGATTTACAAGCAAGCAACAAGAGTTACTGAGACAAATGATGTTATTAGGTGTCTCGTAATTTTGTACTACCCTGTAAATCTGTCTCATAAAAGCACAAATGAATCACACACTGACATACACAAGTAATATCGCACAAGTAATACATCAAGTCCCGACCAATAATAAAACGATCATTCTCCGGGTGTTTATTTCAAGAGGACGATCGTTAAACGTACATATGCACTATAAATAGGTGAGTTTTATGAGTTTAGAATTAGATTCATAAAATTTATGAAGTCTAACAAAGAAAATATAAAAAAAAAAACATTAAACTTCCACTATTTTCGAAATACACATGGAAGTAAAACATTAAATATTATTGGAAACACTGGACAGTGTGCGTACCTTGGAGTTCAGTCAGATGATTGATGCTAGCTTTCTCTGCAAGCCAATGTCCGGCTCCTCTGGTGCTGTTGTCTTCCCTATCCTTGTAGTGGGTGACGCTGGAATTGGTCAGCAAGTAGACACACCGGTTGAGCGCGTATTGACAAGTAGAACACAGGACTTGACCTACTTTGCCCCGCGCCTCCTCATTCTCCTGAGGCATGGTCCCCAGCATGACGTCACACGTGTCTTTGATACGCAGCAGGAGTAGGCCTGGAAGAATATATTCAATAGTTTAGAGCGAATAATTAGCTCAGTGGTAAGCTACTCGCTTGCCACGCGGAAGGTCCCGGGTTCGATTCCCAGATTTTACAAAAAATTGTATTCCAAACTTGGTTACAGTTGTTTGAAGTAATACACCTTCCGGCCATGTTGACCCAGCATCTAAATGGGAATTATTGGGTCACTTCTCTCCCATCGGATGAGAGGCATGCTACAGACAGACAATACAGACCACAAGAGTCTAGAGTAGCTGCTGGTTCATGGCTACAAAATAAAAAAAACTGTGAAACACTCATCTTTTAAAAAAGAAAAGATTTAAATCATGACCCCCTAGGTCAAATGAGTCCATCAGAATTGTAGATAAAAGGTCACACAAGAAAATGGGGTCCATTTTTTTTTTTTTTTTTTTTTTTTTTGATGAAAAGTGAAATCAATGATTACATTTCTTCCTCGATTTTCTTTATTGAGTAAATTCATTAGCAAATTTAGATTTTTTAGAAACAGCTCTTAGGCAGGCGAGCAAGTGAGTATGTTATACTTGAGGTATTGTGCGCTTAAATCTAGACTGGTGATTACTTTATTTCATGTACATGCTGGATTAGGATTACCTAATGAGTGTGTACAATTGTTCAAAAGTTGAAGCCACTCAAGGATATTCAAATATTTGATCTGATCATTGAGTGAGGTCAGCTCACTGGAATGATTGGTTTGGAATGAGAAGTTGGAGCTGGAAACAATTTCGATTGCACAGGACTTGATTATGGCTTTGATGGCAGAATCTACTTCTTTCCGGTAAATATTTAGGAACTCTAAATTTTCTTGCTTTAATAAACCTGAAAAATAAGGAATGGATTATAAAACATCAAAAATTGTTTGTTTTGTTTTATGAAACAAAAGTCCCTAAGCCTGACTAGTATATTAAGAGGGTCAGAATTCAGCCACTTCTTGGTGGATTTAACAGCTCTGTTCAAAAAGTTAGCAATGATACTCCCTTGATCATTTATAACAACCCAGTTTCCAAAATGTTTTTTTATCCTCCTGAGACCTGGGCATGTTTACCAGAAAGTACTGATTAAGACCTGGCGTACTTTTAAAAGTACATGGAATTTTCAAAAATTCCTGCCGGTTTTTGAGAGAAGATAGTGGTATGAAGTTGGTCGGAATATCTTATTCAGCTGTTTTGAATTGTAAACAAAACAATTTTATGGAAAAAAATCTCTTCCTTTGTAGTTATGATTTGGAGCTAAAAACATGTCCAAGCGTCGCTAGAAATCGTCAACCCCTATGAAAAGCAGTAATTGAATATTTGACACGTTTTAAATTAAATATATATTTCTTTTACTTTGGACCTTATCCTGAAGTTACCTCATGGTGTTTACTATTTGTTTCCTTTCCAATAACAACGACCAAAGTTGGGTGTACTTTTTAAAGTACATTGGGATTCAATCTAGTAATCAGCCAAATTTGTTTTACTGAAGAATTGCCTATTGTTGAAGACGAACAACACAGGTGCCGTGGGGAAAAATGCAATCAAAGAACAAAAATCAAATGTACTCAGTGCAATATCTTTCTGTGCTTAACAAAATAACACAAATTGCTTTCTAACATTCCATCAAAATTGATGTCAGTTCCCACCTAATGATTATTTAGAAAACTACTTCTATACTTTGTAGTTCTAAGTACTGATATGTTTATTAACAAAGTTCTTAAACTTTAAGAATAGGTATGGAAAAAAATCTATAATTTTTCTACTTTCTATGAAAAAAAATCTACAAAAAAAATCAAAATTTATTGTTTCTCACTGTTTCAGTAAGTAGGTTCATCTAAAGTTTAAATCTTGTCAAAAACCAAACACTTTTTTTATATGAAAATTTGAGTTTTTATTTACTCAGCTGTGAGAGTAATAGTAGAAAAAAACACTGCATTGAGTCCTTATGTACTTTATATAGTACATTGATATCTCTTATTTCAGGCCGTATTTGGTAATTTTCTTTGTACTTATACACTTATAATGACTTCCTTAATTATTATGAACAGGAATAAAAAATAAATAAAAATAAAAAAAATCTCAGGACTCAGTCAGTACCTGTCTTATGTACTTTTAAAAGTACATGCAGGTCTCAGGAGGTTATGTAGTTGTAAATATACACTTGACAAGAAAAAATCTAAAAATCAAAAACTTGGACTGAATTTTGTTGTTTTTCAAAGGATACGAAAGTTATGTGATGTACACACCAGTTTATCTTGTCACCCAAATATTTTTACATCTTCATAGCTCAAGACAGTCATATTGCTGATAATAAAAATCATCCCTTGGCATATTTCTCAATTTTACCAATTTGATGGTTTTCTTATGTTGCTATGATCTCCTAGACATCACACTGTGGGACTTTAAACAGACAAGGTACCCACCAGCTTTGTTGGGCCTAAAGATAATGACACAAATTATGGACGTTCTTAACAAGATTAGCATTTGGGTGAAATAGTTCTAAATTAAGGAGGACACAACACAAAGGAATGGAATTTCTGTTAGAAAAGACCCCCAAAAATAATGTAAATAAGGGCAACCAGCCGTAAAAAATGGAAGGAGCATTTGGCAGTAGGCAGTGGCAGTAGCCTGGTTCTGATGTGGTTCAGGACAAACAATTTTATCAATTAAAGTTGGCTGGGTAGCCACAATGGTTAGAACAACACTAACCATGAGCATGATTAACAAGCACCCCAAAAAGGTATCGGAAAAGGCAAAATGACAGAAGACGAAGATGACAACAGTCTCTTAGACATTATTATTGAAGTTCAAAATGGATTTTGAACTGTTTATACATACTTGGGTAATTTTAAGTAGCTCACCTAGGACTATACACACTAACTTTTCACTCTCCATCACTTGTAAATCAGATTCTATCAAAGGTCTATTGAGATCTGTGCTAACAAACCGCTCAAACTCTTGTATCATCAGAGTGTCAATCATTTTTGTCATTTCCTTCAACTCAGAAAGCAGGTGCCGGAAACTTTGGATGCCATACAGTTCACTATTCAAAATATCTTTGGTTTTTTCTATCAACTCCAATGCTGCTACATAGTTGGGTGTTGATAAATATATCTGTATGGTGGGCTGGGTTTGTAAAATAGATGACATAAGACGTAGTTTATCCAGTACTTTACATTGGTTGCTTCGCTGTTTCTCTTTTTGAATGAGTTTCAGTGATTTTTTAACTTGAGTCTCATCAATGGCATGTAATTTACTTCGTAGATTCTTAACCTGTACAATAGTTTGACTGAGCTGGTCCATAATTGTATCATGTGAACTCATAGCATGAAAGAATGCATCACTTTTATTAGCAACTTGGATTGCTATCTGAACTTCAACTATATCTAAGTAATGGCTCAATTTTTCTTGCATAAGTTTACTGGAATTATGGTAGGAGGGTGGGGAGCTAGAGAGAGCAATATCACATTGGTTATTAACAGGAGGTAAAGATGAAGATGTTTGCTGCTGATACAGTGGAAAAACTATACTGAATGTTTCCAAGTTGTTCAACTTGAAATCTGACTTTAGGTAAACCTTGGGAATCTCTGAGAGATCAAAGTGGGCATAATTTTTACTTCCAGAGGGAATGTTCAAGCTTGATAGTATTGAATCATCTGCATATTCTGAGGATAATGATGTTTCTGAAATAAATATAAAATGACATAATCAGAAAACTTCTTAAAAACATATATATATATTTTTTTTTTTTTTTTTTTTTCAAAAGTTTTTTTTTAATAAGAGCATATTATTATTTTGAAAGGATAAAACTTCTTTCTATACATATCTCTGAAGGTCTAAGTTTGAATTTGACACAAAGATGTACTAGCTATCATTTTCATCACCTTTTGAACCAAATCAGATTACCTGTCAGTCTTCTTCTTCTGCATCTTTTGGAAATTTTCTTCAGATAATTTTCGAAATGGTGTTTGTTAATTTCTGGTAAGTAGGATGGGGTGGGTACATTGTGCAACTCAACAAAATGATCACCCCATGTTTTAGTAAACAAGTCTTTTTGTTTTCCTTTGCTGGGATCATTAAGTACTGCAGGGAGATTCTGACTTGCACTATAGATGTTCCAAGCAGTTGGTTGGTGTTTTTCACCCTCCGTAGATGAGCTTGTTCTACTCATGGCATGATGTTTGTACACGTGTTTCTCATAATCATTGTCATTCACACCTTCTATTGGTAATGAGTTACAAACACAGTTTTCACCATATGTACACACATACGAACCCCCTTCTTTCTTACAGTGACTCTCTCTGAGATGCCTGAAATATAAAAATATATAAAATCATGGAAGAAAAAAAGGAAGCAAAATTAAAACAAAAAAACAAAAAAAAAACAAACACAATACCTACTTCCAATTTCTGATAGTAGAAATTTATCTTAAGTAAAATGAAACATTGAGTTATTAGTAGGTGATGTAATTTTATAAAATACATTACTAATAACTAATAAGTCTAATAACTCAATTTGTGCTATAGCCAATATCCAGAAGAGTAACATACTACCTATACTAATAATGTTTGTCAATGCAACTTTTCCCTAGCACCTGTAAGAAGTAGTTACATAATTCTGAAAACTGAGGTACATTTTTTTAGCGGCTAATAACAATTATTTACCTTAGAAATAGATGCAGATATTTGAAATCAGTGTCTCTACAATACAGGCAAGACTTCCAAGCTGGAACTGTATTCAATTTTGATGTTTCTTCCATTATAAGAACATCTTAGTTTACAGTTGGCACAGGCTTATGATACTGATAAGGAAAAATATTGGAACAAATCAGGATCACTACCACTAAGATAACAAGGTGATAAATTTAGTTGGCACACTGAATTTACACAGATAACGTGACCCAAGCTATAAGAAATAATTTATCAAATAACTATACAGATTAACAAAACTGTCATATAAAAACACCTTTTACATTAACAGGAAGAAAAGCTCATAGAAACAGACAACTGATAAGATAGAAGTGTTGCCTACCCGAGCATTTTAAATTCTATGCATTGTTGCCTGACCATATTTATATCACAGATATTTAAATTATTCCTAAATGAAAACCTCCTGGTTCCTAAAGTGTACCATCTACCACAGATTTACTCAATTTTCTTAAGAGGGGACAAAAAATATTTTTGGCAGGTTGAAAACGGAAAAATTCAGTTGGAGGAATTTTCATTCCAGAGATCTATCCGTCAAAACCTTGAAGAAAAGATATTTCTTTCCTCCAAGGTCAAAACCGAACCTGTATGAATCCACCTACAACGTTTCTACCTACAAGATTTTTTTAGGGTTTTTTGTTTCACTTCCTACTTACAATATTTAGGGTTTTTAGTTCAAATTTATATCGGCCATGCCCGAGGCAAACTATTCGTTGTACACACATAGGGTCTTTTTTATTGTACTTAACACATACTGGGACAGTTAATGTGGCAATTTCAGCAAAGTTGTAGGCGCCATTTTTGAGATATAGCCGGTTGAATAGAAAAAAGTTATGAAAAAATACTCTAATTATACTTAAAGGCACTGCCCGAGACAAACTCTTCGTTGTACACACATAGGGTCTTTTTTAGTGTTATAATCATATACCTAGGTATATCATATGCTAATTTCAACAAAGTTGTAGGTGTCATTTTCGTGATATAGCCGTTTGAATATAAAAAGTTCAAAAAAAATATTCTAATTATACATAAAGGCACTGCCCGAGACAAACTCTTCGTTGTACACACATAGGGTCTTTTTGAATGTACTAGACACATACCAAGCCATCTAATATGGTAATTTCAACAAAGTTGTAGGTGTCATTTTTGAGATATTACTTGTTGAATTCCTACCTACAATAATTAGTGTTTTAGATTCGAAATGTTATCGGCACTGCCCGAGGCAAAATGTCCAGTGTACACATATAGGGTCTTTTTTATTGTACTTAACACATACTGAGACACATAATGTGGCAATTTAAGCAGATTTATAGGTGTCTTTTTTGAGATATAGCCGGTTGAATATAAAAAAAAATCAGAAAAATTACTCTAACTAAACTTAAAGACACTGCCCGAGACAAACTCTTCGTTGTACACACATAGGGTCTTTTTTAATGTTATAAACATATACCTAGGTATATTAAATGCTAATTTCAAAAAAGTTGTAGGTGTCATTTTTGAGATATAGCCGTTTGAATATAAAAAGTTCAAAAAAATATTTAATATTCAAAAGGCACTGCCCGAGACAAACATTCCGTTGTACACACAATAGGGTCTTTTTAATGTACTAACACATACCATAATTGCAATTTAAAATTGTAGGTGTCATTTTTGAATATGCCGTTGATAAAAAGTTCAGAAAATACTTAATATATTTAAAGGCACTGCCGAGACAAACTCTCGTTGTACACACATGGGTCTTTTAATGTCTAATCATATCTTATTAGTATTTTAACAAGTTGTAGGTGTCATTTTGAGATATAGCCGTTGAACAAAAAATTCAAGAAAAAATTTCTAATCTAATAAAAGCACTGCCGAGACAAACTCTTCGTTGACACATAGGGTCTTTTTAATGTTTAAACATATACCTAGGTATATTATATGCTAATTTCAACAAAGTTGTAGGTGTCATTTTCGAGATATAGCCGTTTGAACATAAAAAGTTCAAAAAATATTCTAATTCTACATAAAGCACTGCCCGAGACAACTCTTCGTTGTACACACATAGGTCTTTTTGAATGTACTATACCATACCAGCCATCTAATATGTAATTTCAACAAAGTTGTAGGTGTCATTTTGAGATTGCTGTGACTACAATTTTTATCAAAGCACTGCCGAGCAATCGACACATAGGGTCTTTTTGTATAAACACACAATGGAATTACGTTAGGTTCATTTGAATATGCGTGATAAAAAAATGTTTAATAATTAGCACCCACAATCGTGTACACAAGGGTCTTTTTTATTTAACATATACAATGCAATTAAATTTAGTCATTTGAGAATGCCGTGATAAAATAAAAATATCTATACTAAAGCACTCCCAGACAACTCTCGTGACACACATAGGTCTTTTTAATGTAACAACCAGATAAAGAATTTCAAAATTAGGTGTCATTGAGATAGCTTGATCAAAATTTTTATAACACTCCAGCAATGTACAAAGGGTCTTTTTTTATACATCACCATATGGATTTACATTAGTGTCATTTTGAGATATGCTTGAATTCAAAAATTTTTAATAAAAAGCAGCAATTCGTACAATACTTTTATTTAATAACAGGAATTAAAATTCAAATTGGGGTTTTAATAAGTTGAAATAAAAATCAAAATTATCTAATTTACATAAAGGCACTCCCGGACAACTCTCGTTGACACACATAGGGCTTTTTAATGTATAACAATACCAGCATTAAATGGTAATTTCAAAAAGTTGTAGGTGTCATTTTTGAGATATCTGTTGAATATAAAAATTATATTCAAATTAAGGCACTGCCGAGAAATTCCGTGTACACAATAGGGTCTTTTTATTGTACTAACCATACGACAATAATTGAATTTACAATTTTAGGTGTCTTTTGAGATATAGCCGTTGAATAAAAAAATCAGAAAATTACTCTAATTAAATTAAAGACATGCCCGAGACAACTCTTCGTTGACACACAAGGTCTTTTTAATGTTATAAACATATACCTAGGTTATTAATGTAATTTCAAAAAGTTGTAGGTGTCATTTTGAGATATAGCCGTTTGAATAAAATTAAAAAAAATATTCTAATTTACATAAAGCACTGCCCGAGACAAACTCTTCGTTGTACACACATAGGTCTTTTTAATGTTACATACCATTATTGTACAAAGTTGTAGCATTTTGAGTATGTTGAATCAAAATATTTAATTCATAGCTGCCGAGCAATCTGTACACATAGGGTCTTTTAGTAACACTACAGCCTATTGGAATTTAATTAGTGTTTGAGTATCTAAAACAAAATTTATTAATGCATGCCGAGAAATTCGTGTACATTGAGGTTCTTTTTTATTCTAACAATACTATGTATTAATGATAATTTACAAATTTAGGTGTCAATTTCGAGATATAGACGTTTGAATTATAAAATAACAAAAAATTATCTAATTTACATAAAGCACTCCCAGACAAACTCTTCGTTGTACACACATAGGGTCTTTTTTTAATGTTAAATCATATCTAATATTATATGCTAATTTCAACAAAGTTGTAGGTGTCATTTTCGAGATATAGCCGTTTGAACATAAAAATTCAAAAAATTTATTCTAATTCTACATAAAGGCACTGCCCGAGACAAACTCTTCGTTGTACACACATAGGGTCTTTTTTAATGTACTAGACACATACTAAGCCATGTAATATGGTAATTTCAATAAAGTTGTAGGTGTCATTTTTGAGATATTGCTTGTTGAATTCCTACCTACAATAATTATTGTTTTTAGATTCGAAATGTTATCGGCACTGCCCGAGGCAAAATGTCCAGTGTACACATATAGGGTCTTTTTTATTGTACTGAACACATACTGAGACACATAATGTGGCAATTTCAGCAGATTTATAGGTGTCATTTTTGAGATATAGCCGGTTGAATAATAAAAAAAATCAGAAAAATTACTCTAATTAAACTTAAAGACACTGCCCGAGACAAACTCTTCGTTGTACACACATAACATAGGGTCTTTTTTAATGTTTTAAACATATACCTAGGTATATTAAATGCTTATTTCAAAAAAGTTGTAGGTGTCATTTTCGAGATATAGCCGTTTGAATATAAAAAGTTCAAAAAAAATATTCTAATTCTACATAAAGGCACTGCCCGAGACAAACTCTTCGTTGTACACACATAAGGTCTTTTTTAATGTACTAGACACATACCAAGCCGTAAATGCATGGGAACTATGTTTTCCGTAACCTTACACTCTGCCGGGCTGTCTATTTCTTTGTATAGGCGTTCATCACACCTCGGCCGAGGTGTTTGATCTAAGACACTGCCTGTGGGGGCACGGTATGACTAAATTTTTGTCTGGAAAACACCTACCCTATATTATTTTCTTTTTAAAAAATGTAAAATGTTCTTTAAAACGGTTAGAAAGAAAAGATACAATAGAAAACGACTTACAGTAACTGCAGCTGCATTGATTCTTCCGTGGCCACGTGTATTTGCGCTGTGGTGCCTTTGGTGAAGATCCTCAATTCGATGACACAAGTGGGTTGTTATTTGGTTATATAATTTATTGGTTAAGGTATGATTGTCAGGTTATATAATAGTTGGTTGAAGATTACAAATTAGTTACGGTTAAGTATAATTTTTTTTTTTTAGTTTAACGTCGCTTTCAACTACATGGTCATATCACGACGGGGGTGTTACCCTCCATTCGCAGGAAACTCACAAACCTGCTACCCACATTAACCTCACCCAGCCTGGGTTGGGCCGGAATGCCAGCATCACGAAGTCTTCACCTCGCTGGACGTTGCTTAACTTCGGTGATCCAACGAGAACCGGTGCATTCAACGCGTCATCGACTGATTTGAAAAGAAATACCTTTTATAATTTAATGGCGAAGAAACACTACTCAATTGAGTGGCAGGAAACTAATAACATTGTATGCGGTTGAACGGCAACTACAGACTGACTTTTGCTTTCAGTGGAAATATTTGTAAGCTAAGTGATAGAAGAGGGGGAAAATTGGTATTAAGTAAGTTTAAAAGTGGTTTCAAAGTGTGGTCCCAACACTGCCTAAGCAAATATTTCGTGGTACACGCATACAGCCTAATTTAAAATAACAAATAGTGTCCTTACCACATAATCTACTAAATCGAAATGGACTGTGGAAAATAAAAAAAATCTCGATAGTATACAAGTGTACGACTTTATATTACAATTTAAAGTTTCTATCTACAATATTTGGGGTTCTCTTTTTCTAAGCTAAATGAGGTTTTTTTGTATGTTGTGTACACCTACACAGCCTGGCAAAGTCCAGAAATTTGGACTATAATTGTTTTCTAAATCCAAAGTAAATCAGTCACAGCGACGACTATTTTGTAGATTTTATAGTTGTTTATTATCTACCTGTCTTTAGCTCTCAATATATTGTTCTTGATTTTCCACACCACCCAAGAGGTATCAAGAAGGCGCGTTTGTTTTTTTAAAGAGGTTTCCCCTATATATGTAGGCCTATCTCCTCTGAACTATTGCTGTACACGATACGCTTTGCTTCTCAGAGTACAGAGTAACCCAACCAGCCGCGGACAATGCTAAGGTGCTGCAGTTCCACAGGTTCTTAGCAGAAAGGATTTTCTCAACTCCTAGCTCTCACGAAATGAAAATTATCACACATTTCTGAAATAATTATTGCATAATTATTATCATTGACATGGTAAACTAACTCTCTAGATACTAACAGAGCGACTCTAAATATAAATAGAATAATAATGCTCCATCATTATCTTCTGTATATAAAGGTATAATATGGTGTGAAAATAACAAAATAAACATTTCCACTCAACCGACAAGATACGCTTTGCTTCTCAGAGAGTAGTACAGTAACCCAACATAACATATTACATTGAACTTTGTACTTGACGCTCCCTTTCAGCAGATATCAGATAAAAGTCGGTTAATACGAAATACAAAAGGACATGCTTAACTATAACGATAGGTCAGAAATAAGTACCTAGTAAACAAAATATAAATCTCATTTGTAAACAATGATAGTAACATCCAATCATTATCTTCAACGTAAAAATATTACATGGAGTGAAGATTACAAAATAAATACATACATAGGTCAGAGTAAAGTGTTAACAAAATATAAAATTATTTTTTAAACGATGATAATGTAGCCCAATCATTATAATTATAAGTAGTGCTTTATTTAGACTGTCAGTCCCATTATGACAGGTAGTCCCATTATGCCAACAGTTAACAATATCTTCAACGTAAAAATATTATATGGTGTGAAGATTACAAAATAAATACATACATAGGTCAGAGTGAGGTGGTTAACAAAATATAAAATTACTTTGTCAACGATGATAATGTAGCCCAATCATTATCTTCAACTTAAAATATTATATGGTGTGAAGATTACAAAATAAATACATACATAGGTCAGAGTGTGGTGGTTAACAAAATATAAAATTATTTTGTAAACGATGATAATGTAGCCCAATCATTATCTTCATCTTAAAAATATTATATGGTGTGAAGATTACAAAATAAATACATACATAGGTCAGAGTAAGGTGTTAACAAAATATAAAATTATTTTGTAAACGATGATAACGTAGCCCAATCATTATCTTCAACTTAAAAATATTATATGGTGTGAAGATTACAAAATAAATACATACATAGGTCAGAGTAAGGTGTTAACAAAATATAAAATTATTTTGTAAACGATGATAATGTAGCCCAATCAATCTTCAACTTAAAAATATTATATGGTGTGAAGATTACAAAATAAATACATACATAGGTCAGAGTGTGGTGGTTAACAAAATATAAACTTATTTTGTAAACGATGATAATGTAGCCCAATCATTATCATATATATATATAGTGTGAAGATTACAAAATAAACACATTGGTAGGTCAGATCTAAGTGGTTAACAATATTTAAAATATTTTGTAAACAAGATTAATAATGCTCAATCATTATCTTCTGTATATATAGGTAAAATATGATGGGAAAATAACAAAATAAACATTTTCACTCAACCGACAAGATACGCTTTGCTTCTCAGAGAGTAGTACAGTAACCCAACATAACATATTACACTGAACTTTGTACTTGACGCTCCCTTTCAGCAGATATCAGATAAAGGTCGGTTCATACAAGAGGCCATACTTAACTAACGATAGGTCAGAAATAAGTAGTAAACAAAATATAAATCTATTTTGAAACAACGATAGTAATATCCAATCATTATCTTCAACGTAAAAATATTATATGTTGCGAAGATTACACAATAAATAAATACATAGGTCAGAGTGAGGTGTTAACAAAATATAAAATTATTTTGTAAAGGATGATAATGCAGCCCAATCATTATCTTCAACTTAGAAATATTATATGGTGTGAAGATTACAAAATAAACACATACAAAGGTCAGAGTTATGTAGTTAACAAAATGTAAAACTATTTTGTAAACAAGACTAATAATGCTCAATCATTATCTTCAACATTAATATATATTGTTATGATGTGAAAATGACAAAATGAACATTTTCACTCAACCGACAAGACACGCTTTGCTTCTCAGAGAGTAGTACAGTAACCCAACGTAACATATTACACTGAACTTTGTACTTGACGCTCCCTTTCAGCAGATATCAGATAAAAGTCGGTTAATACCAAATAGAAAAGTCCATGCTTAACTAACGATAGGGTCGATAAGTCAGAAATAAGTAGTAAACAAAATATAATTCTATTTTGTAAACAACGATAGTAATATCCAATCATTATCTTCAACGTAAAAATATTACATGGAGTGAAGATTACAAAATAAATACATACATAGTCAGAGTAAGGTGTTAACAAAATATAAAATTATTTTGTAAACGATAGTAATGTAGCCCAATCGTTATCTTCAATTTAAATCAAAACGCTTGCATACGAGTCTGCAACCATTGGGACATTTTCATCTTTACTATTCAAGGTCCAAAACCCAACTGACCAAATTTCGTATTGTGCGCATGACACATACCTTCTCTCTTCTCTCCCTCTACAATTCAATACTTCGCCATTGTGCGCATGACACACACTTTCCCTCTTCTCTCCCTTTACAATTCAATATTTCGTTACATAATATCGTTACATAATTTCGTCACATAATTTTGGTTATGTGCCAGAGCAAAGACATGAAAATGTCAAAATATTAGATGGTGTGAAGATTACAAAATAAACACATACAAAGGTCAGAGTTATGTAGTTAACAATATGTAAAACTATTTTGTAAACAAGACTAATAATGCTCAATCATTATCTTCAACATTAATATATATTATTATGATGTGAAAATGACAAAATGAACATTTTTACTCAACCGACAAGACACGCTTTGCTTCTCAGAGAGTAGTACAGTAACCCAACATAACATATTACACTGAACTTTGTACTTGACGCTCCCTTTCAGCAGATATCAGATAAAAGTCGGTTAATACAAAATACAAAAGGCCATGCTTAACTAACGATAGGGTCGATGATAATGTAGCCCAATCATTATCTTCAACTTTGAAATATTATATGGTGTGAAAATTACAAAATAAATACATACATAGGTCGGAGTAAGGTGTTAACAAAATATAAAATTATTTTGTAAACGATAATAATGTAGCCCAATCATTATTTTCAACTTAAAAATATTATATGGTGTGAAGATTACAAAATAAATACATACATAGGTCAGAGTAAGGTGTTAACAAAATATAAAATTATTT
This sequence comes from Bactericera cockerelli, assembly GCA_024516035.1. Lineage (NCBI taxonomy): Eukaryota > Metazoa > Arthropoda > Insecta > Hemiptera > Triozidae > Bactericera > Bactericera cockerelli. The sequence goes on from CM044955.1 coordinate 47,315,500, forward strand.
TGTAAACGATGATAATGTAGCCCAATCATTATATTATCTTCAACTTAAAAATATTATATGGTGTGAAGATTACAAAATAAATACATACATAGGTCAGAAAAGGTGTTAACAAAATATAAAATTATTTTGTAAACGATGATAATGTAGCCCAATCATTATTATCTTCAACTTTGAAATATTATATGGTGTGAAGATTACAAAATAAATACATACATAGGTCGGAGTAAGGTGTTAACAAAATATAAAATTATTTTGTAAACGATAATAATGTAGCCCAATCATTATTTTCAACTTAAAAATATTATATGGTGTGAAGATTACAAAATAAATACATACATAGGTCAGAGTAAGGTGTTAACAAAATATAAAATTATTTTGTAAACGATGATAATGTAGCCCAATCATTATATTATCTTCAACTTAAAAATATTATATGGTGTGAAGATTACAAAATAAATACATACATAGGTCAGAGTTAAGTGGTACCTTTTAAAATGAGGTTGAATAATGAATACAAAAGTGGGTCATTATACTTGAGATTTTCAAGTTGGCACTCACCCCGCCCTTCTTGGGTGGCCCTTAAAATGCACTAGCTTATAATAGGACTATAAAATTTCAGATTTCTATCTTGAAGCGGTAACACGTTACGAGGGTGGCCTCGGACTTTATGAACACACTGTATAAGACGAATTCAGATTATACCGTACTTCTTGATTAGATTACTAAGATTTAACAATTCATTTGCTTTCGTATCCTCATCAAAAAGTTGCTCATTGCTGTAGCATAGTTCGCAAGTAAATGGTGTGTTTTCAACATTTTTTTCAAATGATTGAAATATGTGAGGGGCAAGGCCTGTGCACAGTTCTCTGAGGTGACACCATCTTTTACAATAATCACACTGTACCCACCGTTGGTTGGATCTATAATTTTTATTACAGGTGAAACATGTATTTGTCATTGACAATGAGTGTGACAGAATAAGATGGCGAATAATTTTTCTGTACTCGTGAGGATTGAAATTGGAATTAAAAGCTGAAGGAAAAATGGGGAAAGAGCTAAGGAGAGTTTGCACAAAATGCAGAGCAAATACTCCACAGTTGTAACCATCATTTTGCTTAGCATGATGTATATTGAAACACTTCCACGATGAAAAGGATTGATTTTCAACAAGGGACGGGTATTCCAAGGATAAAAACTGAAATACCGTTTGGAATATTTTCTTGGCTCTTTGGTAAGGTTTCAGAATCAGTGGGTCAAGGTAGCAATATTTTTTTGAGGTGAAATCAACGAGAAATACGCACCAGTGAGAATTTCGATTTGAATCAAAAAAGATCAACCATTCTACTTCTGGTTGGATCACTACGTTGTGTTCTCCTGTGTTTCCCTCAATGATTCCCCTCGATCGAAGCGGATCCAACATACAAACTTTCTTTTGGTCTATATTATACATAGATAAGAATATGACAACCAAGGTGTCTATAGTGCTGCTATCCAACCAAAGTTCAGATTGCTTCCGCACATCCTTTTCATCTAGTGTCTCTATCCAATCTTCAAATGTATATGTAATGTCAGTCCTTTTGTGTAAATATTTGTTATAAACTAAATTTGTTTTATAAATAGGGTAACAATGTTTTTTTTCAGTCTCAGATTGACGGTACGCAGGAGATGTGTAAAGAGGAGTATAATAATCAACGTCTGTGATAACACCAGTCTCCAGGCGACACTGTGACATGTGATGTCCAAATGGTGTGTCTGGAAATGGCGTAACATTCAAAATGTTTGGCGGAGTTGTCATAGAAGTCAACCCCAAAATACTAATATTAGTCCTGTTAACAGTGGGAGTTTTTTAGTATCGAGGACTCAGCAATGACAATATTTGCCAAGTTTGGCGGTGAATTGTGCTCTACCAGATTGTCGGTATTTTGAGGGAGATCTACGATTTGACATGTATTTAAATTGACATGTATCGGTGAATTAGGGAGCGATTCATTACTCGTAAGATCAATAACTTTAGGAAGGATTGTTGCAGGAGACTCAGTATAGACATGCGAATTTTCTTTTTGGAGAGATTCTTCTTCAATTACTGATAGAATATGATTCTCTGAAGAAATAATTCGCTTTTTAATGAGCGAAGAAGTCGCCAAGTATCCAGGAAAAGGAGCAGCTTCTTTTCTACCCCATTCTTCGACAGCCTGAGGATTGTAGGCTTCCTGCGATGCCGATGAAGAGATTTCATCAGGATCATCAACACATTGTGATGTTTCAGAATCAGAAAGAACTCTGGAGGAATATTTCTTGTTGGGCGGGGCAGAATTTTCACTAGAATTATTTTTCCTTTTCCTTTTGTTACCTCTAGCTAGTCGAGTATAAGGAATATCCATCATAACTCGTTTATGTAAAGGTGAAACATGTTCATCTACTTTAAGCAAGAAACGATTCAGCCTCAACCTCGATTCACCGCACAAAATTTGCTTTTTAACAAACCCAAACCAATTTTCAGCCACCGCATTACTGTATGTTACACCTGTTGGAGAGCATATTCCAGTCCACAAGGGCAGGATATGAATATAATGTTTGAAGATGAAATCTGCCAGGCTTTTGTTGTGAAAGCAATTTTTGCTCTGACCATTTGTTATGTGTTCTAGGTCATCAGTATCATCACTGAGAGCGTTGTCATACTCAGTTTTAACATCAGAATAAAACAGTGATTGTGCATACTGAGGACCTTGATTATTTAAAATACAGGGTGTATAATATTCATCTTCTTTTGAATCTAAAATATCTTCCATGTCAGGGATACCCTCTAGCTTGACACCACTAACTTTTGCGCTTGTTCATGAATCAAAGCCATAGCATTTTGAACAGAAGGTGTCACTGCAGGCGTTAACAGAATAATGAAGAGAGATTTTAGAACTAATTTAATATCAGAATAGTCGTTCTTTTTTATTAAAATACAGAAAATTTCTATCACTTTTCTTCTAACGTCTCTGACTTTCCCTACAATCGAGTCTTTACTAATGGGATAAGATTTCCGCATTAGCGTAGAAAGATTTTTAATAAAATGTCCAACGCATAAATGAATAAAACAGAGATTCAAAGATTCAGCACGCCAAGAGTCTTTCTTAGGGCCAGTTACCAATTTGAAGCACGCATTTAAATAATGTGTCAGCTTCATGGCGTTCATAGAATAATTGATCCCGTTTATCAATGAAAAACTCATGTCGGTAACTATATGTTTGGAAAGTGGGTACTTCCTTTGGCCTTTTAGGAAAAAAATGGCCTTGTCTAGAAAAGTGCTAATTGTTATAGCATCGTGTTCGCTACTAATGAGCTCAGCTAGAGGGGCTATTGATCCTTTTACTTGAAAAGTCAATGCGTAATACAAGATTCGCTTATCAACTTTGTTTACCGGTCGGATCACACTACCAGTAGCGTCTATATGGAGAACTACACCATTTTCCTTATTTGCCAATTCTTTTTGAGCTGCTTTGAACAGGTCAAGTCGTTTCTCGCATGTGACAACAACTTGTAAGGGACTACCTGCGTAAAGAATGGAAGACTTTCCATGTTCTTTTATTTGATTTTCTCGCATTAACACTACATCATAAATAGGGCAATAATGCAAATCATTTTTCTGCATTTCCTCTTGCCTAGCTTTCGTTATTACGCATTTACTCTTTATTCCAAGAGTATTACCGTTATTGATAAAGTCACTGCCTGTTTCCGTGACAGAATTCATATAGAATTTGGTCGGCTTAGTATAAGCCAATACTTTCTTTGCATTTCTTCTGCTCGGTCCATTTAAATATCTTGTTAATTTTCCTGTATGATTCATTGGACAAGGACATCCAGAGACATGCATATTTCTTGTTCCAGATCCGTTCAAAAAGCGATCCACTATCAGACGATAATGTCTACATCCTGTGTGTGAGCAAACACCATAGATGGTAAATCCTTTCGTTGTTTTAACAAATCTATCCATATTTAAAACGCAGTAAGTTTTTAATTTGTCGAAAAGTACACTGACAGTATAACCATATTGTCTTTTCCTCAGAGTGCGTTCTTTTTCATCATACATATCATTCCACTCAACTGCGGGAATTTCAACAGTACCCAAGAGTGAATATTTCACTGGTTGAGTCTTACACTTGTATCTCGTGCGTAAGTTTCCTCCATCTCTGACTACTCTATTTTGACTTTGACGGCGAGATTGCGGCATATTTGAGCCACTTGTCTCACGATCATTATCACAGATAATGGGGGTGCGGCATTCCGCCCTATGTGAGCCATTTGTCTCACGATCATTATCACAGATAATGGGGGTGCGGCATTCCGCCCTATGTGAGTCACTTGTCTCACGGTTATTATTACAGATAATGGGGGTGCGGCATTCCGCCCTATGTGAGCCACTTGTCTCACGGTTATTATTACAGATAATGGGGGTGCGGCATTCCGCCCTATGTGAGCCACTTGTCTCACGGTTATTATTACAGATCATGGGGGTGCGGCATTCCGCCCTATGTGAGCCACTTGTCTCACGGTTATTATCACAGATAATGGGGGTGCGGCATTCCGCCCTATGTGAGCCACTTGTCTCACGGTTATTATCACTGATAATGGGTGTGTGAGAGTTTACCTCATATTGGTTATCAACCTCACCTATTAGACTTTTGATACTGGAGGATCTGGGGATGGTGGGAGAGTCTACATCACAACTCTCCTCCATCTTCTCAGCGGATTTTCTTGACTCATTCTGTATTTTCAAAAAATGTCTACTACACAAAACCTTAATATGATTTCTTCTAGAATGTGTATTTTTCAAACCTAGCTTAGAGCAAATATCTCCAAAAACATGGTATGATGTTGGTTTTCTTACCAATATTTCAATAGATATATTCAAGGATTTAATTATATTCGATACATTCTGCCATGTTGGATTTTGAATATTAGCTAAATTTACATGTTTTGTAGACTTAGGCATATTGCAAATTTATCAAAAAAAGGTATTAGAAATGCCTTAATTTTAAGGCAAAACGGCAGAGGGGTAAAAATACGTTATAGTGAAATACACAACTACTGGTACTTACAGTAAGAACAATATTTTCTAAATCTTATGGGTAATAGTTACCTCCTACTATTACTGTAATTTTTAATAATGAGAAGGTATCTATAAGTTTTTAATAGATCTTGTAACCTACGGACGTACCTGTTTTAAATTATGGTTTATTCATACAATTTTCACACTTCACACTACAATGTTTTCTCACTTCAAAAAATGTTTTATGTACTCCGATGTATGTATAATTGTCTTGTTGGAACTTTATAACTGCAATAACAGCGGTTAAGCGAAACGAGGTGTGCAAAAGTATTAAATTAATACGATCACAGAAGTCACAAGCTCAAGGGAAGCTCAGAGAGCATCAAATCACAGAGTCGGACTGAGGCCTGAGCTAGAGAGCTGACTACAGGAGCGCGACCCTGTAGTAGTACACTACTACAGGGTGGCGCTCAGGTAATGAAAAAATCACATTAAAAATATATCTTCATTTTTTTAAGGCATTTTATGTACTTCTGTTTTCGGATTATTTGTATAACTTCTTGAGGAACTGAATAGAGCTAAAACAAAACATAGATCATTAGACCATTCTCAAAAGAACCAGGTCAAAATATTTACCTCTACCTAAATCAATATTTCACACAAAGAGTGCAAATCTGATGGTACTTTATTGCTCTCAGACACCCAGAAAGTCAATTATTTGTGTTGATAAGTAAAGTCCCATTATTCGCCAGTCTAGTTGGTCGAGAATGTGAGAGCACTTAACTTTGGAGCCCTGCGACCTAGTTCGATTCCTGCCCGAGTCCGTTTTTCTGGAAAGTAAAAATCCGTTCCAGGAACGGCTTGAATTCTTCTTTCACATCTTTCTTTTCTTCTTAATTTCTTTCGTTCGATTTCAACAAAACTGATCCTCTCTAATATAGAAGTCTACATGCAAATGTTCAAGTCTCAACTTCATACCGATCTTGAGATATTCTGTTTACAAACATACACTCTGACCAATAGGCTCTAAAGGACCCTAAAACGTGTTTGGCTCTGAAAACTGAACATCGAAAATTTTGGATAATTTTCCTTCTCTCTCTAAGAGAAGGAAAGTGAAAACTAACTCTTCAGAATGAAAAGATTTTTGAGCTATTTCATTTTTGTAAGACAAGGGAAATAAGAACCTGAAGATCTTGTTTTTTCCCCACATAAAATTTAAAACGGAAAAGTAGAATTTAATGATAGTTACGATAGTTATTAGTCACCCTGTACACAAATAAAAACATACCTCACAAAAAACATACTGTGTAAGTAAAATACTTAATGGTGCCAAGAAATTTATTGATCTTGACTGCTTGGTTATTTTTTTCTTCTGATTCTTGGTTTTGATCTGTTTTCTTTACTGTAGTTTATTTCATTATGTTCAATATATTATGTAAAAAAAAGGGTTGGGTGGAAGAGATTGCCTAAGGCAATAACCCCGCCCTTTAGTTAGGACATATATTATGTATATATTTATTTATTTTTTCTTTATTTTTTTTCTTCTATTATATTGTATTTTAATTTGTAATTATTTGTATTGTATATAATAATATATGTACTATCAATATAGTGTAAATAAATAAATAAAATGTACGATGAGACATTCATTGCAAGGCAGTGTCGCGTCAATGCCACGTTGAATACACCAAGTTCTCCTTTTGTCACTGAAGTAAAGCAACGTCTAACAAGGTTAGGACTTGGATAGGTGACCATTCAAATTTAATCCCTCGTGACGCTGGTTATTCCCAGCACGACTCAGTCTAAGTTTAGTGAGGTTAATGCGAGTAGCTGGTTTGTGAGTTTCCAGCTAATGGGGTGCTAAACCCAGTTGCGTCGTGACATGACCATGCAGTTGAAAGCGAAGCTAAATATTTAAAAATATTTTTTTTAAAATAGAAGGTAATTTTATCTTTAAGCAAGCAGAAGGGTGGAGTAGGGAAAGTAAGTTAATTTTATGGGCAAATCAATATAATAAATAAATTATCATGTACAGGTGGTCGAATTCTTAATTTGTTAAGGTGCTAGTCTTTTAGTCCATCTAGCGTTATTTCTTTGCGAAAATAATACCTATTATTTTCCATGCCTTTGAAAAAAAAACATTGATATTATTAATTTTCTATGGTAATCTCTATGAAACGTTCACTCAAAAAACAAGAGTCAAGAACTAGGCCTGACACACTACCGCGCTTTGAATTATCGGCACGTGTCTCTGTCAAAAAAAAGTCTGTCGCCAGTACACTATAGATGCATCCAGGTGGATTAAGTTGGCCCAGCCCATATAAAATTTTAATTTATTTTCTAGTGCAATCGTTTATGCTTTGTTTGTGTTGACCTCAGTAGTTTGATCGATAAGGCGGCGGACTTGTAATCGGAAGTCGGAGGTTCAAATCCATAATTTGCACTGCCCCTTCTGCAAAGAAATGAAGGAGTTTGTTAACCATCGTGGAAACAAACTGATTGAAACATCTGGAGATAGCAGGGCCAATGATTATTTGTACCAAAGGATTTCGATGGCTGTACAGAGGGGCAATGCTGCATGTGTGAAAGGAACCATTCCCCGCGTTGATGCATTCAACGAAATATTTATTTTATAATAACATTTATTGAATTAATCAAATAAGTTAGGCAAATATTTAGTAAAGCGAGTTTCAGTGGTTGTGCTATCACGAATGAAATTTTTCTAATTCATTGACTGTGTTTAACCCAGCCTCCGTGGCGTGACGGTTGAAACTACTGCCCGAAGTCTAAAGATCCCAATTAGGGCAGGCTTTTCAAAGAAAATTCTGTTCCTTCCAATCACGTTAGACTAGCATTTTTGGCACTATCCAGGCTGGGGTGAGGTTAATGTGGGTAGCTGGTACGATTCCCAGCAAATGGAGGGTGAAACCCCCGTCCTGATAATATGTCTAGAGCAGTACTTTAAAACCAAATAGAATCAACTGGTCACAATAGATCTAATGTTAGTTGTAAGGGTTTCACTGAAAACCTTGCAAACAGGTCAGATAATAACTGTGTTTCAACAAGCCTCTCAAATGAAGTTCATCGTTACCCATACAGGGGAGTCGACCCATACAGGGAGTCGACCACTTCCTCCCCATCGACCTTTTTATAACCAACTTCCTCCCCGGTCTTGGTTTTGACCCTACCAACTTGTTCCCCGTTGAGTTCCTCCAGATGTCGATTTGCTCCCAGTTTACCTGATATAAAAGAACAAGAAGATTTAAGGCGAAATTGATAGACAAATTTTATATCACAAGTCATTGCTGAGAGTCGGATACAGGGTCGGACGTCCTGCGTAATATCCATATATTTTGACCTATAACTCGTTGACCGTAAATTCCAGAAAAATGAAATTTGTTGATAATAACTCCTTATGGCAAGAACTTTCGAACAAGTTAAAACTTGATTTGTTTTTTTGTTAAAATTTTTTCAGACTGTTCGTCCGGCTGGCTGACGAAACTGGCCAGAAACTAACAGCAACAGAGTATGTCGAGTTATAACTTTTTCGACAGGGCTTGTCGTAGGGAGTTATTATCAACAAATTTCATTTTTCTATAACTTACGGTTAACGAGTTATATGTCAAAATATATGGATATTACGCAGGACGTTCGACCCTGTATCTCGAGAACAGTAAGTCGTAGCTCACTGAAATTTGTTGCAATGAACTTCTCTCTATGAGACCTTTAAAACATTATGCCACAAGACATACCATTCTATTTAAGATTTTAAAGTTGGTCCATGCCCAGATTGCCCAGCCTGACTGGGGCCGTGTAGGCAAATTTTTTTTGGCTGAAAATGAATCCCCCTAAAATCGAAGGGATACGTGTTTTTGCGTATTCTTGTATTTTTAGCCATTCTTGAGATACGGGGGGTGGGGTGAGACTTTATGCTCACCCTGTATACATCAAGCGCCTGTATTATTGGGAACTTAAAAGTATAGTTGTCTTTTCGGGGTATTTGAAATGGCTGTGCCCTGCTATCAGTTATTCTTAGTCGGATTAAAAAATAATGGGGGTTCACTCCGATCATTTTTTTGATATCTTGAACTTTTTGGAACCCGGCTCCAATTTACCGGTATTTTGGGAGGGAACCGCTTGGACTAACTTTTTTATTATTCACCCTGGATGGGGGTTGCGACATATCAAATCCAATGATTTTGAGGTGTTGATTACGAATTTGACATTGATGTATAGCAAACTGTTACCTTTGAGTCACCAGTGGCTTTTAGTCCCGTTTCCATTCCTAATATGATAAGGAAAGTCGTGTGATGTTTACACCAGATTTTTTTTAAATTGCTTTCTGAGTTGATGGTATTCTTGTGTCTGTTTGTTTGTTTTAGACTTGGTTTTTCTTAGTCTTTCCTTTCGTCTAAATGATGTTACTGTGCTTTTTGACCACTTCTTTTTTGGAACACACTTCTCAAACACTTCATTCAGTATTTGATAGAATAGTTCTGTTTGTGCATCAGCGTTGTGTTTTTCGTGAAGTATATTCCAGTTGGTATTTTTTAGCTCATCTAGGAGTTTCTTGATTTCAGCTTTACGGAAGTTGAAATCATGTAAAGATGTGTTGGAGTGTGTGTTTGAGGCAGTCTTTCACACTGAACATTGATGAGCAGGGGCGGATGGTGAGGGTCAGGATTTACTAGACCGGGGGTGAGCTTAATATTTATGCAAGACTTTTTATTCCTTCCAGCCTTGAATTTCATCAGGTTACTAAAATAAAGGTCTAAGATGTCGTTTTGATTTTTTATACTATTATGAGATTCTAGATTGAATTTCCTCATCAGGAGTTCCACTTCCTTGATGGTGTCTAAGTTTGTGTGTTTGCTGTTTCCCCACTGAGGAATATTGAAATCTCCCACTAAGAGAAGCTTTTTTTCAGTAAGAAGATCATGAGATTCTATACTCTCTGAAAGTTTTAGGAATGTAGAGTGGTTATTGGTGGGCGGAAGGTAGCTCAGTCCAATTTATAGTTCACAAGCGGGCTGTCGCCCGCTTTGCGGGCCAAGGCATGGCCGTGAAAGCAAAAAATCCTTTTTCGCCAATGGCAGGTGTTGTAGTGGGAATTTCGAAAATCCCGTCTTATTGCACATCTAGACTATAAGACAAAGCTACCTACCAAATTTCAGCTTCCTAGGACTTACGGTTTGGGCTGTAGAGCGATGATCAGTCAGTGGTCAGTCAGTCAGTGACTTTGACATTTATATATTAAGATGATGATTAAGGGTACATTTTACCCATAATGTTTCACTTTCTTTGGTGCATTTGCTTATTTGTTTTATGTGGGAAATGGGAATGTTTGCCAATCGATTTACTGTATTCTAGTACCTATGTTGCAGGAACTTCCCGATTTCAGGAACTGTTCATGAATTTTTAAATCTTCAGGAAATTCTAGTTTTTCCTAGGGACTTCTGATTTTAATGAGATGGACTTTTTGAGCGAGGGTCGATGGTTCCGCCGTAAAATGGTTTTACAGCCGAAACGCTAACAGATACCCCCCTTGGACCCCACCCAAAATCAATCACACTACTCGAAATAGTCATCAGAGGTATGGCCGAGTTCATCCGTCCAGACTCAAGGTTTTATGGTACGACGAATCGAGGTATTTTGGCGCATAATCGCGGTTTCCCGCTTAGAATCTAGTCTTTAGAATCCCGCCTAGAGTCACAAGGTATTCTATTAAGGTCTGTCTCTGCCGTGATTTGCTTTTACAGGAAAATGGTAACAGATAGCCCAAATCTGATTCAAGTCAACCCCCGCATAGACAACCCTCCCCGCCGAATTCAATAACACTACTCGAAAAACTCATCAGAAGCAAGGCGAAAATATCACAATACGTCGGTAGTCGACTCGAGTCAGATTTTGGCTACCCTTTTGTTACTTTTTCCCTGTAGAAGCATTTTAAGGCGGAACCTTCGACTCTCACCCGAAATATCCATCCTATTAATATAAAAAGTTCCTGAAGCTTTAAAAGTTCAAATCAAGAACGTCTAGAAGTTCCTAAGCGCTCTAGGATTAACTGGAAGTTCTAGGAACTTCGCTATGTTCTTAGAACTCTCAGGAACTTCTAAAAGTTCCTGATATCGGGAAATTCCTGCTATATATACATAACGTAAAATATTGATATCTACATAATGCATAAAAAAAGTTTATATATATCAAAGGGAAGTAAATTTGAATAATAATAAATAATACCTAGTTAATATTGAAATCGTCTGAAATCGAGATTGTCTATTCTAATATGACTCGGCCAACTCAACGGACCTAATATTTCAAACATACTCTTAACACGATTTTTACAAGTTACGCATTGACTACGAGAGACGAGACGCACTCTGAGTTATTCTGATAATCTGATTTCTGTCACTGTAGCAAGTATTAGCATTCTTTTTTCTTTCCTGTTCCACGAGATTTCTAATTTCCTACTCTGATTTAGTACTTTAATTTTATTCCTTCACTATGATTGTTCTCCTAGGTGATTCTCTATTCCTACGCATGAAAAACAACCATCCCATTCCCAATACTCTTTGCTTGGCAAAGAGTGGTGCTTCGGTGTGTCAACTTCAAAATAATCCACAATTATTCACAGTCCTCAAAACCCATTTTTCCAGAAAATCCTCACATCTTCTTGATACTCTATTCCTCCTGGCAGGAACAAACGATTTTCTACAAGGAGTGCCCATTGACACCTTAAAGTTTAACTTTAAGAAAATGGTGCGCTTCTGTAGTAGAAGGTTTCACCATGTAATCCTCTGCCAGATCCCTCCTATTCCTCTACTCTCTTCGGTAACTAATGAGTCCATAAGATTGTTCAATTTGTGGTTAGTGGATGTTTATTCAATGAACCCCAAAGTAACAATCGTGGACTCATTTTCTCCCTTCCTCTCTAACTCCAGTAACTCAGCACCATTTCTTTTTCCTAACATCAAATTGTATGAGAGATCCTATCGAAATTCTTGTCGATCTCGCCCTGATCTCGTTCATCTCAACAGGATGGGACTGAGGATCTTGAGAGACCTTCTTCTTTCTGTATCTGTTCCTATACTTAATAACTAGTTTCCTTCCTAAATATAAACATCTCTAAATTTCAGAATGGTCAGTCAGGAAAATCTAACAAAAAGGCCCTTCTCAGGGCCACCTAATTGAGGATTTCATAAAGATCTTCAATTTTCTGCCTCGTATGTCTAAAAAAAATTTAAACATTAAAAAAAAAAACGCATGCGCGACCACTCGATCCTATGAGCATGGTTTCAGAACCACACGTACTTGCCTTCCACCAATTCTAATTTGAAGATATATTATAATCTTATGAACAATAAAATTTGCACGTTACTTCGGAGAAATTTCTAATATTAGATTACGGAAGTATTGTCTTCGTTTTAGGAAGAAGATTTTTTTCTTCATATTTCTGGACGTTTCATAACCTCGTGAGCAACTTTAGTTTTGAGTATGTCTGTCGGTCTGTTAAAAATATTCCTTTTGTATGTGTGCTACAAATCTCGGAAACTACTGAACGGTTGTCGATGAATTTTTTTACACATATAGGATACGTTCTGTAGATGGTCCCACTTTAAATAATTCAACTTCGCACCAGCGGTCTTTTATATATCGTGAACGGTACACCCGATTATTTATGAGAATTATCTCAAAAATGTCACCTACAACCTACAACTCGTGTTTAGTACATTCAAAAAGACCCCATGTGTGTAGTTGTGTACATTTGACAACGAAGAGTTTGTCTCGGGCAGTGCCTTTAAGTATAATTAGAGTAATTTTTTTTGAACTTTTATATTCAAACGGCTATATCTCGAAAATTACACCTAGAACTTTGTTGAAATTAGCATTTAATATACCTGGGTATATGATTATAACATTAAAAAAGACCCTATGTTTGTACAACAAAGAGTTTGTCTCGGGCAGTGCCTTGAAGTATAATTAGAGTATTTTTTCTTAACTTTTTTCTATTCAACCGGCTATATCTCAAAAATGACGCCTACAACTTTGTTGAAATTAGCATATAATATACCTAGGTATATGCTTATAACATTGGAAAAGACCCTATGTGTGTACAACGAAGAATTTGTCTCGGGCAGTGCCTTTAAGTAAAATTAGAGTAATTTTTCTGAACTTTTTTTTATTCAACCGGCTATATCTCAAAAATGACACCTACAAATCTGCTTAAATTGCCACATTATGTGTCTCAGTATGTGTTAAGTACAATAAAAAAGACCCTATATGTCAGGGGTGGCCAACCTTTTTAGCATGCGGTCTACTTTGATATTTTTAAAATTACTGGCGGTCCACCACACTAGCCCCCCCCCCCCCTCCCCACTCATGCACTGTGAAAAAAAATTGGAAAAATATTGCTTACCATTCTCCTCCTCCTTCATTTCTTTTGACATTGAAGACCATCTGTCAACTTCTTGTGGTCTACTTCATACGAGGTGACAGCAATTCTGATGCAGTCTAGTAAGTGGGCATCAGTGATCTTGTTCCTGAACTTGGTTTTGACGGAATTCATCGTCGAAAATGTCGCTTCACAAAGATAAGTGCTACCAAAGAAAGCTGTTATGTACATACATAGCTTTCTGAGGTAAGGGTATTTCTCTTCTGCCAAGAAGTTCCAGTACTCGCAACAATTGTTGACTGTAGCTTGTGCTTTCAAATGTAAATCACACCTTATTTTGAGAATTTCATCTTCTATTTCACTATCTTCTCCGTCCACCAATGACGATATTTTCTGTGCAAGAACATTGACTTCATCAACTTGTATTTCCTTGAACGGATTTGCCAAGTAGATTAAAATGTTTTCAAGCTGTTTAAAATCATTGAAGCGATTTTCAAACTCCATGGATAGGTCAACAAGTTGATCAGCAAAGCGGTTCCAATCAATATTTTCAACGTCCACATTTTCACTTTCCTTTAACAAACACTCGAAGCCATTGAAATTTTTACTTCTTAATTGTGCAGCCAGATGATTGATCTTTTCCTTGAAGTGATTGACCAAACTAACCATTTCCATGAGGGTTTTATTTTTACCTTGTAAATTTAAATTTAACACGTTCAACAATTCAGTAACGTCACACAGAAATGCGAGCTTCATCAGCCATGACTCATCCTCCAGCTGAGGCCAATCTTCTTTTCTTCCAGTCAGAAACTCTTTAATATTAGGTAGAAGAGATCTAAATCTTTTTAGAAACTTTGCACGGCTAAGCCAACGAACATCCGTGTGTAACAATAAGTCTCCATTTTGAGCACCACATTCTTCCAGTAAAAGTCGAAATTGTCGTCATCTTAAACTTCTCGATCTGATTGAGTTCACAATCTTGAAAGCTGGGGTCATAACATCATTGGAGTCCAATATTTTGGATGTCAAAACTTGCTGGTGTATGATGCAATGATAGGAAGTGAAAGTGGGCATTTCTTCGTCTTCTTTGCATAATGCCACAAATCCCGCATGTCTTCCAACCATAGCTGGTGCTCCGTCCGTTGTCATAGAAACTAATTTATGAACTGGAAACTTATGTATGTTTACATATTCCTTGAAAGCGTCATAAATATCCTGACCTCTGGTTTGATCTTTGAGAGGAATAAGAGTCAGAAACTCTTCTTTAGAAGTCATGTCGGAAAAAACCATCTTGACAAAAACACACAACTGTGCTATATCGGTGAAATCTGTTGATTCGTCAAATTGTAATGACAAGTATTGAGCTCTATTCAAATCAGATTTTAAGAGGTCGTCTAAGTCCTTACCTATCATTTCTGATCTTCTCATGATAGTGTTTCGAGAGAGAGGAACATCTTTTATTGCGGACATAATTTCTGATTTATTTTTAAAATCTGCAAATAATACTTCACCGGCTTTCACAAAAGCTTCTTTAACAAGCTCACCATCCTCAAAAGATTTCTTGTTCTTCATCAAAATCTCAGCAACTTTAAAGGAAGCCAAAGTTGCATTCTTAGTTTTTGAATTTTCTCTTGTGAAAAACAATTGTTGTGTGGAAGTGCTTCTCATCATTTCTTCAACTTTCACTTTTCTTATCTCGCTCCCCAAAGGAAACTCGTCATTAAATCCTTTGTGCATGGATCTAAAATGTCTCTCAACATTGCCTTTCTTTGGCAGGGCAACAGTAGAATTACAAATAAGACAAACACACTTGTCCTTTACCATGTGAAACAAAAACTCATTTTGCCATTCTCTATTAAAATGATAATTCTTGGCTTTCTTAGCGTCCATTTTAGAAATATTCACATTCACACTTTTATTAAACTGAAGAAATAAAAAACTGAACCTAAAACTTCATTAGGGAATAATAAGTAGGTAGGTACCTAAGTACCTACTACCATGTGTAGGTAATTGATGTTTTTTAAATCACAACAGTTTCTAGTGTTTTTCTTTTATTGGTGTGTTGTTTACTATGTTTTAGTTTATAATTTTATTATTTATTTGAGCTACACGTCGCTTTCAACTGCTATGGTCATATCACGACGGGGGTTTTACCCTCCATTCGCTAGGCTAAACAAACCTAGCTACTCACATTTACCTCACCCAGCCTGAGTGGGGCCGGGACGGCCAGCATTACATGGGTGATACCTGGATGGGTCCCATCCAAATACCATACATGCGCGACGTTGCTTAACTTCAGTGTTTCATGGGGAAGTTTATAATTTAGTAGTAACTAAATACCTACGCATGTAATGTCCAAGACGCAGGCAGATCATACCGAATTCATGAGTTACTACTAAATTTTGAACTAAAACATAGTTAATTTTAAACTAAAACATCACACCAATAAAAGAAAAACACTAAAAACTGTTATGTTTTTAAAAAATTAAACCGACAACTTTCCAAAAATTAGACAGAAAAGATCGCGGACGAAATCAAAATATTACGTTAAATAATCAGACGCACTTAGACTTAGAGAGGGGGAACGGGACTAAACAGTAGACTTGAGTAGACGGGACTAAACAGTAGACTTGAGTAGACACATTAGTAATAAAGTAAACTAGACAAGAAAGCATAAGCGAGAGAATTGGCGCCGGCGGCGGTACTATCAAAGGGTTACAATAAAATTTACACACACTCTCAATCTCTCTTTCTTTCCGAAATCATTAGTAACAAGTAAAGCTTAACACACCTGCAGGTTCAAGTAATGCCCATTAGTAACAAGTAGGTATAGTAATATATTTTCTCTTTAGACAACAAAATTCATACATTTGTATATCCTACAATCTACCTACCTATACTTTTTAAAATGTAGGTACATATTTTTTCCCCGCTTCTACTTTCTACTTTTTTTCCAGTTTTCTGTTTTTTTTTAAATTAGTAGACACTTTTTTTTTCTCGAAATTTGCTTGCGGTCCACCAGAAAATGTTAGGCGGTCCACCGGTGGACCGCGGTCGACTGTTTGGCCGTCGCTGCTATATGTGTACACTGGACATTTTGCCTTGGGCAGTGCCGATAACATTTCGAATCTAAAAACACTAAATATTGTAGGTAGGAATTCAACAAGTAATATCTCAAAAATGACACCTACAACTTTGTTGAAATTACCATATTAGATGGCTTGGTATGTGTCTAGTACATTCAAAAAGACCCTATGTGTGTACAACGAAGAGTTTGTCTCGGGCAGTGCCTTTATGTATAATTAGAATAATTTTTTTGAACTTTTTATATTCAAACGGCTATATCACGAAAATGACACCTACAACTTTGTTGAAATTAGCATATGATATACCTAGGTATATGCTTATAATATTAAAAAAGACCCTATGTGTGTACAACAAAGAGTTTGTCTTGGGCAGTGCCTTTAAGTATAATTAGAGTATTTTTTCTAAACTTTTTTCTATTCAACCGGCTATATCTCAAAAATGACGCCTACAACTTTGTTGAAATTAGCATATAATATACCTAGGTATATGCTTATAACATTGGAAAAGACCCTATGTGTGTACAACGAAGAATTTGTCTCGGGCAGTGCCTTTAAGTAAAATTAGAGTAATTTTTCTGAACTTTTTTTTATTCAACCGGCTATATCTCAAAAATGACACCTACAAATCTGCTTAAATTGCCACATTATGTGTCTCAGTATGTGTTAAGTACAATAAAAAAGACCCTATATGTGTACACTGGACATTTTGCCTTGGGCAGTGCCGATAACATTTCGAATCTAAAAACACTAAATATTGTAGGTAGGAATTCAACAAGTAATATCTCAAAAATGACACCTACAACTTTGTTGAAATTACCATATTAGATGGCTTGGTATGTGTCTAGTACATTCAAAAAGACCCTATGTGTGTACAACGAAGAGTTTGTCTCGGGCAGTGCCTTTATGTATAATTAGAATAATTTTTTTGAACTTTTTATATTCAAACGGCTATATCACGAAAATGACACCTACAACTTTGTTGAAATTAGCATATGATATACCTAGGTATATGCTTATAATATTAAAAAAGACCCTATGTGTGTACAACAAAGAGTTTGTCTTGGGCAGTGCCTTTAAGTATAATTAGAGTATTTTTTCTAAACTTTTTTCTATTCAACCGGCTATATCTCAAAAATGACGCCTACAACTTTGTTGAAATTAGCATATAATATACCTAGGTATATGCTTATAACATTGGAAAAGACCCTATGTGTGTACAACGAAGAATTTGTCTCGGGCAGTGCCTTTAAGTAAAATTAGAGTAATTTTTCTGAACTTTTTTTTATTCAACCGGCTATATCTCAAAAATGACACCTACAAATCTGCTTAAATTGCCACATTATGTGTCTCAGTATGTGTTAAGTACAATAAAAAAGACCCTATATGTGTACACTGGACATTTTGCCTTGGGCAGTGCCGATAACATTTCGAATCTAAAAACACTAAATATTGTAGGTAGGAATTCAACAAGTAATATCTCAAAATGACACCTACAACTTTGTTGAAATTACCATATTAGATGGCTTGGTATGTGTCTAGTACATTCAAAAAGACCCTATGTGTGTACAACGAAGAGTTTGTCTCGGGCAGTGCCTTTATGTATAATTAGAATATTTTTTTTGAACTTTTTATATTCAAACGGCTATATCACGAAAATGACACCTACAACTTTGTTGAAATTAGCATATGATATACCTAGGTATATGCTTATAATATTAAAAAAGACCCTATGTGTGTACAACAAAGAGTTTGTCTTGGGCAGTGCCTTTAAGTATAATTAGAGTATTTTTTCTAAACTTTTTTCTATTCAACCGGCTATATCTCAAAAATGACGCCTACAACTTTTGTATAATTAGAATAATTTTTTTGAACTTTTTATATTCAAACGGCTATATCACGAAAATGACACCTACAACTTTGTTGAAATTAGCATATGATATACCTAGGTATATGCTTATAATATTAAAAAAGACCCTATGTGTGTACAACAAAGAGTTTGTCTTGGGCAGTGCCTTTAAGTATAATTAGAGTATTTTTTTCTAAACTTTTTTCTATTCAACCGGCTATATCTCAAAAATGACGCCTACAACTTTGTTGAAATTAGCATATAATTACCTAGTATATGCTTATAACATTGGAAAAGACCCTATGTGTGTACAACGAAGAATTTGTCTCGGGCAGTGCCTTTAAGTAAAATTAGAGTAATTTTTCTGAACTTTTTTTATTCAACCGCTATATCTCAAAAATGACACCTACAAATCTGCTTAAATTGCCACATTATGTGTCTCAGTATGTGTTAATACAATAAAAAAGACCTATATGTGTACACTGGACATTTTGCCTTGGGCAGTGCCGATAACATTCGAATCTAAAAACACTAAATATGAGGTAGGAATTCAACAAGTAATATCTCAAAATGACACCTACAACTTTTTGAAATTACCATATTAATGGCTTGGTATGGTCTATACATTCAAAAAGACCTATGTGTGTACAACGAAGGTTTGTCTCGGCAGTGCCTTGTATAATTAATATTTTTTTGAACTTTTTATATTCAAACGGCTATATCACAAATGACACTACAACTTTGTTGAAATTAGCATATATATACTAGGTATATGCTTATAAATTAAAAAGACCTATGTGTGTACAACAAGAGTTTGTCTTGGGCAGTGCCTTTAAGTATAATTAGAGTATTTTTCTAACTTTTTCTATTCAACCGGCTATATCTCAAAAATGACGCCTACATTTGTTGAAATTAGCATATAATATACCTAGGTATATGCTTATAACATTGGAAAAGACCCTATGTGGTACAACGAAGAATTTGTCTCGGCAGTGCCTTTAAGTAAAATTAGAGTAATTTTTCTGAACTTTTTTTTATCAACCGGCTATATCTCAAAAGACACCTACAAATCTGCTTAAATTGCCACTTATGTGTCTCAGATGTGTTAAGTACAATAAAAAAGACCCATATGTGTAACTGACATTGCCTTGGCAGTGCGATAACATTTCGAATCAAAAACACTAAATATTGTAGGTAGGAATCAACAAGTAATATCTCAAATACACTACAACTTTGTTGAATTACCATTAGAGGCTTGTATGTGTCTATACATTCAAAAAGACCATGTGTGTACAACGAAGAGTTTGTCTCGGCAGGCCTTTATGTATAATAAAAATTTTTTGAACTTTTTATATTCAAACGGCTATATCACGAAAATGAACCTACACTTTGTTAATTAGCAATGATATACCTAGGTATATGCTTATAACATAAAAAAACCCTATGTGTGTACAACAAGAGTTTGTCTGGCAGTGCCTTTAAGTATAATTAGAGTATTTTTTCTAAACTTTTCTATTCAACCGCTATATCTCAAAAATGACACTACAACTTGTGAAATTACCATATACAGCTTGGTATGGCTTACATTAAAGACCCTATGGTGACAACGAAGAGTTGTTCGGCTGCTTAAGTAAAATTAAGTAATTTTCTGAACTTTTTTATTCACGGTATATCCAAAAGACACCTACAAACTGCTAATTGCCACTATGGTCTCGTAGTGTTAAGTACAATAAAAGACCTAGTGTACACGGACTTTTGCCTGGGCGTGCCGAAATTCGATCTAAAACACTAAATTTAGTAGAATTAACAGTAATATCCAAAATGCCCTACAACTTGTGAAATACCATATAGATGGCTTGGTATGTTCTGTCATTCAAAGACCCTATGTGTGTACAACGAAGAGTTTGTCTCGCGTGCTTTTGTATAATAAATTTTTTTGAACTTTAATCAAGGCTATATCACGAAAATGACACCTACAACTTGTTGAATTAGCATATGATTACCTAGTATATCTTTAATATTAAAAGACCCATGTGTGTACAACAAAGAGTTTGTTGGGCATGCCTTAAGTATAATTAAGTATTTTTTCTAAACTTTTTCTATTCAACGCTATATCTCAAATGACCTCAATTTGTGAAATTACATAATACTAGGTATAGTTATAACATTAAAGACCTATGTGGTACAACGAATTTTCTCGGCATCCTTAATAATTAATAATTTTCTGAACTTTTTTATTCAACCGGCTATATCAAAAATGACACCTACAAATCGCTTAAATTGCCACATTATGTGTCTCAGTATGTGTTAGTACAATAAAAAAGACCCTATATGTGTACACTGGACATTTTGCCTTGGGCAGTGCCGATAACATTTCGAATCTAAAAACACTAAATATTTAGGTAGGAATTCAACAAGTAATATCTCAAAAATGACACCTACAACTTTGTTGAAATTACCATATTAATGCTTGGTATGTGTCTAGTACATTCAAAAAGCCTATGTTTGTACAACGAAGAGTTTGTCTCGGGCAGTGCCTTTATGTATAATTAGAATATTTTTTTTTGAACTTTTTATATTCAACGGCTATATCACGAAAATGACACCTACAACTTTGTTGAAATTAGCATATGATAACCTAGGTATATGCTTATAATATTAAAAAAGACCTATGTGTGTACAACAAAGGTTGTCTGGGCAGTGCCTTTAAGTAAATTAGAGTATTTTTTTAAACTTTTTTCTATTCAACGGCTATATTCAAAAATGACGCCTACAACTTTGTTGAAATTAGCATATAATATACCTAGGTATATGCTTATAACATTGGAAAAGACCCTATGTGTGTCAACGAAGAATTTGTCTCGGGCAGTGCCTTTAAGTAAAATTAGAGTAATTTTTCTGAACTTTTTTTTATTCAACCGGCTATATCTCAAAAATGACACCTACAAATCTGCTTAAATTGCCACATTATGTGTCTCAGTATGTGTTCAGTACATAAAAAAGACCCTATATGTGTACACTGGACATTTTGCCTTGGGCAGTGCCGAAACATTTCGAATCTAAAACACTAAAATATTGTAGGTAGGAATTCAACAAGTAATACTCAAAAATGACACCTACACTTTGTTGAAATTACCATATTAGATGGCTTGGTATGTGTCTAGACATTCAAAAAGACCCTATGTGTGTACAACGAAGAGTTTGTCTCGGGCAGTGCCTTTATGTATAATTAGAATAATTTTTTTGAACTTTTATATTCAAACGCTATATCACGAAAATGACACCTACAACTTTGTTGAAATTAGCATATGATATACCAAGGTATATGCTTATAACATTATAAAAGACCCTATGTGTGTACAACAAAGATTTTGTCTTGGGCAGTGCCTTTAAGTATAATTAGAGTATTTTTTCTAAACTTTTTTCTATTCAACCGGCTATATCTCAAAAATGACGCCTACAACTTTGTTGAAATTAGCATATAATATACCTAGGTATATGCTTATTTTTTTTTTTTTTTTTTTTTTTTTTTTTTATTGAATTTACGAACTTGCGTGTCCATTTTATAAAACGCGGGATTACATTATTAAAACTTACAACTAATATAAAACTAATTATATGCTAACTTACAAGCTAAAAGCTAAATAAACTAAATGGTAAACGGTAAATTGCCTGATTCTAATAATTGTAGTATTTTATTAGAATTATTGCAAAATATATCCACACCTCCAACACCACCGGCCAGGTTCCACAACTTTTCACATCTATGTACTGTTGCATATTCAGTGATATTTGAGCTACATTTTCTTAAATTAAAGATGACTTGATTTCTTGTTTTTCTTGAAGGAATTTTAAATTGAATTTCACTGAGGAGATCAGGTGCATAGATTTTGTTATTTATGATTTTGTGGAGAAATGTAAGGTCATATATTTGTCTTCTGGATTCAAGATTTAAAATGTTATGAGATATTTCTATTGTATTATATTGAGTTTTTGTAATAAATTCTTTATTTATTTTATATGCTAAAAATCTTAAAAATCTATGCTGCACCGATTCAAGAAGATGTTTTTGGTATTCATAATGCGGTGACCACACAACAGACGCGTACTCTAACACTGACCTGACATACGCAAAGTATAGGACCTTTAATGTTGTCACATTCGAGAACTCCCTGCAGTGTCTCATTAAAAATCCATACATTTGAAGAGCTTTAGCTCTGATATTGTGAATATGAGACGTGAACTTCAGGTTGCTTTCAAATGTGACACCCAGGTCCTTCACCGTCGTCTGTCGAGCCAGTGTTTCGCCCATGACATGATATGTGGCCAGGATGGGATTTCTAGTGGTGTGGTATGTAACAATAGCACATTTCTTAACATTAAGATTCATGTGGTTCACCTGGCACCAGTGATGGAGGCGGGAAATCGTATCCTGCAATTGAGAGACTTCCTCTAGCCCTGTAACCCTACGTGCAAATTTCAAATCATCGGCAAAAAGCCAGAATGATTCTTTCTGGAATATTTCCTTGATATCATTTATAAATAACAAAAATAATACAGAACTCATGTGCCCCCCCTGCATACAGCCTGATTTAACAGCAATGGGGTCAGATTTTGCATCGCCGACTCTTACAATTTGAATGCGATTTGTAAGGAAGCTGCGTAACCAGTCAAGCAATGTCCCAGCCACACCCATAGAAGATAACTTTGCAATCAGTAGGTTGTGACTTACAACGTCGTACGCCTTAGAAAAATCGGTGTATATTGTGTCTACTTGACTGCTTCCTTGAGTGTTCTTAATAATAAAATTATAAAAAGATACAAGATTACTATAAGTAGACCGATTTCTCATAAAGCCGTACTGGTTGTCAATCACAACCTGACTTGCAATTGAAGTAAATTTGTTACTCACAAGCTTTTCAAAAATCTTGGGTATCACTGAGGCATTACAAACAGGACGAAATGATCTGATATCATTCTTTTTTAAGCCAGATTTATGTATAGGAATTATGTATGCAGTCTTCCATTTGTCAGGAAATACTCCAGTTTCTAAAGATTTATTGAATAGTAGGGTCAAAGGACCAGAGAGAAACTCTGCACATTTTATAAAAAAAAATGCTGATATTTCATCCGGGCCCGCCGCTGTCCGCTCACTCAAATTAATTAATTCTTGTTTAACTTCATTTTGAGTTAAAACTATTTTATTCAAACCAATCCAGTGATCCGACCGGAACTCAGGTGGAACTAACACTTCTCCTGAATATACTGATGCAAAGTTCTTAGCAAATAAATTGGCAATATCAATGTTGTCGCTTGCTACAGTATTATCAAGGAACATTATGCTTGGAAGATCACGTACCTGTTTTTTGTTCTTAACATAAGCCCAGAAGGATCTTGGATTGGTCACTAAATATTTTTCAATGTCCTCTAAGTACTTCTTATATAATGTGTGTATTAAAGTAGTACATCTCTTTCTCAAAGATAAAAATTCAGAATAGTTTTCAAACGATTTTAATAATTTATAATTTTTATGTGCTTCTTTTTTGTTAAAAATTAATTGTTTTAACTCCTGGTTAAAATACGGAGGAAATTTGATATTTTGTACTGATGTAAGAGGAACAAACGTAGATATTAATGAATGTAGTTTTTCATATAAAATTTCAGTTGAAAGGTTAATATTTTGACTGTGGAAATTATATGTCCAATCCGTTTTATGAATTTCTTCACAAATTTTAGAATAATCACCTTTTTTAAAGTTACGATGACAAATATTCTTTTTAATGAAAGTATTGTTCATACGTTGTTCTTTATCTAAATAAAGAGTGAGGGCAAGCGGCGGGTGCGGAGGATCAATAGGGCTCAAAGGATGATGACATTCAGAAACTGATAAGGTGTCTAGATTACTAAAAATAAGATCTAAGAAACGTTCGTCTACATTTTTTATGTGGTTATATTGATTCAAAGAATGTACATGAGTGACTTCTATAATATTATCTGCGTTAGTATCTGTATTTTGTGGTTGTAAATATTTACTATCAGGCAATGTTACCCACTGAGTAGAACTTAAATTAAAATCTCCTGTCAGTAAAAAACGGGAAATAGTTTTATGATTCTGTAACACTAAATCAATGTGAGATGACAGTTTCAGGTAAGTTTCTACATTTGCACTCGGTGGAATGTAGGTAGCGTTTAATAGAATGGGTTTAAAACAAAACCAAAATTTAACAAACAAGCATTCAAAACCACTATCATTTTTTTGATCTATTGGAAATGCTTTATAAGCCTTGTCTATTGCGATTAACACCCCTCCTCCTTTCTTCATGTTTAATTCTTTATAATTCCTATCACATCTAAATATATTATATCTGGTCAATCCTAACTCAACATCAGTAATGTTTTCCGGTAACCATGACTCCGTAATAATTAAAATGTCGTAATCATTTAAATGAACATTTAGCATAAAATCTTTAATTTTACCTCTTATACTTCGGGCGTTTTGATAATAAATATTTAATAATTTACCCGAACATTGATCCTGAGTTAGAGTAATCAAATTTTTTCTATTAGGCCTTGAAGTTGGAAATTTTGATTTTTTGAACGTTGATATCCGGGTTCGATTCTCGGAATAGGCGTGCATTCCGTGAAGGTACTATCGTTTGAATATGTACTCAAGTTAATACGTTGAGTTAATCTGTAATAATCATTATTAGTATTCGCATTCCTAACATGTAAATGAGAAGAATTGTCCACATAATTGTTGGGAGTACTTTGGCCACTTGAAAACGGGTTACAATTACTGTACTGAGGTAGGTTTACCACTTGAGAATAGGATCTACGATTAGGGACAGTAACATGATGTAACCTATTATTATCACTAGTATTTAAAACTGTTTCATATTGTGTGAAATTAACCTGAGAGGTATATTCTAAATTTAATACGTTAAACTTGAACTTTTTTGATAAAATGTTCTTGATTTTCTTACTGATTTTAAATTTACCAAATCTATTCATATGTAATTGGTCATAAGCATAATCTTTGTACTTCAAAAACTTCGAGGGATCTAAATACGAGAATTTGTCATTACCAATCCTAGAAGAAACATAATTTTTTAACTTTGCATTAAACTTATGTATATGGAAGTTATATCTGGTATTATCATACCTTAGTGGTATACCTATTAAACAAAAAAGCTTACAGTTGTTGAACTTGGTTGTTAACTTATCAAGTGCAGATTGGATCTTCGTCCATGAAGATGAACAAATGTCGTTTGTACCACACATGAGTACTACGCAATCCATGTTATTGACTTGATTCATTTGAGATTGGATGTCGGCCACTTCCTCGAATCCTGCACCAGGATTGAAATGACTTTCAATCTTACATGATTCTGGAACTAGTTGTTTAATCTTCTCGGACAGTCCTCTGACATGGCTATCTCCTATAACATAGCAAGACGATATAGTATGTTTTGTGTTGATGTTCATACTCTCGGATTGATGTTGAATGTTAGTACCCTTAACACCATGTTCTGGTTGATGAGTATCGGGTGCTTTGATTTGAGAAATCAAGTATTCTAATGATTTTACTTGGTTTTGCAGGTCCATGATTTGTTTCTCTTGATCACATATCTTATCAAGAAATCCCTCTTTCATGTTAGCCCAATCTATCCATTCATTGTTATCTATCATAGTCTGAGAACATTGATCATGTTTAAATGACGTCATCTGATTGCTAGCCTCATCACAAGATACTTGTTCATTAGGTATGAAATGATCCATTGCTGACTTTGGTATCTCGTCAGATTGGGAGGCGTCTCGAGTATCTTGTGTATCAACAATGTTTGATTTTATAGATGATGCACTTGTAGATGTATTATTATTAGAGGTAACATTTTCGTTTATTTTATTTTGACTTTTACTTTTTAGAGTACTGGTTTTCACTGGTTTAATTGGTTCAGAAGGTATTTTTTTAGTTGTTATTTTAGAGTTTTTTACACCAGAAGTAGATGCAATATTAGATGATGTTACTACGGATTTTTCTGCATTATTTTTATTTGTTTTAGATGCAGGTTGTTTCTTACTGATTTCATCTGGTATTTTAGCTTTTTTCTTATTATTTTGTTTCTGAAGTGGTTTTGGAGTTGGGGTTGGGTCTTTTTTTGTATTTGTTCTAGGTCTCAAATTCATTTTTTTGTTCATTGTTGAACAAGTAGGTTTACACGTACGTATTAAACACTGAAATACACTTGTACGAACACTAAATGAACATTTATACGAAACACTAATCTAACCAATTATTTTATATGAACGGTTAGGTTATATTTTCTTCTTTCAAGAGCCGCACACAATTTTATTTCAAATTACGACTTTCAACTTGTCAAAAAAGGTAACATATCAAACTGATTTGAATTAATTTTTAAACTATAATTTTAATCAACTGTTTAACTGCTTATAACATTGGAAAAGACCCTATGTGTGTACAACGAAGAATTTGTCTCGGGCAGTGCCTTTAAGTAAAATTAGAGTAATTTTTCTGAACTTTTTTTTATTCAACCGGCTATATCTCAAAAATGACACCTACAAATCCGCTTAAATTGCCACATTATGTGTCTCAGTATGTGTTAAGTACAATAAAAAAGACCCTATATGTGTACACTGTACATTTTGCCTTGGGCAGTGCCGATAACATTTCGAATCTAAAAACACTAAATATTGTAGGTAGGAATTCAACAAGAAATATCTCAAAAATGACACCTACAACTTTGTTGAAATTACCATATTAGATGGCTTGGTATGTGTCTAGTACATTCAAAAAGACCCTATGTGTGTACAACGAAGAGTTTGTCTCGGGCAGTGCCTTTATGTATAATTAGAATATTTTTTTTGAACTTTTTATATTCAAACGGCTATATCACGAAAATGACACCTACAACTTTGTTGAAATTAGCATATGATATACCAAGGTATATGCTTATAACATTATAAAAGACCCTATGTGTGTACAACAAAGATTTTGTCTTGGGCAGTGCCTTTAAGTATAATTAGAGTATTTTTTCTAAACTTTTTTCTATTCAACCGGCTATATCTCAAAAATGACGCCTACAACTTTGTTGAAATTAGCATATAATATACCTAGGTATATGCTTATAACATTGGAAAAGACCCTATGTGTGTACAACGAAGAATTTGTCTCGGGCAGTGCCTTTAAGTAAAATTAGAGTAATTTTTCTGAACTTTTTTTTATTCAACCGGCTATATCTCAAAAATGACACCTACAAATCTGCTTAAATTGCCACATTATGTGTCTCAGTATGTGTTAAGTACAATAAAAAAGACCCTATATGTGTACACTGGACATTTTGCCTTGGGCAGTGCCGATAACATTTCGAATCTAAAAACACTAAATATTGTAGGTAGGAATTCAACAAGTAATATCTCAAAAATGACACCTACAACTTTGTTGAAATTACCATATTAGATGGCTTGGTATGTGTCTAGTACATTCAAAAAGACCCTATGTGTGTACAACGAAGAGTTTGTCTCGGGCAGTGCCTTTATGTATAATTAGAATATTTTTTTTGAACTTTTTATATTCAAACGGCTATATCACGAAAATGACACCTACAACTTTGTTGAAATTAGCATATGATATACCTAGGTATATGCTTATAACATTATAAAAGACCCTATGTGTGTACAACGAAGAGTTTGTCTCGGGCAGTGCCTTTAAGTATAATTAGAGTATTTTTTCTAAACTTTTTTCTATTCAACCGGCATATCTCAAAAATGACGCCTACAACTTTGTTGAAATTAGCATATAATATACCTAGGTATATGCTTATAACATTGGAAAAGACCCTATGTGTGTACAACGAAGAATTTTTCTCGGGCAGTGCCTTTAAGTAAAATTAGAGTAATTTTTCTGAACTTTTTTTTATTCAACCGGCTATATCTCAAAAATGACACCTACAAATCTGCTTAAATTGCCACATTATGTGTCTCAGTATGTGTTAAGTACAATAAAAAAGACCCTATATGTGTACACTGGACATTTTGCCTTGGGCAGTGCCGATAACATTTCGAATCTAAAAACACTAAATATTGTAGGTAGGAATTCAACAAGTAATATCTCAAAAATGACACCTACAACTTTGTTGAAATTACCATATTAGATGGCTTGGTATGTGTCTAGTACATTCAAAAAGACCCTATGTGTGTACAACGAAGAGTTTGTCTCGGGCAGTGCCTTTATGTATAATTAAAATATTTTTTTTGAACTTTTTATATTCAAACGGCTATATCACGAAAATGACACCTACAACTTTGTTGAATATAGCATATGATATACCTAGGTATATGCTTATAACATTAAAAAAGACCCTATGTGTGTACAACAAAGAGTTTGTCTTGGGCAGTGCCTTTAAGTATAATTAGAGTATTTTTTCTAAACTTTTTTCTATTCAACCGGCTATATCTCAAAAATGACGCCTACAACTTTGTTGAAATTAGCATATAATATACCTAGGTATATGCTTATAACATTGGAAAAGACCCTATGTGTGTACAACGAAGAATTTGTCTCGGGCAGTGCCTTTAAGTAAAATTAGAGTAATTTTTCTGAACTTTTTTTTATTCAACCGGCTATATCTCAAAAATGACACCTACAAATCTGCTTAAATTGCCACATTATGTGTCTCAGTATGTGTTAAGTACAATAAAAAAGACCCTATATGTGTACACTGGACATTTTGCCTTGGGCAGTGCCGATAACATTTCGAATCTAAAAACACTAAATATTGTAGGTAGGAATTCAACAAGTAATATCTCAAAAATGACACCTACAACTTTGTTGAAATTACCATATTAGATGGCTTGGTATGTGGTCTAGTACATTCAAAAAGACCCTATGTGTGTACAACGAAGAGTTTGTCTCGGGCAGTGCCTTTATGTATAATTAGAATAATTTTTTTGAACTTTTTATATTCAAACGGCTATATCACGAAAATGACACCTACAACTTTGTTGAAATTAGCATATGATATACCTAGGTATATGCTTATAACATTAAAAAAGACCCTATGTGTGTACAACGAAGAGTTTGTCTCGGGCAGTGCCTTTATGTATAATTAGAATAATTTTTTTGAACTTTTTATATTCAAACGGCTATATCACGAAAATGACACCTACAACTTTGTTGAAATTAGCATATGATATACCTAGGTATATGCTTATAACATTAAAAAAGACCCTATGTGTGTACAACGAAGAGTTTGTCTCGGGCAGTGCCTTTAAGTATAATTAGAGTATTTTTTCTTAACTTTTTTCTATTCAACCGGCTATATCTCAAAAATGACGCCTACAACTTTGCTGAAATTGCCACAATAAGTGTCCCAGAATGTGTTAAGTACAATAAAAAAGACCCTATGTGTGTACAACGAATAGTTTGCCTCGGGCATGGCCGATATAAATTTGAAACTAAAAACCCTAAATATTGTAAGTAGGAAGTGAAACAAAAAAACCCTAAAAAAATCTTGTAGGTAGAAACGTTGTAGGTGGATTCATACAGGTAAAACCGATTAGTTCGGGTGCCACAAAAACTAATAAACCTTGTAATATAAGTCGGCGGCTCAAAATTGTATGAGTTCTCTTTCTGTTCAAGCAATATGAGAACGTAGCCCCACTCTTACGCTACCTACTTAGATCATGTGTCCCT
>CM044955.1:47345674-47423174 GCA_024516035.1 Bactericera cockerelli
CCTTATTGTAAATAAAACTTGATTGAATTTGTTTAGTAATAATTTAGGTAAATGAACTGATCTTATCATAGATGGTTGTCCATTATTTCGTAAATCAGTGTTTTTTACCATTGATTTAGGTAAATCGATTGTTGTTAATTCTTGCCATAAATGTTTGTCTAGGAGTTACCAATATCAATGTTGCAGTGTTGATTTAGGTAAATCAATGGTCAACTATTGAATATTTCTACAATCAAAAGTAGTTCCTATAGGGATGACTTGAGTAGTGATTCTTAAGTAATTGATTTCGGTAAGAATGGGCAATGAAAAAAATCTATTGCCATATATCTCAAATAACCTTAGGTTGTAAGTTTTTTACCTCGAACTTTTTTTTTTTAAATTGATTCAGTATCCACCTAGTCGATTTGTACATTGTTCGTGGATTCTTTTATTTTTCAAGAAATTTAACCTGATAAAACAGCTCTAAAAGGTGTTCAATAATGATTGAATTGTTCAGTAGAAAAACGATGGTTTTGTTGTTCCGGGTATGTGTAAGAGCTCAAAATGGGAGAATTCACCGACCTCAGTAGCTTTGATCGATAAGGCAGCGGACTTGTATCCTGGCGGTGGTTCAAGTCACGGTTTCAGCGTAGATTTAGTAAAGCGAGTTAGAGTAGTTGTGATATCGCGAAAGTGATTAACACAATATGATAACTAAAACTAAAAACTAAAGTAATGGGAGAATTCTTTTGTTAAAGCCTTAAAAATTGTTGATCCGGCTCTTTTCATCTCGAATACAATGGGCAAATCGAAGGTACATCATCATATTATTATTTCATTAGTATAAGTATAAGTAGTGCTTTATTTAGACTGTCAGCGCAAGAGAGGTAGTCCCATTATGCCAATAGTTTAACAAAGCACCTCTTTATTTATTTGAGTTTTTTTTTTCTTTTTTCTTATCTCAGAGGAAAGTCGTCATGAAAGCAAAGCCATAATCCATGAGGAGAGGATATCATAATTATGTGTCGTTCCTATGAGATGAGATGACATATAAAAATATTCTACCACTTACAATTTAAAAACTACGACCTCCGTGGCTCAGTGGTTAAGAGCATTGGTTACTGACCCGGAGGTTACGGGTTCGAATCCCGGACGGAGCGGAAATTTCTGACCGAAATTTTCCGTTTGCGGAATGGCATGGATGTGAAGGTAAAGTACCCTGAAGTAATGCGAAAGCGGTTCCGGGGCACACTTACTTTTTTTCATATATGTAAAAAAAACTAGGGTTCTAACTACGAGACAGCTCGTTTTAAGTTAAAAGACAAAACCGTCTATGTCTCGTGTGTCCAATTTTTTATAACTCTTTTTAATTTATGTAAAAAAAGAGAAAAAAACTATTTTTTTCTGATCTTAATATATAAATGTCAAAGTCACTGACTGATCATCACTGTTTCTCCGAACTGGTAAGTCCTAGGAAGCTGAAATTTGGTAGGTAGCTTTGTCTTATAGTCTAGATGTGCAATAAGACGGGATTTTTCGAAATTCCCACTACAACACCTGCCATTGGCGAAAAAGGACTTTTTGCTTTCACGGCCATGCCTCGGCCCGCAAAGCGGGCCACAGTCCGCTAGTAGTATTATGAAATAAAGTTACTTGATACGCTCATCTTACTTTTTGACTGGGAGGGGCGGAGTGAAACTCTACTGCGCTCCTTATTAATCATATTTTATTGCTACAGCTCATTATTGTCAATCTATAAAGACAGATTTATTAAGTTTTGTATTTTTATTAACACTCTTACCAGTTCAGGTCACACCATAAATCTATAAAGTGTCAGATTTGTGTTGAAAATTTCAAATATTTGAGGAAAGCATGAATTAATTTATAGCAACTTACTCATCTTTGCTATGTGTAAACAGACCATTAAAAAATATCATGCTATATGCTCCACAACATTTAGGCAGAAGCCTTTTCGGTGTTATCAATGTTTGAATTTCCTACAAAGCTTGGAGGTAGCTTTTTAACTAGAATTGAAACATGTTTACCAACATATAGAAAGTTTTGTATTTGAATGGAGTCTAATTGTAAGTATCTCACTTGATAAATTTTAAACATTTAAAATTAGGTAGTACTCATTTCTAATCAATTTATAGTTAGTGCCGTGTAACAAATATATTAATAATTATACCTCGTAGTTATTCAATGTAATTGAAAAGGTATTCTCATTTCTTGTATTTTAATCATAGTGCCTAATTTTTCTCATAACATAATTTTAATTATGAAATTTGAATACCTTTTTTGACATTTTTCTATGTATTTTTGATATTGAAAAGTTGTGCTCAAATCTAACGCCCTATTTCCAACACACACATCCAACCAGTGTTTGTGAGACCTCGGGACAGGTAGATTATAATTATATTAAGCTCCTTTATTTAACACCCTTGATTATTGACAGTCAACTATTTATTCCAAAACTGCTCTATGGATTAAATAATGCTTCAGTTTCCAGAATCATGTGTATGGAATATTTCCTTTAAAATTAAATATTTAATAAAGTTACGATAAGTATCTAGGACGTAGTTACTATAGTTTCTTTGATTATTCTCTGATGGACCCGTGATTCAAATCAGAATTTATTTAATTTAAATACAATACAAACTTGTGAAACACAAAGGACTTACAAAACGTCCATTAATTGTGTCCCAAGTGTCCACCATCAGAATCTTGGGATAATAATTTTATTGTCTGATACAAGACCAAGTTTCATGCTTAACAATTCATTGTAGTGATGCTAAAGTTTGTATCATTAGTTCTTTACTGATGAAAAAATAAATTGTTTATCGATTCAATTTGATATCTTCTTTTTTGAGAAAAAAAAAAATTGTGATGCTTACTATATAATATATATGTACCAATTGTACCATTGTTGTAAAATCGTAATATTTGCATTTTCCTCATTTGTTAATTATTTTTCAGATGTCACATATGATATTTAATTTTTTCCTCTGAAAAGAATATATTTTCCAAAAAGTAAGTTAAAATATAGAAAAACAGTAAATCGGTAAATAAATAAAATTTCAAGAAGTATAAAGTATTTACCACAGACTGGTATCGAACCAAATTCGGTTCAAATCAAAAAGTTATTTTCACTTGGCAACCATGTTTTTGTAACGCTTCAATTTTTATAGCTTCATGCTACATTTGAAAACCTCCTTGCTGGAAACAGCTGAGGGCCTTGCCCTTTGGGGCAAATCCCAATGAAGCAAACGTAAATAAACAATATTTTTTCATGCTTCTCAAAATTTGTAAAGATGACCGCGAAAGGTAGAATTCGTGATAGCTTTTGTTTATTTTTTCCTACATGCAGTACATGCTTTTGTTGTTTGGTTAGAAACTAGGAAAAGGATAAAAATGTAATCTTCATATTCTGTAAGTATTCTAAAAACAAAGTTTTAGATTGCAAATGAAAAAATCCAACCCAACCCAGTCTAGGTGAGATTAATACAATAAAATTCTCTGTTTATCCTACTAGGATGAGACTAAAGAGTCCCTTTACTCTCCAAGTAGAATTGTTGGGATTAGGAAGGGCATTCAGTGGGTAAATATGTGCTACAACCAACCAACCATGAAATTGAACAATGCCAACAACAAGGAGAAAGTAATGTGTCATAAATGTATTTTGAATATTCCAGCTTGCAATCTCATTTATCCTACTGGTGATATAGCTGGTGCATGTATTGCTAAGGTCCAAGAAGCTTCTATTAAGAGGTTGGTGGGTACATGAATATAGAATTCAGTTTTCAAAACCCAAACCATTATTTAGCTGTGTTATGTCAGACTGGTATTCAGGTCATTATTGACCCGTATTTAAATAAGCAGGAAAACTAATGTTTCAAAAGATTTTTTAAGACATTTTTCTATTACCAATAGCAAGACACTCTGTTATTGTATTTGGAGACAAAACAATGAAATACCACTGAGCTTTCTTCCCAATAAAAACATGAGATGGATTGTCAGCATGTCTCTATGATGTAGTTAAATGTGTTTTTTTTTTTTTTCAGATTGTAGCTACTACCAAAAAAGTGATCAGAACCCATAAACTAAAAAAAGCTGGAAAATCATCATATTAAGGCCAATACTCAGATGGTCTCTCATCTAAGTTCTGCTATTTATGCTCATTAAAGCTATATATTAAAGAACTATAAAAACTCAAAGAAGAAAAATTGTTAACTGCAGTTGTTGTGGTGTCACACCAGTTTATTTCTCATTATTGTTTGTATTTTGTAACTGTTTACAGCTAGCTAAGGAATGGTATTTTTGGAGAGACTCTCTTACTTATGGTTTTGAAAGCTTCATTATTTTGTGGTCACTAGTACAGTCCACTCTAAATAATTCCAACTCTTTATAAATAAAAAGTTTTTTTATGTCCTTCCAACTTGGAAATATCAAGAGTTAACTGTACTTAAAGCAGGGGCTGAACAAAGTCTCACCAAGGTCCAAGTTATTGGGAAACTACTTAATAGTATAGTATAGTATAGTAGTGCTTTATTTAGACTGTCGGCTCGAGACAGGAAGTCCCATTACGCTAACAGTTTAATATGTCAAGAAACTCGAAAACCCTTTTACCTCTATGTCTTTGGGGCTATGTTTTAGAAATAGAGAAAAAATATACCCACAGTACCCCATTAAGGTTGATTCACACACACCTGTGACATGACAGTGTCACGTCTATGACGTGATCCCTCCGGCGAGGAAAATTAGATTCTTGTAGGAATTTGAAGGGCCCTATTCCTACTCGCCCGGCAGGTGACCATGACAGTGCAAATAGTGCTTGTACTGTGATCTGGCACATTAATAACGGACAATATTTTTCACGGCCGGCGATTTTGATTTTACCAGTGTTTTCATGCAAGTGCACTGCCACTGCATGGTTGGAGCACTGACCAGTGTGAATAGCAATCACTGCGTTCACAGCCGGATAGTCACATTCTGGTTATGGAACTGCCATGTCACAGGTGTGTGTGAATCAACTTTTAAGGTTGCTTTTAAATCTTAACTCGCAAGTACTTGCACCAAAAAATATCATTCTCAGCTCTAACTCAATCATGTTTGGATCATTCCTTACAGAGGGTATCAAATTTTACAACAGCCTCCCTATTGATCTAAAATCCCTCCACCCTGAAATTCTTTAAAAGAAAAACTTTTTGATCTTATGTTGTATTCTTTTTCTGAGATTTCAGTGTGACCTGGCTACCATACAGTCTTATCACTATACCTCACCACTGTTTTTTTATTTATTTAAATGTATGTATCATTCTCATCAATTAGTCAACATTTTCCTCTGTCTTTCTACCTTGTCATCCTTCTGCTATATCTCAATTCTTAGCATTTTTCTCCTCTTTTTATTATTTGTTTTTAAAATAAGTAAATATAAATATCTAAGTTAGTTTCAAGACTAGAATAAGAAATTGTGTACATGGTAATGTAATTAAACAATAAAAATAAAAATATTATTATTATAAAAAGTTGGCATTAAAGTACAGCACTCACATTATCAACCTTTATTTTTGTTTTTTCTTTTTGTTGGTCTTCTTAATTATTTTGTTATAAATTGTTGAGTTATTTGTTTTGTTAAAAAAATTAAGTATGAATAAATAAAGACAGAAATAAAGGATTTTTTACATTAAAAAAGTAAATGTAAAAAATGTTTTCTTTTTCAAACATTAAGCTTAGAGTAAGTTCAGAAAGAGGTTGAAATTAATCAAACATTTAGTTTGACTAGGACGTAAATCCAGTCTGGATAAATTGTTTTCTTTATTAAGTCAAAATCAAAGATTTATTTTAAGTCTCTATTTCACATCAAAATCAAGTCTGTATTATGATAGTAAATTTCTTATTGATAAAAAGCATTATCATATTTTAGTGTCTTTTAATTTTATTAACTTCATATGATTAGGTAAATTGTTTATTTTGTTGCACAAATCTTATTGATCTTGTGGTAGGACATTATTGTTATTTTCTTTTTTTACTTATTTATTTTGTCATTTGTTTGTTTTTTCTTAATTTTATACTGTTACCATTGTACTCTGTCCTAATAAAGCATAATAAAAAAAAAGTCATCACATCTGATTTAGACAAATCTTTGTATGTATACACGTATATTAGTGTTTTACATAGGCCATTTGTAATTATTTTTAAATAAATTATGATTTAACTTTCTAATATTAGAAATTGGAAGTATTGTGTTAGCCCCCCCCCCCCCTCAGCCATAATCCTGGCTATGCCCATGAGCTGTGTTATTGTGTGGTCACTAATATACCTTTAATTATTAGGATTAGGGCTCATGATTTTAATCAAGTACTCAGGTCCTTGAGTATCAAACAAAAAATTACTCAATTAGAGAAAATCAGAAAATTACTCAATTAGTGAAAATTACTTGATTATTTGAGCATTCAAGGCCGGTGGTGGTAAGGTTCAATAGAGGTATAGTTGCCATGGATACAAAAGAAACTTTTAAATTTTTCAACCCTTCACAAAGAAAATGTAAAGCCAGTATCAGTGGAATACACCAGTTCTTGAACTGTCATTGAAGTGTGTTATGGTTGTTTTTGTTGTTGAAAACAGTTATTTTTCTTGAAGAATAAATTTAATATAATTATCTTGAAAGCTGTTGGGAAGTTTTTCAAAGTAGGATAAATTATCAAATTTTATTTGCTTCAATTTCAGTAGGTACATATAATGATATTAAAATAATGAATAATTCTTGAGATATGAGTGAGAATTCAAGAATAGGACCTACTTTTACCCCCTTTCAATGTCATGTCAGGACTGTAGTATGTTTACTAGCTCACCCCTTTCCTAAACAAGTACCAGAAGTAATTGGCTCTGTCACCTATCACGCACTTACAACTTATTCCTGTACTGGCCTACAACCTAATGCCTGTTGAAAGTTAAATAACTAAGCAAATATAACAGTATTGAGCTCTCATGAAATGAAAGTTATTTATTTTAAACAAAAATTTCTTCTTTCTCTTTATGAA
The DNA here is from genome assembly GCA_024516035.1 of Bactericera cockerelli. Taxonomy (NCBI): domain Eukaryota; kingdom Metazoa; phylum Arthropoda; class Insecta; order Hemiptera; family Triozidae; genus Bactericera; species Bactericera cockerelli. The sequence continues at coordinate 47,352,694 of CM044955.1, forward strand.
CTGGGAGGGATCCTAACATGGAGGTTGCATTATTATTATACAATGCTTTGTTAGGTGTAAATGGACATTATGTACATACAAATAAATATTTTAACAATTAAAAAAAATGGAAACAATATATATAAATATACAATAGAAAATATATAAAAACAAGTCCTAACTAAGGGGCGGGGTTATTACCTATGGCAAACTCTTCCACCCAACCCTTTTGTCTCTCTGCATTGAGACAATCTTCAGCGGAGATACCATCCAGCTGTAGCTGTTGTGGTGCCTGTTATATTTTTTAGTCACTCACATATGGTTTTTATGAATCTTGATTTCTTTGCACCATGGGCCATTGCACAAAGAGGCACTAATTCTACTAATAAAATTTGGAGATAAATTACAATGGCTGAGAATCCACATCAAAATAATGTAGATTTTTCTAAAATGTATCCCTGCAAAATGTAGATTTTTCTATATAATTATATATACCTTCAGGAACATTTTTTAGACTGTATTAATTACAAGCGGGCTGTCGCCCCCGCTTTGCGGGCCGAGGCATGGCCATGAAAGCAAAAAATCCTTTTTCGCCAATGGCAGGTGTTGTAGTGGGAGTTTCGAAAAATCCCGTCTTATTGCACATCTAGACTATAAGACAAAGCTACCTACCAAATTTCAGATTCCTAGGACTTACGGTTTGGGCTGTAGAGCGATGATCAGTCAGTGAGTGGTCAGTGACTTTGACATTTATATATTAAGATTAACAAGGATATTATTGATCAGATTGCCCTTTAATGCACAAGGTTTGGCAATTGATTTAAATAGTAAGGTGTTGTACACAAAAGGTGAAGTGACTGAAAATTTTCTTTTTGCAAATTTGAAGCACAGTGTACTCATGATGTACTATCAGTCTGGCTGGGGGATGTTAAACAGGGAGAAGACTAGTATCTTGCTTGAGGACTATAAGCAGAGAACTGACTAGCCAACCCTTTCAAGCCAGGCTAGCTTGCAGTTCCTACCTATAGGTTTTTGTAAAGAAAAAGTCCAAGTCTACAAGATGGTTGATCAGATCACACATAGAATTATGTGGTTAAGAACTAGCAAACTTTGAAATGATACCATCATTCCCCCCTTCATCTGTATCAAAGCGGGCCGAAGTGCCAGCATCACGAAGTCTTCACCTCGCTGGACGTTGCTTAACTTTGGTGATCCTACGAGTACTGGTACTGGTGTATTTTGTCTTCTTTTAATGATTTTTTTTCTCAAAATTTCCCGCTTTAGAATATTCTTCTCTGTATTACTCCTGGAAAAAAAAAAATATAAGCAATAAGCATTACATTTCTTTCTCGCCAAAATGCATTCAACCTTCCTGTTACGCAATGCGCTAAACACTTTACACGATTAACGAGTTAAAAACAATACTTTCTATTCATAAAATATACTTTTTAGGTAATGAATAGTGGGCAGTAAAGCTTTACATTTCGCTAGCCTTCTTTACTCTACACGTATAAATAAAAATATTCATAGAACAATTCATTAATGTGTAGATAGCTATGGTTTAGGTTGGGAGAAGGCAACTTGAGGTGGGAATCAAGCCGAGATTGACCAAATCTTTTTTATCTAATAGCCAAAATAATACATACCTACTAAAAGTAATACAATTCAAAATTTTACTATCTGAGTGGCTGTGGCTCATGACCTGCACCATGAAAACAGGAGAAAACATATTTTTAAGAAAGCAACAATTATCATCTTTGGAAGATTTAAGTAGAGACAGCTGTTATTTTATGTTATTATTTTTATGTCACAAGATGTAGTGGGTAACATCGACATTACGAGAACTATTGCTAATATCTCCAACCAACCGTCATATTTATTCCAAGCAATCAATCTCGTAATGCCGCCACTGATTGTTGTGGACTTGTCCTCACGAGACTATTAAATTTATAGTCTCTAGGGTGGACAGAGTAGGTACAGGGCCGAAAATGTTTCTAACCCGAGTCACCTGGAGTGCAAGCCGAGCATGCTATTTTGGCCAAGGTGACTATTTAGGAAGCAATTATATTGCTGAGTCTTTCAATTTGTATGGAAGATCGACATATGTACGAAACAGTTGATTGTTAGAGGTCTCGTGACCAACCCCTCGACAAAACCAACCCTATTATTTTGTTATGATAACTTTATCTCAAAGATAAGAGCACTCCGCTTAACATGTGGTAGGACCCGGGTTTGATCCCCAGAATCTACAAAAAAAATTGTATTCATAATAACTAGGTACTTTTTTGCATAAGAGACCATCCGATCCACTCGTCAACAGCACATAAATTAAATACAATACTCGATTTATTCTGCAAGAATGAGACTGAAGAGTCCCTTTACTCTCACAGTCTAAAGGGAAGTATTGTGTCTCTTCTCGTCCATCAGTCGGGAGGCATACCTACTATGGAGTGGTCAGGCTACAACATAGACCTCAAACGTATGCAGTCAGGAGCTACTCTTCTCACTCTTTATAGCAATGAAATAAAAAAAAAATACGCTGGGGAAACTTTCAAAGCAACCTGTAGCGTGCGGCCACTCAAGCCAGAATGCAACTGATCTAATCAGTGATGGAGAAAGGCTTGCGATTTTGAGAAAACAATAGGTAGTAATCATAAAATCAATCACGGAGCAAGGTCGCACGCCGCAGGTTGCTTTGGAAGTTGCCTCAGTGTAAATGCTTTTTAATAATCTTAACATTGAAGGCTGGTTTCACCAGCATCAGTTGAATGCACCAGTTCTCGTAGGAGCACCGAAGTTAAGCAACACCTAGCGAGGTGAAGACTTCGTGATACTAGCATTCCGGCCCAATCCAGGCTGGGTGAGCCTAATGAGGGTAGCAGGTTTGTAAGTTTCCAGCGAATGGAAGTACTCTTATACAGGGTGAGTTATTTTAACTCTTTGACTGCCAGAGCTAATCTTGACATGTTTCCTACCCGGCCAAACCAAATACGTGTACACTTCCCCTAAGTGTACTGGCACAACTCGAGTTGTGCCATGGCCGGGTGGGAAAGTGTACTGGCACAACTCGAGTTGTGCCATGGCAGTCAAAGAGTTAAGTTATGCAGTGATTTCCTTGGCCTCTGTTAGTATTCCTGAAATTGTATTCAGAGAGCATTTTCATTGCTCATGGTGACATCAAACTGATCAATCCAGAAAATCTCTGAATAAAACTACACTGAGAAAAATAAATGAACTTTTTCCAGTTTGAAGAATTTGTGTGTTTTGGCAAGAATTCTACACTTCCTTTCATCAAAAACTTCACTACTCAAATTTCCAATGACTATAACACAGGCATCGACCCGCGAATTGGTATCAGGACATTCTATTTTCATTAATAAAATTGATAGTATTGTAGAGAAAAAGAAATGAAAAACAGAAAAGTGAAGAAAAAAAATATCACAAAAAGTAAACAAAATAACAATAAAGGTAGAAATCGCGAAGGACAATATGTAAAATATTGATAAACTACACATTTTAACAGTTTGAGAAACCCTGGCGGCCATCTTTCTTTTTGATCCAATGGTATTTGCCCCAAAGATCCTCACTCAACAGCTGACTGAAAAAATACAGCCCGCGAAATTTCAAAAGTCATTTTCATAAAAAAAAAGAATTGGAGGAATTTTTTAAAATTTTCCGTAAACTTTTTCTGATTTCAAAACTGGGCAAACCTTTACCTCCACCCGTCTTTTACTGAAACAGTGAGCTTCTAGGAAGCTGAAAGTACACTCATGGTTATCCAGAAGTTTTATTTTGCAAATATAAGAAGACAGTAAAAATGAGTGCAGTATTCTGAATCTGAGCTCCATTGATTTTCTCACTCAACTGGCCCTTCTCTCTGCATGGGTGTAAGTTTTATTTTATTTTCACTTGATTCATGGATTCACAAGTTTCATTTTTAATTGTTTGTCTTCAGTAAGAACTGGTGGGGGGGTATTCAAAATGTTGGTCTAACCGATGTTAGCAAACATTCCCAAAATCAATTCTCCTCAAACAGAAACTTTGAATTTCTTCCAACAGCAGATTATTATAAGCTCAGGTTTTAAGTACCATTCAACAGCTAGCTCATCTTGAAATGGGTGTGTTACCCTCCATTTGCAGGAAATGAACAAATCTGCCCTTGTAAGCATTACCCCTGAAAGTAACCACCTAAATACCCAGAAAACTAATCAAAAATATAGTCTTGAGATAAACAAATAAATTTAAACCATTGATCTCATTGATTAAAAATGCATACATTCAGGTAGCTAGTATATTTGCACCAGTGGTGACAGCTGCCCCATCCCTAGATCCATTCTTAGTAGTTTGAGAACTGTTGATCTCACTAAGATTTTTTATTAAAATAAAACTTGATGTGCCTTCCCATCACCGACATCAAAACTTTTTGTAAGTTAAATCTCTAACCTTCTTTTAAAAAAATATGTGGAGTGTAGGCCTCACATAGATTATCTAATCTTAAATGAAAATGCCATATCAAGGATCAAGACCTTTTGTTGAGTACCCCAATCAAAGGGTTCCAAAATAATAAATCATCAACTGGCCCATTTCAGGGCCATTAAATATTAGGTTTCTTTTCAAATATATTTGTTTTTAAAAATCCTAAGTGAATTTTTAAAAACAATTTTAAAGTTTTGTTAAAACTGAGTCATCATCCTTTTAATAGTCATGGCTGTCTTACACTCAACCATGCTAAAAGTTTATTAAAAATTTCATGTTCAAGGCTCATGTTAGTAGACTACTATTGATGGTACCTATATAAACTGTATTCCCTGTTATACAAAGAGTTGCCATGCATTTATTGCTCACTCCCAACATATAAATTTATTTGCAGGATTCCTTGAGTAATACTTATTGATATTCTTAAAACAATAATCAGTTAATCAGTTTTTTTGATTTTTATTACAATTTATTGTACAATAAATTAATTACAGATAAAAATACATGTATATGTATACATAGAAAAAATTAGGCCAATAATAATTGTTTAAAGTAATATCTACATGTTTAAGATCATACCTGCTGGAGTTACCTTCTTCCAACCTGTCTAAGATGTTCTAAACCCTGATCCAAACACATTGAATATACAAACACACCTGTTTCTCATCCTATCTCTATTCAAGCCAAGCACTAGCTCTAGTTTTAATATAGTTGAAACCAGACATTGCAAGAATTATCCAAAATAAAGGCTTCCTCACCTTGTGTTGTGTCAGCAGCATTCCCAGAAGGCCGCCTAGAGGATTTATAAAAATTAAAAGATACAGAATAAGCTCTGGTATTCTCCACATTCCTTCAATTGCCAGGAATTTGTCTAATGCAACCATCAAAAATGAAGCAATGCCCCAGTACAGGTCATAGTCCATCTCCATGGTCAAGGTCTATAATGTATGATCAATCAACAATGTAAAACTTCTGAAACAGAAGTAAATTTAAAGAATAATTTTTTTTATAATTTTAATATCCTTACAAATACTGCAATTTTACAAATGAATATTTAACCAATAATATTAATTAAAAATGTGCTGCAAAAGAGGTTTTTTGTAATTTATTTACATAAATTATTAGCAGTTTGGGTATTATTTTCTAAGGCAATCTACCATCCAAACTATGGTCTTGCACCTCACTTAAAAATAAATAAGAAGCTGACTTGTTGTTATACAGGGTTTAAGTTTTAGAGATAAAAAAATGCCTATAGTGCCCCAGTCTAGCTGAGTACGGACCAACTTTAAAATCTTAAATGGAATTGTATATCATGTGGCATATTTTTTAGAGGTCTCATTGAGAAAAAATCATTGCAACAAATTTCAGTGAGCTACAACTTAAATTTCACGAGATACAAGGTTGTGTCTTATAAAGCATGCACTGTACCAGAGTAAATTTTTCACTTGTGAAATACAATTATTTCAGCTATTTTTAAGGTTTTAAATTTCATTTTACCTTGGTTTTTAGGAACACTCCAGAAGAGTCCATTCTCACACTGTCACTGAACCGTAAGTCATAGTTCACTGAAATTTGTTGTAATAACTTTCTCACAATGAGACCTTAAAACAATATGCCATACGATAAACCATTCCATTTAAGATTTTAATGTTGGTCCGTGCCCAGCCTGACACTGTAGGCAAAAATTTTATTTGCTAAAATCAATCCCCCAAATAATAAAGGGATAAGGATTCTTGTTTTTTTCTGAATTTCAAACGGTTCTCGAGGTTTTAGGCATGACAAGTTTTTTTTAAAAAAAACACCTGGTATAATATAGAAAATATGTATGTATTCTCTTGCAACAATACTTTCTATTTATTTTAATACTAACTGTTTCCTTGTACTTTATTGTCGCACGAAAACAATATGCCTCCATTTTATTCTTTCAGAAACTAAACCTAAAATGCATAAATAAAGTTATAACAAGTGTTTTCATTGTAATCATGAATTAACTATCAGCAATTTTTTCATGCATTTATATTAAAACAGTTTATAGCCTCTACTTTTTTTTAATGTTCCTAAGCAGGTTCAGAGCCCCACAATAACAACAATAGACTCTCCTAATCAGTAGGCGTTCTAACTGTTCATAATAAAAAAAACTTTTATACTTACCACAATACAAATTAAACTGGATTTTACGGCGTGAACGACCTGTCTAGTAACAGTGTTAAAGCGCTTAATAGAAAAAAAAACTGGATTTTAAATTTCACTTCGTAAGTTTTTCAACCAACAATCTTATGTGTGGAATATTGGAAACACTCAACTGCTGTCTCATGCTCCAAGTCTCTGATTATCAATATGTAAATTCAGCATAAATTTATCAGTGAGACCTCTGATAATTATGAGATCAGTCAGTAGACATACGTTATCAGTTGTCAATAGTTCTTTTTATCTTCAGTTTTTTTCTTTTTTTTTTTCTTTCAGTTATCTTTTTTCTATTCAGTTTTTTTTCTTTTTCTATTATCATTCGGTTCAATTGTTTCTGTCTGAATCAAACCTTAGTTTCAGGGGAAAGTAAAATTCATGGAGTCGAGGACTCTGAGTGTTACAGACCTCTCTTTAAATAAATATTAATAAAAAAAAGCATAGAAAATTCCTAAGTCTAAGCATTAGTTGTGCACTGGTAGTCATGTGGTTAAGGCGCTACTCAATCAGTATGATTTTTTTTTTAGTAATGTCCTTACTAAAGGGCGGGGTTATTGCCTGTGGCAATCTTTTCCACCCAACCCTTTTTTTAGTCGTATTGAGAGAGAGCAATGGATTCGTAAGCTAGAGGCTCTACGAGTCTAGGGAATATTGTTTCGCTCGAGTTTAAGTAATGCCGAGTTCACCCACACCTTCGTATTGTAACACCTAAAACACGTAACGCAAGCGTGTGACATGTTACATTTTCGCTAGTGTGGACGGGACGCAAGCACATACGCGAATATTCTGTGAACGTTCAGCTAAGACCCATTAGGTCATCTTGCTGGGGCACGTTAAACAGTGAGAAGACCAGTGTCTCGCTAGAGGACTATAAACAGAGAACGTACTAACCCACCCTTACAAGCCTGTCTAGCTTGCAGTTTCTCAAGGGTTTAATGGCTTTGAAAGAAAGAGCCCAAATTTTCACGATGGATCGCACATAGAAATATGTGGTTCAGAACGAGCCAACTTTTCCACTTAAGCTTCCTGGAGACCATGACACCCCCAGCTGTGCCAAGCTGGTTACAACAACAGGTTGTCCGTTTTTATCATCACCCTTGTAATCAACACAGTCTAATGAACACTGTTCACATTATAATCTCAAGCCGCATTTTGATGAAATCGTGCACTCCGCGTCAAAATATCATAATTGTCATATGCCAAGCTAAAGCCCGTTTACTGTGCATAGTTTTTAATGTCACAGCGCATATCGCACACCTAGTGCAAAAGGTATGTAACTCAAAAAAATCGATTGGGAAAGAAAATTCTCAAAAATCCTAAAAATAATAATAATAAACGATTTTAATCGCTTACCGAAAAATCGTCTTTTTTGAGTTACATACCTTTTGCACTAGGTGTGCGATATTATACTTGCTGGTGTCGCACCGGTATTCGGGATTTACGAATAATGTGGTTAGATCCTTACGATAGGATTCTGCAGATCATACGGATCGCAGTTTCAGTAAACAAACAAAGTTTTCCATGTATCTGCGCCCACTTGTTCGGATCGGAGCGTCTGTAGAATCATCGAAAACCATGCTGTTTACCAGAAACCACGATCTCCAGGCAGCTCGTGGACTTACCTTTAACTTACCTTTACACGGAATAATTTCCATTTACAGAAGATTGACATGTCTCAAGAAGGCACCAGTATGAAATCGGAATCCATAGAGGCTCTGACCCGCGAGGCAGAGGCCTTGAAGCACAGACTCGAGGAAGAGAGGCAGAAGTTGAATGACGTCACTTGTGAGTATTTATTATTATGTTTACTCATGCTTGGAGAAATAGTAATGTAATGGAGAAGTCATAACTTTATAAAAAAATCATGTATTTCCTTTGTGTTCCTACTAACCAAAATGGCTGATTTTACGTGACAGGTTTGAAACAATACGAGTTTTTCATTAAATATTCCTCCTTTGCAGTTACGGTGACCTGGGTTCGAATCCCAGCGGAGTCGAAATTTTTCAGCTCTGTACTTTGGATGATCGGGGTCCACTCATGGAATCGGGTTACCTCGTGAGCAAAAATGGATGTGAACAGCAACCAATGGCGGAATTATGGGCAAATGATGGGGGTACGAGGGTGTAAATGAAACAGAAAAGTGCTTAAATTCTACGCTACTCACTCAAATTGTGATATAGTAGCACAATAAACCTAGTCATTTTATATATTATTTTTTTTGGACTATTATTTATTTATTATTATTTTAGGACTCGACACATGGAGGTCGGTGGTTTAAGGTTCAAGTCCCTAGAATGGCAAGTATTAAGTGAGGCGAATTTTAGTAACTTTGTCATAAATATTCTGACTATCACAAATTTGATGACTTCGCTGTTTTATATCATATTTTGCAATCCGTCATTCAATATAGGGCAAAAATTAGATATTAGAATATTTAAACTATGGAAAAGTCCTACTCTGCGCTACCCACTAAAATTGTGATAAAATAGCACAAAGAATTATTTATTTATTACTTCAAACAGAGACTCGCTATGGCCGTCAAAAGAGGTATTGCGGCGGCTATACTTGGCACATTGTATGTCAACCAAGAGCTCGATGAGGTTTTATACTTCATTTAAAAAAATAAATATATACATATTTAGCCATTACCTCTCATACAATTGTGATCTGATTTATTACTTTAGTATATACAATAGTACCTACTCTAGTTATTGTGTATTACTCTGCTCTTGTTCCAGTGGCCACGGTGGCAGACAGACTGGAGACCATCACGTTCATCAACATCAAGACGAGAAAGACCCTCAAAGGCCACGTGTCCAAGGTTCTGTGCTCAGATTGGTCACCAGACAAGCGCCATCTAGTCTCCTGCTCACAGGTAATACAGAAAGTGGATCAGCACTCAGCAGTCTGACTTGCAAAATATAAACTAGGGAAGATCACATAGGAGCGGAATTAATAGACGTATTTTGTAATACCTCTGTGGACCGACCTCAGTAGCTTGATCGATAAGGCAGCGGACTTGTAACCTGGATTTCGTGGTTCAAGTCCCGGTTTCAGCGTAGATTTAGTAAAGCGAGTTTGAGTAGTTGTGATATCACGATAGTGATTAACACAAATATGATCACAAATACCTCTGGCGCGAAGTCCGGATTGCGTTCTGTGTAAGAATAGGGAAAACCGACGCTTAGCAATGACTTGTGATATAGAATTTCTATTAATTTCGCCCTAGATCTTGGAATGTTAATATCAAACGGGGAGAAGACAAGTTGAGCAAGCGTCGATGGCACGTTGACTGTTCTCGGTTTTTCACTGAAGTTAAGCAACGTCTAGCGAGGTTAGGAATTGGAGGGTGTACCATTCAAATTCGAACCCTCGTAATGCAGACTATTCCCGGCCCCACTCGGGCTGAGTAAGGTTAATGGTGGTTACCTTCCAGTATTATTATTATTATAATTACAAAACATCTCTTTATTTTTTGCCCTCACCGTTTACTTTGGTTATGCAATCCAGGATGGTAAGATGATAATCTGGGATGGACTAACTCAAACCAAAGAGCATTCGGTGACCATGCCTGCTACCTGGGTGATGGCTTGTGCCTACGCTCCTTCGGGCAGCGTGGTGGCTTGTGGGTAAGGGACCTCCCGCATGAATCCGCCCCTGAGAATTTTCCTGCATTTCTATGCGTTCCGCCCCTGCATTTCTCTTCATGCTTTTCCGCTGATTTTACTGATAAAACTCGATAACTTAAAACTTTCTTAAGATATATTTCCCTAATTAAAAATTATTCGAGATTTCCTACATGGAAACTCCTTTTGAAGATCCTTTTACGTCTCGCTAGAGAACTAAAAACAGAAAACTAGTCAATCTAACAAGCCAGCTAGCTTGCAGTTTCCCAAGATTTAATGGCTTAAGAAGAAAAAGCCCAAATATGTGTTTCAGGACGAGCCAACTTTTCCAAATTTAAGTTGGCTGGAGACCATCACTGTCCCAAGCTGGTTACAACAACAAAAAACAGCAACCTCTCACATACTTCGTCGCAGTATAGCGAACCGTAACCAATCTATGCACTGGTAGTCAAGTGGTTAACGCGCTAGTCTGGTAATCCAGGTAGCGTAGGGATCCATTGGTTCGAATCCCACCCAGTGCATGAATTTTTCCTCACTAGAGTTTGTGACCACATAATAATAAGACTCAGGGTTTGGTGGTAAAAAATGCTTTGAGCATTAACCTCGCCTGGTGGTTACCTTCCACTTAAAAGAGTGTTATTAATTTATTGTCTATAGCCCATTCTTCGTAAAAGGAATCTTTACAATGTACATATTTAAATACAAGCTGCCAAAAGTTGCTTGTGTGACTATGTTACCTTATAAATAAAAACTGTGTGAGAAAATACCTTGTGTGAGAAAACCAAAAAGGCTCCTAACAAGAGGTGAACATGAAAATTTCCTCACCCACAAAAGTAAATCACTTGAATTGAAATCCTTTTCTGTTTATCTTCGAGTTATCGAGTTCTGTCTTTGTTATGTTTGGTTTTACTTCTCTTTGTGACAATGTCTCTGATGTTTTTTTTTTTTTGGTATCTAGCAATATAACAGCAAGTTTAGACCCTTGTGATCCATCATCAAGTATGTTTCACAATAGTCACACAACAACGTGCCTGGTTCCCCAGCTACCTTCGTGTGATATATAAGTGCATTCTCATAATTATATTATTCTAATTAATTTTAAATATTATTAAAAACATTTAATGAAATGATGTACAAATAAAGCACAACCTTGTTTAAACCCAAAAAATAGGTTAGGTATATCCTAATTCATCAATCCATGGATAATATTTGACCCTATAAGCTGGTCATCAAAAGACCCTAGAATCCTAGAATGTATATCCTAATCCATGATAATTTTGTGATCTTTTTTGAGCTCAGTTTGTTTCCTACAGCGAATAATATTAATGTGATTACCTCACTTGCACTGACAGTCTAAGTAAAGCACTACTTATTCTTAAACTCAGAGGTTACTCAAACTAATTAAAACGGTGCTCAATATCAGCTTTATTAAATTTGGTTTGGAGTTAATTGTGATGTGACATTTGTTGTGATTAATGCAAATATGATATTTTTTTTTTTAACTCAAAGATCACAAGTCTATATTTACTTCCGATAATTTTCTAATATTAGAAATCGGAAGTATTGTGTTCGTTTTTATTTTTTACTTTTTGTTGTGGTTGTGTGGCGGTTGCTAGACGTAAACTAATAAATTAGTCAACTGTTTCAATTAAAACCTTTTTTTGCACTGAACCATATTTCATCAGAAATTAATAAACATTTTCTTGTTTTAGCAAATAGTTAAAAAGATAAATTCATTTTCTGACACCTCACATAAAGAGTTTTGGTGGCTTCAATAGAATTATGTTATACAGTCCTCCTTTAGCATTCTGGTGAACTGAATGTTGCATGAATGTAGTTTTGTTTTGCATGAATTGAACGATCTATTATCATTATTACTGTGTCAATAAATTGATAAGATTAAAATGTTAGAAATATTTATTAGATGAAAATTTACCGCCATAATAAAAGAATTTGTTTCTAGCGTCGATGGCACGTTGATTGCACCAGTTCTCGTTGTCACTGAAGTTGAGCAACGTCCAGCAAAGATTTGGACTTGGTTGGATGACCATTCAAATTCGAACCCTCGTGCTGCTTGCTATTTGTGGTCCCACTCAGGCTGGGTGAGGTTAATTTGAGTTGCTGGTTTGTGGTCAATGGAGTCGTTTAAACCCCCCTGTTGATGTGACCATGCAGTTGAAAGCGCACCGAAAGGAGGGGGGGGGGGGGGGGGGGTTAGGACAGGTCTTTTTAACAATTTGACTCAAAAGATTGAAAATGATTTTATCGTTTTGAACCCTGCAGTGGCCTCGACAACAAGGTCACCGTGTACGCGATAGGCCTGGAGGATGACTCGGCAGCCAAGAAGAAAACTGTTGCCACTCACACCAGCTTCATATCCTGCTGCATCTTCCCCAACTCCGATCAACAGGTGAGATAGATAAGATATCAAAATTAATATCGCCTTATTTATACTGCCCGACTAGGACTAATGAATCCCATTATTCCAGCAGTAAGCCCAAGACTCATTATTATGTGTTCAAAATCCTGCCTCCTTTCTCAGCCGGACTTAGAACCGTCCATGGCGAATTAGATTGGGTTGAGGTCTCAATTTTCCCAACAACACATTTCATACAATACGTAAAATCTAGGCTTGAGAAACATATATTTTCTATTAAACATTCAAAATATGGTATCTACTTTAGGTGTCCCAAATTACAGGCCTATGTTTCACGTCTTGAATTTTTTGCTTTATTTAAAATCATTACAATACAGTAAAACGTAAAGAATCTAGTATAGTATCTACATAAAATAAAAAAATGTACATGATTTTTTTAAGAAGGTTTTTTTTTGTGTGTAAATATGGGGAAACATTGTATTTTACGCCAATAATGTCTAAAGTGTGAGAGTAAAAGGACTCTTTAATTTCTTTCCTACAGGATAAACAGATAATTATTTTTATTTATTAAAAAAAAAAGAAAAAAAAACATTTTAGTACCATACTTGAAATATATCTTATAAAGAAAAATACACCGAGCAGAATTATAGGACTTTTCTGTTTCTTAAAATCCTTGTGTACCCTATCATTTTGCCCATAATTCCGCCAATGGTCGCTGCTCACATCCTTTTTTCCTCACGAGGCACAAGTGGACCCCGATCATTGAAAGTACAGAGTATATGCTTAGCCATTATTGTATTTTATAAACAGAGCATTGTTTTGTATGATTGTCATCATACAGAGTATATGCTTAGCCATTATTCTATTTTATAAACAGAGTATTGTTTTGTATGATTGTCATCATGGTTCCCTCAGATTCTGACGGGCAGTGGCGACTGCACGTGCGCGCTGTGGGATGTGGAGTCTGGCCAGCTCCTGCAAAGCTTCCACGGGCACACGGGCGAGCTCATGGACCTGGACCTCGCACCCTCCGAGACTGGAAACACGTTCGTTTCGGGGGTAAGTGTTTGTGCTTCATGTGGTTTTTTTTACGTAAAAAATTCAAGGGGGTTTTTTTAAACAAAATACTCTTTATTTATTTTAATTTTACATAATATACATTAAATATTGTGAGTTTATGAGGTACTATTACCCTATTTGTTATGAATGACTGTGTATGTGTATATTGCTGACGGTGTGTAGCTTGTATTATGAATGTTTCATAATTATCATTTATAATGCAGTGCGTCAGGGCTGTGAGCCGTCACGCCAATTTTCGGCCTACGCACATTATGTGTGATGATTTAGTCATGAATGAGTATGCTACACAAGTAGTATTTCAATTTAATATTGAACAAATTCAATCAAGTTGTATTTACAATAGGGAGGTTTGTATTGTTACTTTTTTTAAAGGTATTTTTTTTTTTTTTTAAAGTGCCCCGGAACCGCTGTCGCATTACTTCAGAGCACTTTACCTTTACATCCATGCCATTCCGGAAACAGAAAAACTCGGCAAAAGTTTTCCGCTCCGGCCGGGATTCGAGCCCGCAACCTCTGGGTCAGCAAGCAATGCTCTTAACCACTGTATTGGTACGACACTACTACATATAAGTAGACCCTCGTTCGATTCCCAGCGGGACTGGATTCTTTTGGCTCATGGATGTTGCGAGTAGCTTCTTTCTAAAGTTATCACATTTGAGTTAATCACTTTCGTGATATCACAACTACTCAAACTCGTTTTATTAAATCTACGCTGAAACCGGGACTTGAACCACCGACCTCCAGGTTACAAGTCCGCCGCCTTATCGATCAAACTACTGAGGTCAGAGAATGTCTAAGCCATTACTTCACCCCGGATTAGTCCAGAGATCCCGAGTTCGATCCCCGGTTGGAGCAGACTTTTCGAAGAAAATTCTGTTCCCTCCAAACACGTGAGGCTGGCATTTCCGGCCCTACCCAGGCTGGGTGAGGTTAATGTGGGTAGCTGGTACGATTCCCAGCAAATGGAGGGTTAGTTGTTGGCGTTAGGAAGGGCATCCAGCCGTAAAAAATGTGCCAAAACCGATCATCTTCAATCTTGAGGTTGAACAACGTCGACTCTGAGCGGGATAAGACTGAGTAAAAGAAGAATGTTTTATTTTTTTGTATATATTTTTAAGTTTTTTTTTTAAATTTTATTGTTATTAATTGTTTTGTATAAAACATAAAGTGTAAATAAATAAATGAGGTCGGTAACATAGAGATAAATAGGAGTCCTCATTGTTTCCCGCCTTCGCATTGCTTTTTTTCAATTGTAATGGGGCTTTCCCAAATTTTCGAGCAGATGATTGATTCTAATGTAAAAAGACCCGAGGAACACGATTTTGATGTCCAAAAATTAAAAAAGTCATTCCTTAGGGATGAAAAGGCTCTCCAAAGGTCTTCCTCGAAATAACGCAATCTGATTGGTCGCCTACGCTGTGACGTCAAAAGTATGTAAACAAACAATTTTGAAGCGCTACTTCGAATTTTGTGTGTAGAATTACATTAGAGTTGAATGTGAAGAGTCGATTTAAAACTGTAATAAATATGTGAATTTTAACTCTAATACAGTATTTTAAACTTTAATGTTAACTAACAATGTCTAAAATATCAGTAGATGACGGTATTGCAAAGGCTGTCAGTGGAAATTTACCTGCAGTAAGGACTTTTACAATGGCCAATTTCTTCAATTTACGCGTGTATTTCACGCGTGCTGCAGACGTACTGACGTACTTAGCAAACCAAATTCACGTGCAGCCAGCCGTCCAATCGCTCGCTTTTGTTAAGAAACGTCCAGCGTGGTTAGGACAAAGATCGGTGAACGCTTTGGTAACTTTGGTTTATTTTAAAATTCATCATTGGTAATTACAAGCCCCACGATTTACTGGTATGTAAATCTGAGAAGGATAATTTTAGTGTGTATGTTGAAAATTATTGGATTGCGAACTAACTATATACAAGGTTATTGTGTTATGTAAAAATGAGAAGTTCTGTGCCATTTATATACGTATAGGCTAGAGATTTTATCAAAGAAATCTCTATATTGCTTTTTTACGTCCGACTATCGAATATGACGCTAATGTAAATCTTCTTCGTATTGGGTATTGCATTTTTTCGTTTTAAAACAATTACGGACACAATGCTTCTTCATGATTGATTCGCAGTGTATACACGTTGCTATTTTGAGATTGGGAGTGTTAACAATAAGTAACAACATCATCAGTCTTCTGTGAAAGTGAAACGTGAATTTGCAAAGTGTTCAAAGGCCCAGCATCCTAACTCGATCGTAGCAACCGGTTTTGACAGACAGTATGCTGGACTCTTCAACCCTTCGCGAATCACAAATTCTCACAAAACGAAAACAGAAAATAGACATTACCAAAGTCGCGACTGTAGTATCGGCAAGCTAGACTTGAGGAGTCTAGAGAGAATACCGCGTTTTCAATCGACGTGTTCCACATTGTTTTCACAACGTGTTCCACAATCAATTCTTGTAATAGTCAGCTATAGTATCAAGTATAGTACTTATAACAAATTAAATACTGTTTTTCATTCACTGAAGGCTTAAAAAATTAATTTCATTGAAGTGATACCTATGAGAAACCTATGGAAACTGTAGTATTTCAAAACTCCAAAATTTTTGTTTACATACTATTGACGTCATCAAAACAAAAATGGCTGCCCGCGAAAATTAGGGTGTTTCAAATTTTCCAATTTTCAAATGAAATTTTCTCAATGATAGCGATTCCTAAATTGAAAATGGATGTCACCAATAGAATCAGCGTGTTCTAAACCATAAGAATAATTGGTTTGTAAAAAATGTGGGAAAGCCCCATTATTCTTTTACGCCTTTCTAAACTGATAACACAACCCTTACTCACAAAACAAGAGATTCTAATCTCTTAATGTGAGTAGAAGGCAATTCCATTATTGGCTACACTATAGGCACATAATAATAAATAGGTCCTAATTTTCATATTTGTTCAATCTTTTATTGTATATTATTTATCATAAGTTAGTAGTTGGAACTCATACTGTCTATATTTTTATGTGTCTACTTGTATGCTGTCTATGTATTATTTAATAAATAAAGATGCCAAATATTTACAAATTACAAAATTGCAGAGCAGTGACAAGCTGGTGAACATCTGGGACATGAGGACGGGCTACTGCGTCCAATCATTCGAGGGCCACCAGAGTGACGTGAACAGCGTCAAGTTTCATCCCAGCGGCGACGCGGTAGTGACGGGGTCCGATGACGCTACGGTGAGTTTGCGTCGAGTGACAGCTCGGTGAGTTGGCGATGAGACGCTACGGTGAGTTTGGGCCCCAGATGACGCTACGGTGAGTTTGTCCAGGGACGCACGGTGAGTTTGGGTCCGATGACGCTACGGTGAGTTTGGGTCCAAATGACGCTACGGTGAGTTTGGGTCCAGGACGCTACGGTGAGTTTGGGTCCAATGACGCTACGGTGAGTTTGGTCCGATGACGCTACGGTGAGTTTGGGGTCCGATGACGCTACGGTGAGTTTGGGTCCGATGACGCTACGGTGAGTTTGGATCCGATGACGCTACGGTGAGTTTGGGTTCCAATGACGCTACGGTGAGTTTGGGTCCGATGACGCTACGGTGAGTTTGGATCCAATGACGCTACGGTGAGTTTGGTCCATGACGCTACGGTGAGTTTGCGTCCAATGACGCTACGGTGAGTTTGGATCCAATGACGCACGGTGAGTTTGGGTCCGGTGATGCTACGGTGAGTTATTTATGGGTGGTCCATATTTAAGGTAGTCTGGTGATCAGGCGCGTCCGGTGGGAAAATGTTTTCGGGGTGCTGCCACATAAACCGGATTAAAATGGGATTTAGAAAAGTTGCTCTTTCAGAATCTAAAGAGTTAGAGTTTCTGAACCATGCCAATCATAATATTTTTTTTTTAATAATGGCTTAAGAAGCCATTATTAAAAAATCATAATAACTATGCATCAATTATTCTAGAAATGTGTGATAATTTTAACTGTGTACGAGTTAGGACTTGAGAATATCTTCTCTTTTTCTTTTCATCGGGGAGTGATGCAGTTCCGCAGCACCTTAGCACCTGCTGGCGATCGAGGAAACGGGGATCCGTAGGTTCAAATCCCACCCAATGCATGCATTTTTCCTCATATATTTGGAGAATTTGTCCACATGATAATGGCAACAATACAACTGCTTTAATAAAGGAACTCTTTGGTCCTAATTAGGTATTATAAAGTGTCTTTTATTTTCATCATCATCATTAGGGTGGCGTCATGTGAACGATGGTAGCCAGACAGTGAAGGAATGACTCAGTACTTCTACCACTGTCTTTACAAGGAGGCTAATAATTGACAAGGGTCCCCAGAACCAAGCCAATGCTGGTCTACTTTACTCCTGTTCTATTTATAGTCAACCAGCCAGACTGCTGGTCTACTCCCTGTTTATAGTCCCCCAGCCAGACTATTTAAATAATTAGTGATTTTGAAAATTAATGACTCACAATCGTGATACCACCTTATCTTTATTGAGAAGCGCTATGCAGTAAAGCAAGAGGTCAACTCTCTATCTAAATTTTCAAGTGGTACAAGATAGGTATTGCCAAGACAATAATGCCTTAAACAATAATCCCTCACTTTGTGATTTATGTAAATAAATTTCAGTAAAGATTTTACTACCACTACTAAATGTTTGCCTCTGTTTGAACTTGAACTACCGACCTCCAGGTTACAAGTCCGCCGCATTATCGATGAGCTACTGAGGTCGGTAATGAGTGTATTGTTTATTCCTGTTCAATATGTTTTGCCTTCAGTGCCGCCTATTTGATCTCCGCGCAGACAAGAAGTAGCCTGCTACAAGAAGGACAGCATCCTGTTCGGAGCCACCTCAGTAGACTTCTCTGTCAGTGGTAAGTGTCAGTGAACTTTTCTGCCAACTTTCAAACTGGAGTAAAAGACAGCTTCGTTGGCGCGTTGAATGCACCGGTTCTCGTAGATCACCGAAGTTAAGCAACGTCCAGCGAGGTGAAGACTTCGTGATACTGGCATTCCGGCCCAATCCAGGCTTGGTGAGGTTAGTGTGGTAGCGGGTTTGTGAGTTTCCTGTGTGGAGGGTAACCCCCCGTCGTTATATGACCATGCAGTTGAAAGCGACCTTGAAAAAAAAAAAAAAAAACTGGAGTGTGTCTACCTACTGCTCTGAGTGACAGACGTTGTGAGTGTGAATCGGGTTTGACAGAACTGTCATGAGAAATCAAGTTTACCGTAGCTCCGTCCCGGTGCTCCGTCCGTAGCTCAGTAATCCAGAGGTCGCGGGTTTAGACAGGACAAGATATCTCCCATTTTAGATTTTGACCACATAATAGTATGTCTTGGGCTTCATTGTAGAATATGGCATTCATTAGTCAGGCAGTGTAAATAAGGCGCCTTATCGATCAGTAGATTGATAGATAAGGCGGGGACCTGTAACCTGGGAAGTCGGGAGTTCGAATGCCAATTTTGGTAAAAATTAACAGTATCATTTTAAGTAATTTTGACATCATGAAAATGATTAACACAGGGTATGACCTCTGTCGCAATATGACCATGCATTTGAAAGTGACGTAAAAAAACTTGAAAAAACAATATCGTGCACGGTAGTCAAGTGGTTAAAGGCGCTATTCTGGTAATCCAGGTAGCGTAGGGATCCGTTGGTTCGAATCCCACCCAGTGCATGAATTTTTCCTCATTGATTTGTGTTTGTGACCACATAATAATAAGACTCTGAGGGTTAGGTGGTAGAAAATGCTTTGACATTAACCTCGCCGGTGTAACCTTCCACTAAAAGAATGCGTTATATTTTTTTACTTGTCTAAGAGATTGGATCGATGCCCCGCGGTTCTGGCGAGTGTGAGATTGATATCATGACCGGGGATATCGAAAAAACCTTCCCTTAACCTTCCACTTAAGAAGTAAAGAATTAGTCGGCCATAATATATTAATTACTGTTATCCTTCTGTCGCCAGGCCGTCTCCTGTTCGCCGGCTACAACGACTACACGATCAACGTGTGGGATTCTCTCAAGTGTTGCCGGGTGAACCACCTGATGGGTCACGAGAACAGGGTGTCCTGCCTGCAGGTGTCACCGACGGCACTGCCTTCTCCTCGGGCAGCTGGGACACCACCATCCGGGTAAGCCCAGGGTCGGGGTTCGACGCCGACCCCGTCTGTACTTTGTGAGATAACAATATCTTTTTTATAAATATCTCCATAAAAAAAAATACTTTAACAGACCGACGGACCGACAGACGGACACAAAACCAAATTTGCTCAGGAAGTTATGAATATGAAACGTCCAGAAATATGAAAAAAATTGAAATCGGAGCAAAAAATTTTTTTTTTTTATTAAAACGAACACAATATGCTATCAGAAATCTCCTTTAAATAAATAAATGTGTTTCTTTGTGTTATTATACATCAATTTTAGTTGGTAGTGCAGGACTATAGGACGAACACAATATACTATCAGAAATCTCCTATAAATAAATAAATGTGTTTCTTTGTGTTATTATACCTCAATTTTAGTTGCTAGTGCAGGACTCTACGACTTTTCCGTATCTTTAATATCCTGATATCTTATTTTACCCGTAACTCCGTCACTGGTAGCTGCCCACATTAAAGCAGCCACTGATTTTTCCCACGAGGTATGAGTGGATCCCGAACATCTAAGTAAAAAGTACAGAGCAGAAAAATTCCTGCCCTGCTGGGGATCGGATTTACTCGGCCACGGTGACTACATTTTTCTTATATCGATGTAACGCAATAAATTGTGCGAAATATTTTTATTTTGTAACTGAAATTCCGAAAATCTCGAAATATTTCCATGAAACAACAATATTTTTTCTTTTACTCTGTCTTATCTCTATTGTATGTTTTATCTGTATCTTTTACTCTGTATTTTTCTTCTTTTACTCTGTCTTATCCATCCCGTTTAAGCAGGGTCGGGGTTCTTCAACCTTATGGTTGAGGTTGGTTGGTTTTGGCACATTTTTACGGCTGGATGCCCTTCCTAACGCCAACGATTCTATTTGATTAGAGAATCCAGGACGTTACCTGGATAAGGACGGGGGTTTTACCCTCCATTCGCTGGGAATCGTTTCCTTTCCTTCAATTGAATAGGTTTTTCTATCTAAATAACTGTGAATGATTTTTGTAGGATCACACTTCTTTTAACTATCTTTTCTTACATGTGTGTCGTTTTAATTTTCAGATATGGGCTTAAGCCAGCTGTTTGTTGTAACAAACATCGATCTTCGATACAAACAGATGTGCAGTTCTCGATTTTATGTACAAGAAAAATAAATCAAAAAAGAAGTCGAGTAATAGCAGAAAAGGACACGTTAATTTCCTGATGGTGTTTGAATTCCTTGTTTTTAGTTAAGTAATAATGATAGTCTTTCCATATTATATAATTATGTAAATTCTGTTTTATTATTATTATTATTTTAACGATTGCATTTTCGGTAGTTATACGTACAATGTAGGTATACTTTTGGTTAAAGAAAAAAATTTCTTTCTGTATATTTTATTTTTAATAGAGATATTTATTAAAATTAATAGTATGATTAAAATAAATTTAGTAAAAAGGACATTGTGTAGTCTACTACATTATTAACCGAACACAGCGAGGGAGCGAAGCGACCTGTTTAAACTTGCATACTGGACGATTTGGCTTTCGTTTGTCTGGACCTATAGTTTTCGGGCCGATTTGGGCTACTCGGGGCCATTGAAAATTGAAAACATTTTTTCCATTTTTATTGAGTAAAGCAAGGCTCTTGAAAGGGTCGTTGAAAAAACAAATTTGAGTTCAGTAGTGAAATTTTGTGATCGTGAAAGCTAAGGGGGCCGCTCTGTGGTAAAAAAATTGAAAAAGGACCAAAAAAAGGGCCGGTAGATATTTTTTAATAAAACCTTTCGAGTGGGGTATTGAATAAAAAGTCTCGATGTCCTCATCTTGATTGAACATTTACAATGCGATAGTTGAATCTGTGTGAGGTTTACAGTTCACAGAACCAGTAGTTATGTTGTAGCCTGGACATAGGTTATTCGAGAGAAAAAAAAACTTTGAATTATGTAGAATTCTAATCGAGTCTAAAAAATCTTGATCCTTTCTTTAAAAAAAAAAATCAACGTTTTCTTTATACAAATTAAATTACTGAAGTTCAAGCAACGTCCAGCGAGGTTATGACTTCGTTGATGAACACTCAAATTTGAATCCTCGTGATGCTGGGTATTGCCGGCGTCAATTAGGTTTGCTGAGTTTAATATGGATTCCTGGTTTGTGAGTTTCTAGCAAATGGAGAGGAAAACCCGTCTGGAATGCAAAAAAAAAAAAAAAAAAAAAAAATGAACTGGTAGTCCAACTAGTGCGGGTATTCGTGTGCTCGAATACTCGCCCAAAGTATGACCTCCTCAGATTAAAGGACATAACCAGATTATTATAATGATTTTTATAATGACATCAAAACAACTGTTTGATTAAAGGACTTATCTCGGCAATGCGGGCGATATAAATAAGGTTTCTTATTATGATTTAAAAAGGGTGTAGCGTTTGCTTACCATGCGATTGATTCCAGGTTCAAAAACGCACTGTTGACATGAAATTTTATTTGATGCAAACATTTGTAAGGTATGGTAACTTGTATAGGCTCCCGTATAATGGGGTGAAAAACTAACATTCCCCATCCATGATAAAATTTTATGGCTCACCCGGATTTAATGAGGTCTTTTCCATCAATATCTAGAAGGAAAGGACAATAAAAAATGGAACTTTCTGTCAATATTACTAACCTATGTATTTATGTAGCTCCTTCTCAGATTTAACTATTCTAGTCTAATATTTCTTCTCCATTTATGTTTATCTCATTTACATTGCCATTTATTTATTTAATTTCCTTTTTAAGTGAATAAAAATACAATATTGCCCCAACTAATAAAAAAACTTTTTTTTTGCATTATAAAAAAGAGGAATACTAAACGAAGTCATACATTAAGAGTCTCTAGATAGTACTTTAGTCCATACCTAAAGTCTAAATTTGGACACCACTGTTGCTAACTCTGATTTTTCTCTGTGATTAGTTAATAATAGCGGAATTTTCAATGCGTGTGGATTTGTCATCGTTGCTTAGCTCGATGGTTTCATATTCCATTCACTAGAAACTACCACTACAAGCTTACTCCACATTAACCTCACTCATAGTCTTGGACATTCCAGACGTCTGCGTGACTGAAATGAAATTCCTCTTCAGCCATGGCAATACTGACCTGAAATAAATTAAGGGCGGAATTAATAGACGTTTTTGTAATACCTCTGTGGCGCTAAGTCACGGATTGCGTACTGTGTAAGATAGGGAAAACCGACGCTTAGCAATGACTTGTTTATAGAATTTGTCTATTAATTTCGCCCTAAAACTCAACCTATCACACAGATTATCATATTTACCACCCTCAGTAGGTTGATCGATAAGGCGGCGGACTTGTAACCTGGAGGTTGGTAGTTCAAGTCCCGGTTTCAGCGTAGATTTAGTAAAGCGAGTTTGAGGAGTTGTGATATCAAGAAAGTGATTAATAAACATATAATAACTTTTTAACTTTTTTTAAAAAACATATTATCATATTTGTGTTAATAACAGGTAGATATGTCACAATTGCCCAAAATCGCTTTATTGCAATTTTTGCAAGTTGTTGTTATTGTAACCAGCCTGGCCACTGCTAGAGGTAGTGATGGTCTCCAGCCAACTTAATTTGAAAGTTGGCTTGTTCTGAAGCACATATTTCTATGTGCGATCAACCATCATGAGAACTTGATTTTTTTCTTTATAAGGCAATAAACCCTTGGAAACTGCCAGCTAGCCTGGCTTGTTAGGGTTGCCTAGTCCGTTCTCTGTTTATAGTTCTTTAGCGAGACATAGGTCTTCTCCCTGTTTAACATCCCCAGCTTGCAAGTCAAACTTCCAGTTACAAGAACGGAGAATTTCAGCGTCCTGCCTTGATTATCCATTCTTAACAATCGAGTCACTGAGGCTGGTATCCTGGATCTTAGAAAATACCACCATGGTGGATCATCAGATTGATACATTTTGAAATCATGTCAACTGGAAAACTTGGTAATAGCTGAAATACCAATTCGTTATTTGTTTGTTTCCAAGGTGACCCAAGGTAATACATCTTAACTTTTACCTTCTATTTTACATGTGAGACAAGAGACATTAACAAAAAGTAATCAATTTTCCAGCTGCTACCATGTAGAGTGAATTGGTAAATGAATTCCAGCTGTAGAAAGTAGAACCCGCTTCAGCCTGAAAAAATTGAAGGGGAATGATTTGTTTCCAAAAATATTGGTCGGAGGAGGACTAACGTTGCCAAGAAGTCGAGAAAAACATATTTTTTCTCACATAATCTAGTTCGATTTTTTTTCTGGCAACATTGGAGTTGTTCTCACGAAATGTTTGTAATCATTTAAGGTCTGTATTTCACGACCTTAAGCCACCGTCAATGACATCTTCTTCTTCTTAATCTATTCTTGTCACGCATCAGACCTCGATATGAAACAGCGTCATAGGTGAACCAATCCAATTGTATCTTTGACGTAGCTCAACAAGTGACAAGGAACGTGAGTCTGTCGCCATCATACTTCTGCTGCTCGCCCCCAATTCGCGCTGCAAACACAAATTCGTATCTGCAAATTTGCCTTTCAGTTAAGAAGCGCACATAGTGTTCTGCTTGCTGAGAATCTTTGAAACTCACATACGACTAACCTAAAATTGAATACTTCAAGGAAGAGTGAGATACAGATACGACAGTTCGTGACTAAAAGGAGTTCAAACCACTATGTGCGCTTCCTGAAAATTTGCAGATACGACAGTTTGTGTTTGCAGCGGCGAATTGATTGCTCCAATGTCAGCTCTTACGTGGCTCCAATTCACTGGTAACAAGACTTACTGCTGAAAATAAAAATGTTATCGACATTAATTTTCCTCGTAAAGTCAATAAATGTGGCCCACAAGTGTTCAGAACCATTAATTGGCTCATAACAATTAGTACGAGAGAAAAGCAATTAAGTGGCAATTTATAGCGAAGATATGGCGACATGATCGCTCTCGTGCTTCTAACATATGTTGCGGTGCTCGTACCTGCAGACTGTTGGCAAATTGCGTTTTCTTTACGTTTTTAGTTTTCCTAAAAAAATCGTTACTTCATTTTAAAATCGAACAGAGAAATAACAGTCTCCTGGTTCGGAAAGTAAAGGTAAAAAAGGTCAACTCTATCCTAAATACATTTGAGAGCTGTGTTCGGGTAAAACAAGAGGACACACACGAGCTTAATTTTACCAGAACACAAATAGTAAATATACTAATAGTAACGAAACGTCAGCATTAGCATTAAAAAGAAGTCCCATTTTTAACAAGGAATATCTAGTATTTCTTTTCAATTATTTTTCACAGCCCTTGTGCCATTTCCATTTCTAGTTCATTTCGGCTAGGAGTAATATGGTATATCTTTCAAAGTATTAGTTCACATAGTTTAAATTCGAATTCAATCATTAGATGCATCGGCGACACACTGGGTGTCACATCAGTAAAATTCGTGGGTGTCCCGCGAGTACGAAATTACGAATACACAAATCTGACAGAGCGTTCCTGACACCCAGTTGTTAAAAAAGTCCTGCCATATTAAAGTCTAACACTACCAATACTACCATCTTATAGTTCAGTACTGCCATCTTATAGCTGAGTACTGCCATCTCATAGCTGAGTACTGTCATATTATAGCTAATAACTACCATCTTATAGCTGAGTCCTGCCATCTTATAGGTAATAACTACCATCGTATAGCTGAGTACCTACTGTCATATTATAACTGAGAACTGCCATATTATATCTGAGTACTGCCATGTTACAGCTGAAAACTGCCATATTATAACTGAGTACTGCCATGTTATAGCTGATAACTAGATACCATCTTACAGCTGAGTACTGCCATATTATAACTCAGTACTGCCATGTTATAGCTGAGTACTGCCATGTTATAGGCACTGTCATCTCATAGATGAGTCCTAATACCATGTTACAGCTGAGTACTGCCGAGTCCTGCCATTTTATAGCTGGATCCTGCCTTGTAGGTTAGTCCTGTCATCTTACAGCTGAGCTCTTGCCATCTTATAGCTCAGATTGTTGGTAATTTCTTAGCCAAAAATGGATGTATTCTTATTGTTTAATTGGTAGCATTCTTTGGAACCTGAAAGTAAGTATCAGTGGGGAGTAAATAAAGAGGTGCATTATTCAACTGTTGGTACCTATAATTTATAACGGAACTTCCTTTTTTGTCCTGATACATGGCGCTCAAACAAAATATTACTTACAAGTACTCTGTGAGTGTTTTTGCAACTTAAATGCTCTCCTAAACCATTCGGTCCAGTAGGTAATTTTGAAGAAATGAAGTGTGGGAATCTCAGTTCTTAAATAACCTCCTTGTAAACATTTTATTAGGTTCAGCGTGCAACTATTGACCATCTTGTTGGAAGATAGAGAGGTGTGGAGGTAATGGGGTCAGCACTAAAAATCAATGGGGCTTCTGAATTATTGAGGAGCCCCTGTTCTCATTATCGAAATGTGAAGAACCGTTTACACTAGTACTTGAATGAGAGGAGGTAATATCGAATATCTATGCACGCAGTGTGGGATGTGTTTTGCTTTGGTTTATTTCAGAGCTTTCAACTACTGTAGCCATGATATATTATGGGTAACGACAATTGTTAAAAAAGTTTGTTTTGATTTTTTTTAAGCTTATGTATGTATGTATGATTTTCTTTGTGGTGAAGCACAAGGCCTCTTCACAATTTTTGTGGGTAGCGCAGCATTACTAAGAGCCTCCTTTACATTTCGAACTATTCTATTACATTAATTTCTTTTTACTCTGGTAATGCCGCCACTGGTCGTTACTCATACAAGTAACTACTCATTTTTCCTCACGAGGTATGAGTGGACCCCGAACATCCAAGTACAGAGCAGAAAAAATCCTCCCCCGCTGGGAATCGAACCCAGGTCACCATGTGTGCAATGCCTAGCGCGCTAACTCGCTCTGCCACAGTGACTACTTTTTTTTAAGCTTATTTGACCAAGAAGACTAACTTTGAGTCCCTGGATAGCTGATTCGACTTTCTGTCTGGAGAAAGTATTTGAGACTTAAATCTATAAGTTTCCACATTCGCTGCTTTTTTTCTATTCTTGAACTCAAGGTGGGACTTAAAACATCATTTTCCAAATGAAATTGATGAATGCCGCTCGTTGACAATTAGGGCGCAATTAATATACGTTTCTGTAATACCTCGTGGCGTTATGTTACGGATTGCGTACTATGTAAGATAGAGAAAACCGACGCTTAGCAATGACTGCTGATAAAGAATTTTTCTATTAATTTCGCCCTTAGTAATAATAATAATATCGCCTTATTTATACTGCCCGATTAGGACTATTAAGTCCCATTATTCCAGCAGTAAGCCCAAGACGTATTATTATATGTGGTAAAAATCCCAGTTGGGAGGATAACTTGTCATGTCCCGGCTGGGGTTCGAACCCACGACCTCTGGAATCTCTGGATTCACAAAGTGTCGCCTCTACCACTGAGCTACCGGGACAGACACCGATAAATAGATCATTGATAGCACTGGTGTCTATGCCATCACTGCCATCGATGCTGTTTACACAAGAATTATTATGTTTTCCGTTACCTTGCACTCTGCCGCCCTGTCTCTTTTTTGTATAGGGCGTTCTTCACCTTTTCTGAGTATTTGGACACGTCACGCACAATGAAACGTGCAAACAACTTCCCACAGTCCTTGTGAGCTGTGCTACCAATTATCAATATGTCCGCCTACGGTTATGCAAAATGAGTAAGAACATTGAAATATGGATTTCAAGAAGCGCGTGTTCTGTTGAAAATGTTACCTGCTCTCTTCGGCCCTCTTCACAATTTTTGTGGGTAGCGCAGCATTACTAAGAGCCTCCTGTTTCTTTTTACTCTGGTAATGCCGCCTCTGGTCGTTACTCATACAAGTAACTACTCATTTTTCCTCACGAGGTATGAGTGAACCCCGAACATCCAAGTAGAGAGCAGAAAAATTCCTGCCCCGCTGGGAATCGAACCCAGGTCACCATGCGTGCAATGCCTAGCGCGCTAACTCACTCTGCCACGGTGACTACTTCACAAATATGATAATTTGAAAACTTTTCAATAAAATTTGCTTTAAAAGTCATCGAGCTATTCCTTAGCTTATTTTTGATAGTAAAAAATCGTTGTAAACGTTCCTTATGGATTGAAAAGAAAAGTGTTTGAAACCATGTCCTTAGTGATGAACTGGATCTATAATTCATAAACTTTTGCCTATCGCCCTGTCACTTATTCATGCATTATGTACACTTCTAGCAGAGGTTAGTGTAGAGGGTGTCTTTTTCTAGTCTTATAGGCAGGTACCTGCGGAATTGGTATGCTGAATAGACCTAATCCCCACGGTTCCCAAGCGCGGTTTAACTGAATTATGGTTCAAGCCCTATAGACCGATTAGGTAAGCGGCGGATTTCGAAACCTGGAAGCTTAGTGTCAATCCGATTGTGATAACAAAAAATTATGAAAGCGAATTTGGCGGAAATAGATTGATACTTTGAATCTTTTGTGATATCACGATTGGATTAAACAAAATAGATGTTTGTTATTTTTTTAATCTAGTCATAACCCATCTTTAAACTAATCACCGCTACTAATGGTGAAATCGGGACTTGAACCACCACCTCCAGTTACAATTCCGCCCCTTATCGATCAAATTTGAGGTCGGTTCAGAATTGTGCAGATGAAGTTTAGAATTTGTGTTTATCACAAGAGCGATGAAACAATTGCGCAAAGCCGCTCTACTAAATTCTATTTTTTATTAAATCATTGTAAACGGTGGGTTTTTGTTTCTGTTATTACGTCACAAAAATAGTGGATAGCACATCATTAAAAAATCCACACCACATCATGTGCCAAAGTAACTCATTTGCGTACTCGAATACCGCCACTGGTTTCTTGTCCATACAAATAGCCACTCACAACATGCCGACCTCAGAAGCTTGATCGATAAGGCTACGGACTTGTAATCTGGAGGTTGGGGGTTCAAGTACCGGTTTCAGCGTAGATTTAATAAAACGAGTTTGAGTAGTTGTGATATCACGAAAGTGATTAACTCAAATATGATAACTTTAGAAAGAAGCTACTCGCAACATCCATGAGCCAAAAGAATCCAGTCCCCGGGGAAATCGAACGAGGGTCTACGTATATGTAGTAGTGTCGTACCAATACAGTGGTTAAGAGCATTGCTTGCTGACCCGGAGATTTCGGGTCGAATCCCGGCCTGAGCGGAAAACTTTTGCCGATTTTTTTTTGTTTCCGGAATGGCATGGATGTAATGGTAAAGTGCCTGAAGTAATGCGACAGCGGTTCCGGGGTACTTTAAAAAAAAAATACCTTTAAAAAAAGTACAATACACTCCCTATTGTAAATACAACTTGATTGAATTTGTTCAATATTATATTGAATACACTTGTGTAGCATACTCATTCATGACTAAATCATCACACATAATGTGCGTAGGCCAAAATTGGCGTGACGGCTCACAGCCCTGACGCACTGCATTATAAATGATAATTATGAAACATTCATAATACAAGCTACACACCGTCAGCAATAGATACACAGTTATCACAGTCATTCATTAGGCGATGATTTTGAGTCATGCTAGGATAAATAAATCTGAGAACTAGTCAGCGCAAATAAATTTAAAAAAATCGCATCAGCTTTTTTCAGCCAGCGGCAGCGTAGCGCGTACGTTAAACACAACAGTTCTCGTTTCTGATACTGAATTAGGTACTATTGTCAATAGCTGGAAAGTTCTCCGCGTAACTATTCTACTGATTTACTAAATTTAAAGACATGATGAAAACAGGTGACACCCGCAACCAAACTTCATAAGACAAGTTTTTTCCCTGGACATACAGAGGGGCAATGCGGCCAGCATCCTTGGCTCATTACCAGATGCTGTCCAGATGAAGGAAATCTTTTACTTATAAATGTTATCATCTTTTATTTAAAAAAAGCTATAAAATTTACAAAAAATTAAGTAGTAGGTTAGATAACTTCCTTCCAATAGCTGAAAATGTGAAAAAAGAAAGAAAAAGATAAATGAATGACTAGAAAATAAGGGTAAAAAAGTTTCGTTCGTATAATCGTTCAATAAATAAAACAAAATTGAAGAAAAAAGGTAACTTTTATTCATTAAGGTAAGTAATTTGATTCAAGAAAACGTACCTAACAGTTATGGCCTAGAAACTACGTTTTTGAAAATAATTAAATTTGCATACCTATAAAAATTTTCCAAGGTTAAAAATGTCTTATATATTTGGTTTGCTTTTGTTCCATCATTTTAAACTAATCGTGTTAAAAAAAACACAAAAAATAAAATGGAAAAATCCGGTCCATGAATTACCCGTTAACCCCCAGCGGACTGAAACATCACATGGTATGGTCATAGTCGATTGCATATTGAACTGAGGAGGGGGAGCCGCCGTGTTAACCAGGAGCACACTGATCAGATAGAAGCAAATGAGATAGACGGAGATGAAAATCAGCAAGGAGGTGGAGCTAAGGGGAAAGGGGTGGAGTCAGTGCTGCTCAATCTTGATGTTGGTTTCCCGGGGGGCGTCGCCACAAACACTGGCGGCGGGGGAGGTGATGATTGGCTGCGAGGGGGGTGCAGAGGCGGTGCTTTGTGGCTTCAGGGCGGGGACTCCGGTTTGAATGATGGGCACGGGACGTTCAGCGCTTTTGTCTTGTAGAGTCTGCGAAAGAAAAACAGAGTCATAGAGCCACAGATTTTACTGCAAAATAAAATAAATAATAATATCCCTTATTTATACTGCCCGATTGAAGACTAAAGTCCCATTATTGCAGCAGTAAGCCCAAGACATATTATTATGTGGTAAAAATCCCAAATGGGATGATAACTTGTCATGTCGCGGCTGGGTTTCGAACCCACGACATCTGGAATCTCTGGATTCACAGAGTGCCGCCTTTACCACTGAGCTACCGGGACAGACTGACTCGTGTCACTGTAAACGGCAGGTTAAATATTATGTGGTCACATCCTCAAATTAATGAGGAGAAATTCATGCATTGGGTGGGATTTGTACCAACGGATCCCTACGCTACCTGGATTACCAGACTAGCCCGTTAACCACTTGACTACCAGTGCAGAGTGAAGCCAACAACTTACTCTTCTAGGCGGCGTGATGGTGAGCAACTTACTCTTCTAGGCGCCGTGATGGTGAGCAACTTACTCTTCTAGGCGCCGTAATGGTGAACAACTTACTCTTCTAGGCGCCGTAATGGTGAGCAACTTACTCTTCTAGGCGCCGTAATGGTGAACAACTTACTCTTCTAGGCGCCGTGATGGTGAGCAACTTACTCTTCTAGGCGCCGTGATGGTGAGCAACTTACTCTTCTAGGCGCCGTGATGGTGAGCAACTTACTCTTCTAGGCGCCGTGATGGTGAACAACTTACTCTTCTAGGCGCCGTAATGGTGAGCACGCCATCCGAAGACAGACTGGACGTCACCTTCTCTATCTCCACATCCTTGGGCAGGAGGTACCTCCGCTTGAAGTGGCGGGAGATGAACCCATGCTCGTCCTCCTTCTCCTCGTGCTTTCCCTCCACAATGATGGCGCCATCAACTGTCTTGATGGTGATCTCGCTGGGGGAGAACTGCTGGATGTCCAGGATCAGCTGGAACAAGAGATAAATAACTAAATACTCTTTCTCTTATTCTACCGATCTCAGTAGCTTGATCAATAAGGCTCTTGTAACCTGGAGGTCGGTGGTTCAAGTCCCGATTTCAGCGTAGATTTAGTAAATCGAGTTTGAGTAGTTGAGATATCACGAAAGTGATTAATACAAATATGATAACTTTAAACTAAAAAAAACTTTTCTTTTATTTTTATTATTTAAATTTGGGTTTAAGGTCGCTTTCAACTGCATCGCAGCGGAAAATATCCCTAACAAACAACAACTTTGTAGCAAATAATTGCAACTTTACTGTTGCCAGATAAGGTTTATCTATTAGCTTTATTTGGGAGAGCGGCTCCTGTTACTTCCGAGAAATTTCTAATATTAGAAATCGGAAGTATTTTTGTCTTATCCGCTTCCCTCCTTGATTGTTGTTATCATCCTGTGTGTACTCTGTGTCTCGTGAGTCTTGTCTTGGTGTACATCTTGTTGTTATGTTCCTGCTAATGTAACCACAGGAAGATACAACAACTGTAACCAACTTCTTGAATACATTTTTTTTGTCGGCTCTGAGGATCGAACCCAGGACCTTCCCCATGGCAAGAGAGTAAGTTACCACTGTGAGCTAATCGTATAATAATAATAATAATAATATCGCCTTATTTAAGTAGTCACTGTGGCAGAGCGAGTTAGCGCGCTAGGCATTGCACACATGGTGACCTGGGTTCGATTCCCAGCGGGGGAGGATTTTTTTCTGCTCTGTACTTGGATGTTCGGGGTCCACTCATACCTCGTGAGGAAAAATGAGTAGCTGCTTTGATGTGAAGCAGCGACCAGTGGCAGAATCATAGGCAAAAAAATTAATACTAGATATTGTAAATTAAAGTGGTAAAGTCCTATGATTCTGCGCTACCCACTAAAATTGTGACATAATAACACAAAGAAAAAGCATTATTATTATATTATTATTATATCGCCTTATTTATACTGCCCGATTAAAACTATTAAAGTCCCATTATTCCAGCAGTAAGCCCAAGACATATTATTATGTGGTAAAAATCCCAAATGGGAGGATAACTTGTCATGTCCCGGATAGGTTTCGAACCCACGATCTCTGGAATCTTTGGATTCACAGAGTGCCGCCTTTACCACTGAGCTACCGGTTTTTTAAATTTATAAGTTCGGTCATTATTCCTACCTGAACTTTGTTATCCTCCGCGGTGATGTTGGACACGCCACTGTTGGATCGGGCCAGAGAGCGCCAGGGCCGGAGGTAGCCAGCGCCTATGGGCCGGGTGGACTGGGCCAGGTTAGACCAGTTAGACAGCAGGTCGTCCCTCCTGAGGCCCAGACCAAAGTGTTGGTCCAGAATGCGGGAGGGGCGGTCGAAATCCTCCCACCAGTCGCGGAACAGCAGCGGGACGAGAGACATGCTGAAACCGGAAGAGTTAAACATGTAAATGTATATTTTTGTTGGTTTATAAAATACAGATATAGTACATGCAGTTGAAAGCGACGTTAAACCCCACTTAAAAAAAAAAAAAAAAAAAAAAAAAACTAACAAAAGTTAAAGTAACTTTAGTTTAGTTACAACCAATATAGACCCTGACGTGGAAGGTACTTGTGAACACTAGGTGAAGTTATTGCTTAAATATGTAGCATTTTTACCACCTAACCTTCCAGAGGCTAGCTTTTTTCAATTTGAGTTTAACGTCGCTTTCAACTGCATGATCATATCACGACGAGAGTGTTACCCTCCATTCGCAGGACACTCACAAACCTGCTACCCACATTAATCTTACCCAGCCTGGGTTGGGCCGGAATACCATGCAGCATCACAAAGTCTTCACCTCGCTGGACGTTGCTTAACTTCGGAAATCCTACGAGATCCGATGCATTCAACGGGGCCATCGATGCTGGCAGAGGTTAGCTTATTTAAAAGTTTACGGTTTAACTATTTATTACAGCCTAGTTAATTGCAGGTATTTTACTATTTTGTTATTTTTCATATACAAATTTCCACTTTATAAACATACGGTTATTTTTAAGGAATTTTAGTTTTTTTAGATCTTTTAAATTGACCTGACATAATTTATTCCGTTTAACATGTTTGTGGATGTATCATCAGGACCTTCACCATCCACAGTTTGTAAGGGACATCTTTAAAAAGAAGCAACTCCGAATTCATGGTTTTATTATTATTATTATTATTATAAAACCTGGTTGCAGGGTTTCGTCTGAAACACCATACAATTAACACTGCGACCTAGTAAGATCTATTGTGACCAGGGAGAAAATCTCTCATCCTATTTCCCAGTTCTGTGCCTATGACGGCCCAACTGGGCTTAGTTGAGAGTGGTTGTCCAATGCTTAACGCCCTAAGTCCAGAAACCTGTTCCCTTCATGAGAAGTGTCAGTTTCTGGACGAGGTGTTCTTGGTTATGGAGATCTTCGAGATTATTGGATTCGAAAATCCTAAATCTCCTGTTATCCAGCGCCTCACATTCGAAGAGAATGTGTGTTGCTGTTTCTTCTTCCAGACCACATAGCCTACAATCGATTGGTTCTCCTCTGGAGAGTCCTAATCTGTGTAAGTGTTTCCTAAGTGGTCCGTGGCCAGTGAGTAGGCTCACTATTAATCTTAGTTTATTTCTGTTGAGTGACAGAGATTCCTGAGTGAGTTTCTTGGAGTATCCTGTTAGCGTCAGCTTAGAGTGTCGCATGCCACTGGAGTTTCTCCAAGCTTTATTTGCTTCATCCATGACCCATTTCCTGGCACTAAAACGGACCAGGCATTTGGGTATGGCCAGCACCGGTTCAGGGCCAGTGAAGCTTTTTTCTGCAGCCTCTCTTGCTAGGAGATCTGCAGCCTCGTTGCCTTGGAGACCACTATGCCCTGGAATCCATTCCAAGTTTAC
This sequence comes from Bactericera cockerelli, assembly GCA_024516035.1. Classification (NCBI taxonomy): domain Eukaryota; kingdom Metazoa; phylum Arthropoda; class Insecta; order Hemiptera; family Triozidae; genus Bactericera; species Bactericera cockerelli. The sequence goes on from CM044955.1 coordinate 47,387,175, forward strand.
CTTGTTATGGGTGGCTAGTTCATTAAGTGTTCCAACACACTCCCATACCAATTTTGACTTAATTTGGTATGTTTCTAAAGCTTTGAGGGCGGCTTGGCTGTCGGAGAAGAAAGTAATTTCCTTCCCTTTCCAGCCTATTTCCAGTGCGTGCCTGGCTCCCATTATAATGGCGAAAATCTCGGCCTGGTACACTGTTGCCACTGTTGCCAGTGGATTATCTTACAACTTCTACTTATTTTTGATAACTTCTGAGTTTACCAAATTACAAATAATCTGATACAAAAAAATCCCATTGTCAAAATATGTACCTACATTAAAAGAGCATTGATAAACGCCAAAGCCAATCACGTCATTTTTGAAAGAACTGTTGAAATCGACAGATCTTGTAAAAAAAAAACTAAGGATAAAAACTGATTCAGAGCCCTCTAAACATTGACGTGTTATAATTTTTCATAGTTATTTACTTATTAACACACAGATAATTTCCATCACATAAATTTTAATGTTTTACCAAATCTCTGATTACAAATTAGTTTTTTTGTTGAAGAATACCTAGGTATTTCAACAGCATAGAGTAGGTATCCCTTTGATTAGAGTTAAGGAGAAAGAAATATCAACAGACTAACCTGTCGAGTCGATCTTCAAAATCGTAAACCATTTCGTGAAAAGTTTGTCAAACGTGTATTTTATATTTAGAGAAAGCAAATCAAAATTATCTTTGGAGTCTGACGATTAGCTTAAACTGCAATTTTATCAAAAAGAATTACTTTAAAAATATCTACAAACAAAATATAAAGGCAAAATAGAAGCAGAGTGAAAAGAAATTCGGATGGATATTTCATTTACCTTGGGTTTAGTGTGTTTTAGTTAAAATATTTCGAGATTTAATTAAAGAAACACTTGAGTATGTTCTTGTGTGTGTTTTACGGGATGTGTTTTGGTTTTACTGGGATTGTTATCGGATTTTATTTTTCAAGATGAGAGTTATTTCCGAAAATAAAATCGTAGTGTTTTTTTGGAGCTGGCATTACATATTTAGCACAGTGACGAGGTCCTCGTGTTGGGTGGAAGAGGACTGCACAATGCTCGCTAGTGTTTCTTCACTTTCGTGCCTTGATAAATCAGATAAAGAAAATAAAAATGGTAGAATAATAAAACAGAAGTTTGGCATTACAAAGCACATCCAGGCGTAAAAAGTAGAAGTAAAAGTGCCAGAACCAACCAACCTCAACCAAGAGGACAAGGTTTTTTTTTTGGGGTTTAACGTCGCTTTCAACTGCATGGTCATATCACGACGGGGGTGTTACCCCCGTCGTGATATGTGGATATTCCCGGCCCCACGCAGGTTGATTTGAATAGCTGGTTTGTGAGTTTCCCGTGAATGAAGTGTAAAACCCCCGTCGTGATGTGACCATGCAGTTGAAAGCGACGTTAAAGCCAAACATTTTTTTTGTTTACGTCACTTTTAACTGCATGGTCATATCAGGACGGGGCTGTTACCCTCCATTTGCAGGAAACTCACAAACCTGCTACCCCACATTAACCTCATCCAGTCTGGGTTGGCCTGGAATGCCAGAATCACGAAGTCTTCACCTCGCTGGACGTTACTCAACATCGGTGATCCTACGAGAATCGGTTCATCCAACGCGCCATCGATGTTGACTAGCAGACTGTAAGGTTGATGACCAATGCCGACCCTGTTTTTTAGGATTCCCTTTGGCAAATCCCTGATTTACTCGCAAAAATGCTGGATCTTCGTCCTAACGCCAACATTGTTTGGCGCCAACGATTTGTATAATTATTATCTTTCGGCCTGACTTGGCTGGTAACATTGGTAGTGTATCTGTTTATCGTGACTAAACAAGACAATCCTAGCGCAGGTATTAAATGAGGACTGCCATCTCCTAGAGACGTTGTGTTAAACAACCTCTACATATAGCCAATTTGACCATTACTTCCAAACTGAACAACATCGGAGAAAGTAAATGTAAAGAAAAAGAAAAAATCCGCCTTCGTAAATTCAAGAAATCATGAAAGCGAATTCGTCACCCCGATGAAAAACATTACGTACTTACGTCAGCCAGCGTCCGTGGCATATTCGGCAGATGAGGCTAAGCAACGTCCAGCGAGGTTAAGACTTAGTAGATGACTGCTAAAATTCGAATCCTCTTAATGCTATAGCTGTTTCTGGCTCTACCCAGGCTGGGTGAGGTTGATTTGAGGAGCTGGTTTGTGTGGCGACTGGATGGTGAAACGATCCGTGTAGATGATAGAAAACTAAAAAACATTTTTGCAAAGTTATTTTTTGGCGGAAGATTGACTGTTTTTGAGAGGGTAGGTGGGTATGTTTTGATTACGTGTTGGATACTACCTAATAAGGGTACAGAGAACGTGTGATTTGATACTATAATTTAAACTTTACACAAGAATTTATCAAATTATCATTCAAATTTTCTAGAGATAAGTTTTCTCTCGATATTTTTCCGACTATAAATAAATAGGTAACTCATTGTTATTGCTTCCTCTTTGAGACGAACTGTTGGGCAGTGCTCCTCCCTTAAAACGACCGGATTTTGATTTAGCGGATTTAGACAGATCCAAAAACCTGTTAATTACCGTATCTTATTTTACGTATGTTATATTATATTAAAAAAAAATGAGTATGTCCTTCATGGTCTTTTTTTTACTTTCCTTATTTATTTCGTAACCATCAAACAGCAGGTACTGCGTAGGCTCGTGGTCTGTGTTGTAGCTTACCCATCCCGTAGTTTGCCTCCCTCTGATGGGCGAGAAGTGACACAATATTTTCCATTTAGTTGCTGGGTCAACACGAGCACACCGGAACTACCAAAATTTATTCCTTACAAACAACCCTTCATTTGCTGAAAACTCACAAAGCAGCTACTCAAATTAACCTCACCCAGCCTGAGTGGGGCCCGAAATAGCCAGTATTACGAGAGTTCAAATTTATGGTCATTTATCACCCATCCAAGTCCTAACTTCGCTGGACGTTGCTTAACTTCGGTGAGAGAACGCGAACTGGTATGTTCAATGTGCCATCGACGCTTGCCGTGCTAGGTGCCTACATGCAATTGGACTTGCAAACTGGCTCCTGGAGCCAACCATTATAATAAAGTCTTCAACCGCATTATGAGTAAAGTTAAGCTAAGCCCGATTCGCCCTCAAGTCGGAGTTTTCAACCAATCACAGCGCACAATAGCCCGAGGGGATAATATCCACTTAGATTAAATCTAATCCTGTGTTATAATTCGGCCCTTATTCTCTGTATTGTATAAGTCAAAGTTAGCCAAATGGTTTTCGGAAGCCAGGGGTATGATTGTATGATACATTTACAAAATACGGAACAGACAAGTACCTACCAACGTTGTCAATAAATCCCAAAATTCAATTCTCTCACAAAGTAAAATTTGACTATCTAGTAGTCTTCATAGTCTCCATTCTCCGTTGATTTAGCTTAGCTTACCATAAAGAAACTTATGTATACGTACTTTATTACTCGTCACAGCATGTTTACACCACTGAGAATACTGAAATATACTAACTGACAGTTATAATTATGGCCGGCAAGTATCTCCGCAACCGTCTAACGGAACTGGAGAACCATCTAGCAACGAAGACAGTTTCATAAACAATACTACTCGCGTAAGTCATAAACATACATATTTACAAAGTCTAGCTCTACATAAAATATTTACATAATACGTACATTACTATACCGACCTATGTACATAATAATATTTTTTAACAATACCATATTGATTGTATATCAATACATCTTGGATAGGTTTGCTGCAGGCTTAACAGAACACGAAACAAACATCTTACATACTAATTTTATTAATCTACATCTCAAGTACCCAAACATCTCATGTTACTTATGTATTGTACTATCTACATTGTAAAAAATGTACATACCTAATTCTTTTTAACATATTACCTATGTACTTGTTTATTTAGTCTTTCATAGTTTAAAAAAATATGTTGATGACATCTTCAGTTGATGTTTACAGTGGACTCATGCGTAACAAGATTCGACTGTACGGTTCTGGTGACACTCTTCAGTTCATGCTTCAAGAACTTTCATCGAGTACAGTCCGGGATCCCACTGAGGCAATTTTGTAGCATGTAACACTGAAGTAAGCTTCAAGTCAATTCCAACAGAAAGCAATGGAATGTTGCTTTATCCTGAGCAACTGAGATCTATCAACCTATCTTTTCTTATATTAGTGGTTTTTTTCAACGCGCTATTAGGGGGGAATAGAGTAGTCAAACCTGAACTTTTAGCCGATGCTTGGGACTCGAACCACCGACCTCCAGGTGACGGGTCCGCTGCCGCGTCTGTCGATTTAGGAGAGTCTATCTTGCTTATTTCAATACCGAAGATGGCATGTTTTTTTACTATGACGTTGTATTCATGTGTGTATGTACGAGTATATGTATGTACTTTTGTGATTCATTGAAACTAGACTGATCCGGCACATTATGAGAGCTAGGTACACCAATAAGTTTGCTCTAAGTCACCACCCATTCATATTATAATCATCTGGATCTAGATTAATCTACTACAGTAATAATTCTAGATCGATTCTGGACCAAAACTTATCCAGAGCGATCAGCGATAGTATAGTAGATGGTATATTAACACTAATGGATGTACCACTGCCCGAGGCTGACGCTATCTCAGTTTTACAATCAGTCTCATCACATTAATTCAGATTATTGTTCACCCCTAGCTGCTTACCCGCACTTCGCATCGGCACTGAACTTAAAATTAAGACATGATCATGTCTTTCTGTACTTCTTTTACTTTAAGTACTCAAGTAGTGTGGTCAGTTTAATAGCGGTCGATTTTCATTGATTTTTCGACCCTCCTGACCACTTAATTAACCCTTTTTCGTTTTCTAAATAAAATTTAAAAAAAAGTTCTAAGCATATATTATAGTCACCAGTTATAGTCATGAAATTGGGTAGGTTTTTCGGGGATAAGAAAATTCGTGTGATGTTCACACTAGTTCCTAAATTCCTAATCTTTCAGCATGGTACTGCGCTTCGTGTGAAAGATAAGAGAGGAGTCTGATGACATGCCAACCTTATCATAGTCATCAGTTCAGCACCTTCAGTAACAGTGTCATCATCATCATCAGCAGTGTCATCACTCTGAAACCGAGATAAAAGTCAGGTTAGAGAATTGTCGAGTATGAACACGGGATGCGCATTAACTGTCCGAGAATTATCTTCTTACTTAATGGACATGTTGAAGCAAGGGAACGGAATATTTTGTTGCACTTCTCTGTTTATTGAATATTTTTTACTTTCCTTATCCTATAATAAGGAAAGTATTGTATCCCAGATGGGGCTGACGTCCTTCCAGAAGGACGTCCTTCTGGAAGGACGTCAGCCCCATCTGGTGAAAATGTACTACATTGTGGATTTTTCTAATTAATTCAGCTTGTAGAGGTTAGTTGGCGACACCTTTAGCTCTTTGTTTTAAGTCCGAGTGATAAGTTGACAGCACTTATTTTGATTCAGGACTCAATTTATATCACTCCAAAAAAATAAAACAAAAAATTTCACCGCGTTATCTGGGGTATTCGTCGAAAATTTGACCTACCCAGTTTTTCATATTTTTGGACGAATCATAGCCTCGGGATACCAAAAAAGTTGTTTTCAGCCATTGGTCCGTGCGTCTGTCTGTCTGTCTGTCTGTCTGTGTGTGTCTGTGTGTGAACAGGATATCTCAAGAAACGGTAAGAGCTAGAGACTTGAAATTTGGTATGGAAATTAATTTTATACACCAGACGAACCACGAAACTTTTGGTTGCAATCGGCCGCAGAATGCGCCGCAAATATTGGCCGCAAGCGCCGTTTCTATGAATTGATTAAAGATACAAAAAAAGTTAGAGAACAACATTTTTTTAGATTGAAAAAATAATAGGGGTCTATTCTTATCATTTTTTGATATCTTGAACTTTTTGGAACTCGGCCCCAATTTACCGGTATTTTGGGGGGGACCCGCTTGGACTAACTTTTTTATTATTCATCCTAGATGGGGGTTGTGACATATCAAATCCAATGATTTTAAGATGCTGATTACGAATTTGATGTTTATTTTTAGCTAACTGTTACCATTGAGTCACCAGTGGCTTTTGGTCCCGTTTCCATTCCTAATAATGATAAGGAAAGTCGTGTATGTTTACACCAGATTTTTTATTTAAAATTTGAATTCGTTCCAATAACAGCAACAGAGCACCGTAGTCTGTAGCCAGCGTCGATGCCGCGTTAAATGCACCGGTCGTAGGATCACCGAAGTTAGGGACCGTCCAGCAAAGTGAAGACTTTGTGATGCTGGCATTCCGGCCCAACCCAGGCTGGGTGAGGTGCAGGTTTGTGAGTTTCCTGAGAATGGAGGGTATCACCCTTGTCGTGATATGACCATGCAGTTGGAACCCAAATTAAAAAAAAGTACAGTCTGTAAAATATGAGTTGGGACACCACTGTTGCCAAGTTTAGCTTTTCTCCATGTTGAGGTAATAGTTAGAATTTTCAATGCGTGTGGATTTGCCAACGTTGTCCCTGAACAAAATGGAAGCCTCGTCCATAAAGATTGTTATTGTAGCTGCGCGGCGTTAACAAACTAAAGTTGTAAAGGCTTTGTCTGTTCTTAATACTTCCATTTTACCCTTTTTAGTAATTAAAGTTACACTAACTATTTCCAGCCATAGATTTCAAAACAAAAATAGATAAAGATCTCCTATGCTCTCTATAAAATGGTGTCCGCCATTTTATATTGAGGCATTTTTATGATTTTTCCTATGCAGAAGGGGTGCTTCAGTTCTCGACCAAAATTTCGTTATCTACTTTCTAAATCCATGTTCCTAGCTCGTTTGTAATTCCTGTCCTGAGTATTTTGAGAATTAAGACCAACCGACACATCAGAGTCATAAGGATTTTTCAGCATGATCAGTTAGTTTCAGGCCTACTGATACTTTGACCGGACTCAGGCAGATAATATAATTTCTCTTTTCTTAGAATAGAATAAGATAAAAAATTAAATGAAGAACAGTAAAAAACGTGTCTTGAAAAAATTACGCGCCACTTTCGAATTTCAAGAAACCACGTCTGATAAGTGCTGAAACATAGCGGTGAAAACTTGAACTTCATATCACAAACAAGTGGATGTCCTTGTAATCAGCTGATTTCACTCAAGGCAAGGATTTGACGTTTCCATTATCAGAAGGATGATTAGCTTGCATCCTTCCTATCAAAACTATCAACAAAATTCAGAAAACCACCACAAGTGTATGGAGTATGGAGTTTTCAATATTTATAAATTAGTGTAGAGAAAAGAAAAATGTAGTTATTACGAACTTTTATTTAATTTTCTTTTAACAATTTAATTCCTATTAATTTTGAGTTCTATAGCCCTCATTTACTTTCGTTTGCAATGTGTTTTCATCATGACTTTTCATTATTTCAAGTGTACCTTAAAAGTCTTGTTTTGTAGTGGATCAAAAAATATTTTCCCCAAGTGATTCTTATATCTACCTAATATCCACAAGGTTTTATGTGATAATGGCTGTAGTTAAGATTCCATGTATTGGTCAAAGATCGAATCTAAGGATTTTTTCAAATATTTTTCTGTATGAAACTTGACCAAACTGTGCAGCATTGTGTTGTAAGTATAAACAAGGGTATTACTGTTGATCACTCTTGATTAATTAATTAATTATCTTCTCTATATATAACTCATTAATATTGTATAGACCATATTGTTTTGTTTATATATTTTTATTTAGCATTATGTTCTGAGGAATGGAAATAGGTCCTAAAACCTATTAGGTAGGAACCATATATTATACAGTATGTCTCAGAAGTCCTAGCGGAGGCCCTGTAACTTTTGAACGGCTGGAATTTTGAAATTCTGTTTTTTTCTAGTCATAGGAAAAGGCCCATGGCAAATCTGATTGTGATGTTAAAATTCAAGTTCGACACCCGGAAGTGACATTTTTTGATAAAAAATGGCCATTTCTCTCGAAATTTAAATGAGAAGGTATACTTTGGGTTTCATATTATCAGTCTATCGGCCATAACAGGTAATTATACAAAGTTTCATTTTTCTGCCACAATCAGGGGCGGAGGTATGGAGGCTGAAAGTTGAAAAATCAGATACCACATTGATTGGCAATGTGGGATCTATTGCTCGCAAAATGTTTTTTAAAGTCGTTCTTTTAAGCACCAAAACAATGAAAACGCCAATATGTATCACCCTTCAATCAGTGTCGGAGTAAAAAATCATTATGTTGAAGATTAGAATTCGAGTTTCCTACTGCACAAATATCACAACTAAAATATTTTCCATGTAGGTAATGAAGTAGGATTGTATTACTTTTCATTTTGCAAGCTTCTGAGTTCGTTGACTTAATGAAAAAATATCAATAATTACTATTTCATTATTTGTTTTAATAATGCATGTTTCCGTATGAATCCGGTTCGACTCTTAAGAGTTGTCATAGTGAGAAGAAAAACTATGCTAAATGTAAATAAGAGCTTCATTATTATTATCATAAGAAACACAAGAAAATGATGGCCAGAAAAATAAAATTTAAACACAATTTTAAATAATTTTTTAAATAAAAAACAAAAAATATTAATTTCCATCGCTGATGAAAGGTAAGTGCAATGTAGTGTTGTCGACTACCAACTTGGAGACCGAAGCTTCAAGTTGGAAAAAAAAATAACCATTTTTTTACTCCGCCACTGATTGAATGGTGATACAGATATTGGTTGTTTCCATTATTTTGTTACTTCAAATACACTTATTCTATCCTTTTAAAACCAATTTTTTGTGCAATAGGTCCTAAATGGTCAATCAATGAGGTACCTGATTTTTGAACTTTCAGCCTCCATACCTCCGCCCCTGATTGTGGCAGAAAAAATGAAACTGTGTATAATAACTGTTATGGCCGGTAGATTGATAATATGAAACCCAAAGTATACTTTCTCATTTGAATTTCGAGAGAAATGGCCTTTTTTTATCAAAAAATGTCACTTTCCGGGTGTCGAACCTGAATTTTAAACATCACCATCAGATTTGCCATGGGCCTTTTTCTATGTCTAGAAAAAAACAGAATTTCAAATTCCTAGCCGTTCAAAAGTTACAAGGTCTCCGCTAGGACTTCTGAGACATACTGTATGTGTTGATTCAGACTCAAGTTAATCCGAGCATAGATTAGATTCTTCTATAATACAACACAGCTATAGGCCAGAGTAGGTACATTTTTTATTAATTTATATTGGGGCTTAGAACAGATTAATCTATAGACAACCTATTTTAGGTATGAAATAGAAATAGAGCTAAAAGTTATGTGTCTTCACGTCAGGACAGATAACTTTTATTATTCAAACTCACTATAAAATAAATAGAGAAAGAGGAAAAAGTAATCTGTCTTCACATCAAGTTCCAATTTTTTTTCTGTGCAATAAATATGACATGAATTATAAATCTTTCTCTAGCACTCGTAATGGTCATTTCTGTCATCTTTTGCTTGTGTTTACTTTTGGAACTCACTGGCCTCAGTAGCTCAATTGATGTGGTGGTGGACTCGTAACCAGAGGTTTGAATCCCAATATCTATCTTATTTTTGCCTAATATTCCACCTCTAGTTGCTGCTCACATTAAAGCAGTTACTATTTTTTCCTCACAAGATATGAGTGGACCAGAAACATCAAAGTACAGAGCAGAACAAATCCTATCCTGCTGGGTATCAACTACTGAAAATTTAGGATTATAAGATTCAAATAAGTACAAAATCAACAAGAAAAACACATTTAAATGTTGATAATAATGGCATCCTTGGTGTTAATTATTGTTCAATAATATCTAGATAATCAAAGTTCTAACCCATGGTAGATCTAAAAATTCAATTTCCCTAAAAAGGACAACTACCTATGTCTTGCTTCCTTTTTTTTTGTCATCATTGTTTACATGCAGCAATAATGCTGCAATTACGTAAACAGGTTTGAAGGACACTGCATACAGACTAATGACCTATATCCAGGCCTTCTAATCCCTTTTTACGTATGTAGCTATTTGTCCACCTAATAAGAAATTGTAGGTATGGTAATAATTAAGGTACTCACTTTAACCTCACACACCCCGGATTGTGCTAGGAATAGTCAGCACTGAAGTTGTTTCAATTTGTATGCTTAGTCACAAAATCTTAACCCCACTCTACATTGCTTAACTTCCAGCTATTGCACAATATCATTACCTACATATATAAATTAAATTCACAAGAATTTATATCAAAATATCCACCCATTTATCAATAAGCTGAAATTTTCCAAAATTTCAGCTTATAGAAATACCTACAGAAAAAATGGAAATAAGTACAAATTTTCTGTGTTTGCTGAGTTTTGATGAGTATTGAAATTTTCAGGGTGTTAAGTCATATTAATAGAGAATTTTGCAATGATGTATGTTAAAAAGAAACAAAAATGTAAGGGAGAAATAAATGCACAGGATTGCACAATTAGAGGAATGCAAGCTGTTTTTCCTTTTAATGCCATGTATTTCCATGCAGCTACAAAGTGTATTAACTGTTTTCAAATATTTTTATTTGTTTTGATTTTTTTTAAATTAAAATAGATTAAGGGTTTACACTCAATACAAGAAAAAATTCAGGAAATATATTGCAACTCATGAAAAGAAATCTAAACTTTCAAATACAGGATTTTATAGGTGTTTTAAAACATCCTTAATGTATTGTTTATTTAATCTTTTTTTCCCTCATTAGTAGGTCATGGTAAAATTGAGGTCTTTAGGTACTGGTATTTTGAGAAAAAAATTCGAAAAAAATATATAAAAAAACAGTTCACTGAGTGGCTCTAAAACTTTGTGTTTTGCAAGAGTCACAATATTTTTACGTGATTTTTTTTTCTTGTATTGATAGATTCTTATTCTGTCTTCTCTTATATCAAACAAAAATCATTTGAAAATGTTGTCTACAACAGAGGGTACAACACTTTGTAGCCGCATGGAAATACATGGTGATAAAGGGGAAAACAACTTGTGTTCCTCTAATTGTGCCTTCCAGTAGAATTCATCAAAAGATATAGACTCAATATGCACGGCTATGCTTGCTAGAACTTGGCCTGGTGCACTACCATGTTCTCAGATAAGGTTGTTAAAAAAAAGGTCTCCTAAGATTATTCAGTAGGGTACTTTAGAAAATTAATTTTCATGTACCTAATTGTATAAAGCTTCAACATTCTTGGCTGGGTTCACAAACTTGATTCATGTGGAAAACATGTGCTACACATTTTATCAAGTCAAGTGCTTGTAAACTAGTAGGTTCCTGATTAAATACTAGGTATTTCAGATTAGAGGAGTGTGTTTGACTAGAACCATTTTTTTAGTCATTATCCTATAGATATGTATGCACTTCCAGTAGAGTGCAATTTGCTTTACAGTATTTGTTTGTCTACATCTCATGTGTCAATACTATGGAATATTATTCATAACTGTTTCAGGTATCTCAAGGTAGGTAGAGACTATCACATGTATACTCAACCAATACTTATTCAGACTATGTCCAGCACTATGCACAAATGTTAATGATCTTCCTGTGAATTTATTGTATTAGGTACCTATAATTTTATGAGTAAATTATCAATGATTTTCATTTTATTTTTATTAATTTAAATTACAAATGGTACAGAAAGATGATTTATTTCTTTTTTTTTAACACACACCCTCATGCATAATTTACACCAGTAATATGTGGATTAAGGTGAAAAATAGGGAAATGAATTTCCCTTATTTCAGAAAGAATATATGTTAGTTGAAAAATCACTATAGGTATATTTTCTAAATAAAAAAAGGTACGAGGTGTGGAAAATTAAAAGAGAGGGGAGTAAAGAAAAAAAAAAGAAATTAACAAAAATAAAGACAAATAAATAGAGAATAGGGGTGAATGGGAGAGAGAGACAGAGAAAACTCTAAGAGGAAAATGGGAAATTAAGAGAAAGCCTACCCTAAAAATGACCCCATGTTATATTGATCAAACATCAACACTAACTTCATACACTTTACTGTAATGTTTAATATCTAATATGGGGTGGTCCAAGTATTGATATTATGTATTAATTTATTCAACCAACCTCAGTAGCTTGATCGATAAGGCGGTGGACTTGTAACCTGGAGGTCGGTGGTTCGAGTCTCAATTTCGATAAGATTCAGCAGCGTGAGTTTGAGTAGTTGTGACACCAAGAAAGTGATTAACACAAATGTGATAACAATAACATTTATGTTTTTGAAAAAGGGTTGAAAGCTTATTAGTAGGTATGTCACGGCTCTAAATTTCAATGATGTCTTTGTGATCGAGTAACCAATTTGCAAGTTTACTTACAGAATACTAATAATAATAAAACACCCACATGATTTTTTTTCTTTCAAGTTTAATACCCCTACGAAGATAGAATCAAAACTTGATCAAAGGTGTTGCCTCCAGCTCTCTTTTTTTTCTCACTTGTCATAAATTTGATTATTTTCGTACAAGACTGTTACAAAAGTAGGTACAATTATACAGTGTGTGCTAAATATTGGTGACTAACAACCTTCATGGGTTCGTCACATAGGGGTTCCGGGTTCAATTCCTATCATGATCAAAAATTTAAATGACCATAAAATTAGACAGGAAGACTTTTCGAAGACAGGTGTAGTTCTTAGGGCGCGTATTATTATTATTAAAAGTCTTCACAATGACGAATTGTTTGGCCTACCATCAAGTAATTCAGAAAAATACTGTTGGCCAAGAAAACTTTGGAATAATACCTTTTTCCATCCTTTTTTTTCTTTCAAATAGGCACTTTAACCAATATTATATGGTTGTTCGTGCCATTCCTCAAATTCTAAACGAGGTGATGGAGGTTTACACTTTTCAGAAATGCCATCAATGAGTCCACATCACTCTTAGAGTTCGTCAATCCTTTAATTGTATTTTTACACAAAAACCTTTTGTTCTAGCATGTTTTTAAATCGCCAAAATAGCAAAGAATAAATACTTACTCACTCGATTAGAGACCATCATACCAATTCGGCGTAGCTCTCGCCTATAATACGATCACAATAACAACTAAAACATGTGTGAGTAATGGCAGGTGTAGGTACTAAATAATGAAATGGAGCCCCACGTGTGACAGACAGCAAAAGTTTGTAAGCCGACCTCCGTGACTCAGTGGTTAAGAGCATTGGTTGCTGACCCGGAGGTTGCGGGTTCCCGGCCGGAGTGGAAAATTCTGAAGGAGTTTTTGGGTTTCCGGAATGGCATGGATGTAAAGGCAAAGTGCCCTGAGAAAATGCGAAAGCAGTTCCGCGGGGAACAATTACCTCGTATACAGGGTGAGCATAAAGTCTCACCCCACCCCCCGTATCTCGAGAATGGCTGAAAATACAAGAAAACGCAAAAACCCGTATTCCTTAATTTTTAGGAGGATTAATTTTCAGCCAAAAATTTTTTGCCTACACGGCTCCAGTCATGCTGGGGATGGACCAACTTTAAAATCTTAAATAGAATGGTATGTCTTGTGGCATATTGTTTTAAAGGTCTCATAGAGAGAAGTTCATTACAACAAATTTCAGTGAGCTACGACTTACCGTTCTCGAGATACAGGGTCGGACGTCCTGTGTAATATCCATATATTTTGACCTATAACTCGTTGACCGTAAATTCCAGAAAAATAAAATTTGTTGATAATAACTCCTTATCGCAAGAACTTTCGAACAAGTTAAAACTTGATTTGTTTTTTCGTTAAAATTTTTCGGACTGTTCGTCTGGCTGGCTGACGAAACCGACCAGAAACTGATATCAACAGAGTATGTCGAGTTATACCTTTTTCGACAGGGCTTGTCATAAGGAGTTATTATTAACAAGAAAAATTTTCTCCATAATTTACGGTTAACGAGTTATAGGTCAAAATATATGGATATTACGCAGGACGTTCGACCTTGTATCTCAAGAACGGTAAGTCGTAGCTTACTGAAATTTGTTGTAATGAACTTCTCTCTATGAGACCTTTAAAACAATATGCCACAAGACATACCATTCTATTTAAGATTTTAAAGTTGGTCCATGCTTAGCCTGACTGGGGCCGTGTAGGCAAAAAATTTTTGGCTGAAAATTGATCCCCCAAAATTTAAGGAATACGGGTTTTTGCGTTTTCTTGTATTTTCAACCATTCTCGAGATACGGGGGGTGGGGTGAGACTTTATGCTCACCCTGTATATAAAAAAAGACAGCAACAGTTACTCGGAATAGAGAGACAATAAAGCCAATTCCAAGTTGTTGAAAGGTACAACAGAGCACTAGCAAAAGTTACTCGAAATATCGATAAAAAAAACCTGCTCCAAAATGGTGAATGGTACAAGAAAATACTGATGTATGACAGTATGGCCATGCAGTTCAAAGCAATGGTAAACCCAAATTAAAAAAATAAAACACTGCTGCAGCCATATAAATTTCCGATGCGGGGGTGTTTATGAACCAGCCTCCGTAGCGTATCGGTAGTGACTAGTGCCCGTAGTCCAGAGATCCGTAGTCGATTCCCGGTCGGACCAGACGTTTCACACAGAAAATTCTGTTAACTCTGAACATGTGAGGCTGGTATTTCCGGTCCTACCCAGCTGGGTAAGGTTAATCTCAAATCAGGACGTTAAAACCAAATAGAATCAATGGGCATGAAAGGAGCCTAGACATTGGACCTTGACGTCCATATAATCCTCTCACCACCGTGATATATGTAGGTATCTCTTCCTGATATCTCACGGACAAGGAATTATTATTATGATGAAAAGCGGGCAGGAAAGTACACATTCCTCTCTGATACTCCCCCCTCCCTATCGCCATCTACAAACTCATTGGATTTAATCTCAAAGGAAAAAGGTTTCCTAAAAGGTTTTTCTTTGTTTTCAATAATTGTTCAAAAATTTAATTTTTGTTTGATTTTTTTTTTTTTTACTGATAGTCGACGGGGTTCACAACCCCCTGATCCGCCCTTACCTACGCTGATGCAACAAAACCATAACCTACATTTATATTCCTTCCTATTTTCCTCCTTGTTATCATAGGTATCTACTTCTCAAAGTTCTTGAGCTACTTTTACCATCAACTTATTTCCCAATAACAAACTCCGTCCACCTCATATTACCGCCAGAAGGAATCTAATTACTGATTTCTGATGGAACTCCAGTCGTACCTATCTATTTATATCATTTTCACACGTCATCATGATATTGGTTTTTGTAGCCTTTATTACTTCCGATAGTACGTACCTATCTAATATTAGATATCGGAAGTATTTTTTTTAGTTAAGTAGAGTTTGAGTTTGTGACAACATACTAATAAGACTCAGAGGGGTAGGTGGTAGAAAATGCTTTGAGCATTAACCTCGACTGGCGGCTACCTTCCACTAAGGAGTTTTATTATTATTAAATAGTCATCCATCCAAGTATTAATCTCGCTGGACGTTTTGCTAAACTTCAGTGACATGAATTGCTGTCTCTCTTGGTTTCGAATCCATAGTTAATAGCTAATAATTGTTTGCTAGTACCGGGCAAAAGGAGCGTGAAATCTTCCTAAAATAGAAAGAATATCTCTGTATGAGGAATTTAATATTATTTTATTTTATGACATCAAATTTTCTTCTTCTGCTTCTTTTTCTTTCATTTTGCTTTCCCCAAACCTAGTTGGGTTCAGCATTGATCAATTTATGGTTGAGGTTGGTTGGTTCTGGCACTCTTTTTTTTCCAATGTTACGGCTGGATGCCCTTACTAACACCCCTTGTTCAGGGTGCCAATCATTTTTTTTTTTCGACATCAGCTTTACGACATCAACCCTTCAGCTAAATCATCTTATCAATCTAATGGATTTGGATCCAAGATTCATGAATAATACTGCAACAAGCGTAGGTAAATCATTTCAGTCTGCTCCTTGTCTACTATGGACTATACGTATTCATGAATAGACTATTTAGGTATTAAAAAAAAAAAAAAAAAATAGTCGTGAGAAATTCTCAAGGATGATTTCCAATAATTTCATTGGCCGAGACCTTGCTTGTCTATTGGCTCAAGAGAGAATATGCCGTGCATAAATACGTAATTTTGTAATTTATTTTCATCAATTGATATACGTCTGTAATGTAGTACTGAAGTAAGCAACGTCCAGCGAGGCTGGACTTGGATGGTCATTCAATTCGAACCTCGTGATGCTGAGCTAATCCTTGGCTACTCGGTGGGTGAGGTTAATTTCCGCGAAGGAGGGTAAAACTCCTGACGTGATTGTTGTATGACCATGCACGACTCTCAGTAGGTTTGGGTGGTTCAAGTCCCAAGATTTTGTAATAAGCGAGTTTGAGTGATTTCACGAAAGTGATTAAACACAAAGATGATACTTTATCACTTTATATGACCATCAGTTGAAAGCGACGCTAAAAAAACACTGTTTCTCACACCTAAATTTTATCTTTCTGATGACGTAATCTCGTGCTAAAATGGTCTCTGGTATTCTGAAAGTATACTTTTGATATCTGGTCTATGTTTGTCTTTCATAATCATTTCTCAGTGGTAATATATGAAACCAGTACTTTGCCAAGGTTAAAAATGGACATATGTATGAACGTAATATTAATTATTTCTTTCATTAAGAGTGGTTTTGGGGACAGGTAGTCCATTATGCCAAGCATGTCTTCTAAATAAAACACTACTTATAATAAATTATTAATTAATTTCCTTTCAAGTTAACAAATCAAAGTTTTGGTAGGACCCTACTACGTACTATCCATGTTTTCGACACCGAAGTGAAAAAAACAAATTCTTTCACCTCACCGAGATTCAAACCAACAACTTCAGCATGCTGAACAATCTGAACACCTACAAATTGTACATAGTCTGTCAATTAGCAAAATGAAACGACAATAAAACTGTTTTCTATTGTTCTGTGTAACAAAAAACTTGCGCTTCTGATGTATAGCTCCATAATAGACTCACACTCAATTCCTACTCGAGTAGTCTCAAGCTTAAAGGTGTTCTCGCTAGTTTCGGAGTTGCCATTAAGCCACAGGTGCTAATGATATGCTCGGGGACATACATAATGTATACTATTGACATCCAGGTGGCTACTCGCTGCTTCGTTTTTCTTACTCTGCCTTTTCTTTACCTCCGTCTTTCCCTCCCGAAGGTGTCATAATTATTTCAGGGTAACAATATTTATGTATGTCGTATTTTAGATATCCATTGGATACCCTCTATACACTCACCGGCAGAATTTACGGCAGAATACTCTGCCTTTTCTTTACCTCCGTCTTTCCCTCCCGAAAGTGTCATAATTATTTCAGGGTAACAATATTTATGTATGTCGTATTTTAGATATCCATTGGATACCCTCTATACACTCACCGGCAGAATTTACGGAACACGTCCTGTTTTTCCATTTGACTCCATGTATTTCCGTACGGACTAAATTGACTTAACTTATTTTGTACTTTAAAATTTCAAGTATTTTTATTTTGATAGGGAAACCAGCAGTATGTACTTTTAATCTGAACAGAAGAAACATATTTAACTTTTCAGTCATCAAAGATTAATTATTAATTAATTTAAAAAAAAAATCCATTACGTTTGTTTTCTATCAGAATAAAAGTGACTGAATAGGTTAAACATGTTTCTACTGTTGGTTTTCTATCAAAAGAAAAAATCTTGAAAAATGTATTTACAAAAAAAGTTAAGTCAAATTTAGTCCGTACGGAAATACATAGGGAGTCAAATGGAAAAACAGGAAGTGTTCAGTTAATTCTACCGGTGAGTGTATGTGTTCTCTATACAGAACACACGGTATCATTTAAGACTTGTGGGTTTTGACCTATATTTTCTGTCACCATAATGTGTTGGTTTATCCAGAACTGTCGGTAATGTAAATTAATAGAGATTCAAGTGATGTGATTTCTTGTCCTGCCAAAAAGCGGTAAAAATTTAGCCGCCAATGATTAAAAAATGATTCCATTACTTTCCTTTCTATAAGATAAAGAAATCAAAAAATCTTTTGAATGAAGAAATTTTACGTATGGGGGGTCAAGTGGTCAACTCTTTGTAAGTTATCCAGGGCTCAGAAGCGCCAAAAAGTGGTTGAAATTTGGTCTGCACTGGTGTTGCCATTTATAAGTTTTTTAAAAGCTCTTTCGGCCGTATTTTTTTTTATGTGATAATGGTCAAAATTAGGTAACTAATGTCACCAGTGTTAAGTTTTTTCAAAAGATCCTTTCAGACGAAAAAATAATATACTTTTTGTTTCTGTGTTTATAGTATAAATAAGCTCTCTCAAATTTTCGATAGCTCTAATCTTTAACTATAAGTCTTAAAAAGTTGCGAAAACCTGCAATTGGCTTTTATCATTGATTCTTTCATACTAAATTTCCAGTTTCAAGATTTTCTCTAAAAAAATGACTCGAAAATTTTAGTTAAAATCTAAAGTTTTTTTTTCTGTTGATCAACTTGCTAATTTTTGACATTACTCACTTGAACCCCAAACTTTATATTAGGAATTTATTTCGCTACTGAGGCTGTATTGAAATTTATACACCTTACAAACCATGCTTCAAAAATATTACTATTAAATTGTTTCGTTATCAACTCCTGAATGTAAGGTACTTCTGTAATGATTAGGATTTTTATACTTCTGAAAAGTAATTAATTTGAGTGCCCTGCGAAAATCCTTGAAATAGAAGATATTAAATTTATTTTCTTAATTGTTTGAATGTTTTGGTGTCCCTTTCTTGTTTAAAATTTCTTCGAGTTTTTCAAATTATTTTGTTTCTTTTTATTTAATGTAGGGTCGAATTACGGTATAAAATGGGATTAACCAGGCGCGGCCGGTGCTAAGGGCTAGGAACTGCAGCACCCCCAGACGAAAAACAAAAGAGAGATTTTCTATAGTCCTAGCTCGTACACAATGAAAATTATCACAATTTTCTAGAAAAAATTAATGCATAATTATTATGATTAGCATGGTAACAAACTCTTAAGATACTGAAAGAGCGACTCTATTAATCCAATTTTAGTCGGTTATGGGGCAGCACCCCCAAAACATTTTCCCACCGGGCCGAGCCTGATTACAACAACAAAGCCAGACTGTCCTCACGTCGCACTATAGTGGCTGTGATTGGTTGAAACTCCGACTTGAGACGGACTTATCTTTGTTTGTAATCCTATTTCATATTTGGTCCTTAGTACCCAAGACTTAGCTACCATTTCTGTACCTTATACTTCCAGATCATACATCCTTGAAAGTACAAAAGATATTGTGTACTTCAAGGGATTTTAAGTGTAGAAATGTCAAATAACATCCTTCCTTTCATGCATATATCTATTCTCTTAGATATTTTGATACCTATTTTCCGGCCCAATCCAGGTTGGATGATGTCAATGTGGGTAACTGGTACGATAGAACATTAAAACGAAATAGAATCAATGGACATGAAAGGAGCCTTGCCATTGGATTTGGACATCTGGGCGTCCATGATATAATGTTATAATAATAATGTTTTTCTTTGTGTTATTAGGTTACAATTTTAGTGGGTAGCACAGAATCACAGGACTTGAAAATACAATATCTTGTTTTTTTTGCCTATAACTCCTCCACTGGTTGCTGCTTCACATCAGACCAGCAACTCACGAGGTATGAGTGGACCCCAAACATCCGCATAGAGAGCAAAAAAAGTTGCTCAGGAGGTTTCATCGTCCAGAAATATGAAAAAATTGAAATCGGAGAAAAAAAATATTTTTTTTTACAAAAACGAACACAATACTTCCGATTTCTAATATTAGAAATTTTTCGGAAGTAGTAAAATTTAGAGAATTTAAGCACATGATAATAGCAACAAAACAACTACGGGACTCTTTAGTCATATTCGGGCAGTATAAGTTGCTATACTTTAATAGTATAGTTATTTTGTGTTTGTGTTTTGTACATTTTCTCATCTCATATTCATTTTCCTCATTTCAATCTGGCAAATGTGTTGGTCTACTTAACTTAACTGTTCCTGCAACTTCTGTTCCCTAACATCCTCCACTTGAGTTCCATATTTCCTCAATGCGATTGTATTGTGTAAAAAATTAAATAGCCGGCGTCGATGGCACGTTGAATACACCCGTTGTCTGTCTGTCACAGTGAGGTTAGGACTTGTATGGGGGACCATTCAAATGCGACCCCTCGTGATGCCGGCTATTCCCGGCCCACTCAGTCTCAGTCTGGGTTCCAACGAATGGAGGGTTAAACTCCCCCGTCATGATATGACTATGTAGTTGAAAACGACGTAAAACCAAAAAAGAAAGAAAGAAAAATCATTTTTAAATTCCTTTTCTCCAATCTCTACCCGTGGTCCAAACTAGTACTACTCACATTGCCTGATGTACTGATGTCTCATTTTGATATGATTCCTTGATATTAAATCTCGTGGCTTATTTTAATTACCTTTATTGTTGTGATAAGAAACAAAATGAAACGCGAGCGGCGAGATGATTATCACATGCTTTTGCTTTTTGTTTGTCTTCTAAAACATGATTTTCCTACTATCAAATGGACTAAAATGTTGCATTGAAAAATGTAGTTTATAGTGTTCATAATGTTTGGGTTTTGTTAGCGTCGATGGCCGTTGAATGCACCGGTTCTCGTAGATCACCGAAGTTAAGGAACGTCCAGCGAGTAAAGACATCGTGACGATGGCATTCCGGCACAACCCAGGCTGGTTGAGGTTAATGTGGGTAGCAGGTTTGTGAGTTTTCTGCGAATGGAGGGTAACAGCCCCGTCGTGATATGACCATGCAGTTAAAAGTAATGTAAACCAATGAAAAAAAAAAATGTTTGGCTCTAACGTGCTTTCAACTGCATGTCACATCACGACGGGGTTTTACCATTCATTCACGGGAAACTCACAAACCAGCTACTCAAATCAACCTGCGGGCCGGGAATATCCAGCATGACGAGGGTTCGAATTTGAATGGTAACCTATCGAAGCCCTAGCATAGCTGGACGTTGCTTAACTTTAGTGACTGAATGAGAAATGGTGTATCAACGAGCATCGATGCTGGCTAAATGATTAATTTGATTTTACATGTATTTAATTTTAGTCACAAATTGCGATATAATCAGAAATCTGTGTGTACCAACTTTTATCCCATCAATCTACATAATCTTATTAGATTTCGTGTTTTCATCGTAAACGGCATAAGATGCGAAAATTTAGACTGCAGATTATAAGCGGCAAAGCAAGCGAAACGGTTTGTTGATTATTTGCGCTCATGGTAGGTTTTAAACAAAAATTGCCGGATTTTATCGTTTAAACTTAGTAAGAATCGATCACGCCACCTCTGAAAATGACCAATAGTCCAACATGGTTGTTATGTCTAGTTATCAGTTGATATAATAAAAAGCCCAGAAAAAGTTTCTAATTAAAGAAGAAGTTTTTGGTTCAGATCCTAATTTTCACGGAATAGAGATTCAAACATTTATCATTATTGGAAAACCATTCTGGATGACAACAATTTGTTGACGTTAATTTTGTTGTAAACGGATTACACAATTGACAGATGAGACTAAAAGTAATGATTTTTTCTTTTACCTTTTTCAGGTGATTGGCGATCATGTTAAACAGCTTTGGCGATAGCAAAATTCCATCCGATGGCAACTACAAACATTCCCATGTCCCTCAGTCTGCCTAAGCAACCCATGTCCATGTATCCTTCCGGAGGAGGGTGGCAGTCTAGCGAGAATCTCTACCGGTACTATGAAGACTTTCACAATCAGCAACAACAGCATCAGCAGCAGCAACAACAGCAGCAACAGCAACAGCAACGTCTCGAGATGGTTTCAAAAGTAGCGGGAGGAGGGGGGAGGTGCAGGGAGATGTGTTGTCAGCAGTGTGTAGAACCTCAGAGATATTCACTGAATCCTCTCCCACCTCCTTCTACTTTTAGGTTTCCATCCAGAGCTCAATACCCTATGAATATTCCCGCCAGTTACATGGAGTCTCCATTCAACAAGAAAGAAGTTCCTTTTGAAGATTTCATCCCTAAATTGTCGCCGCCAGGGTCCAATTTAAATCAGCATCAGCAAGTGTACATGAGCAGCGCAAGTCAAAAGTCATCAATGAAAGTGTCTTCGCAGTATTCTAACTACCCCACTAGAGAACCTGCCAGGGTGGGGCCACCTCCGCCCTACTACATGTCCCCCCAAGATGTGACTAAAAACAATATGTATAACCCTATTTATAGCAATAGTTTATCTTTAAGAAATAGTGCAGATACTAGGAGATCGAAATGGGAAGCTTGTAGCTATAATGAATATACGCGTCAGGTGCCTTACCCTACAAGTGACATATGCCACCCACTTCACAGTACAACTCCCCTCACTTGTACCCTCAATACTCGTCCTCTTTTCCTTTGCAGCCCCCGCCTGTAATGAACGGAAATGGTTTCTCCATGAACGTGAGTATGCCTGCTTACGGGTGTAACTACACAGCGCCACCTGCACCTGCACCGCCACTACCTCCTCCATTGCCTACAGTCACATCCACAGCCCAGTCAACAAGAAGCTCCAGACAAAAAACTTGATATAGACGTTAGAGAATATCTAGCCACCTGGGATGATGATGCTGATGACGAAGCAACTGTGAAACCTGCCGAACCAGAACCCATTGTGGTTCTTGACTGCACTGCGCTAGAACCTGATGGACTTGCTCAAGTACGAGAAAAATTGAAAGGTAGAAGTGTACAAGTTGTTCCTTCCAATATTGGGGATCCAAAATTACCTTATGATTTGGGAACTGCAACTATAGTGCAAATTCAGAATCCTGACGTCATTCATAACAAGGATTCAAATAATTCTTACCAGCCCCTTGATTTTACTAAAGCAATAAATGAAATTCGCCTAAAGAACCACCTAAAAAAGTTGAATTTGACACATTAGTATCATATTATGGAGATTCAAAGAAGGACGAAGAAACTAACTATGATCTTGTACAGATTACAGAACGCTTTATTGGTTCAACTGATAAAACATGTGATAACAAAGATCCATCTAGTGACAAAGTAAATGAGAAGATAAATTCTCAACTTGAAAAACCTTCTCTAAATTTGATAGAAGATCCAGAACAGTTTATAACACCTACCATCATAAACAAGTCGGATTATAACAAAGTACTTGTAATGATTTAGACGCAACACCTGATTTCAGTAGCAAGGTTTTATCGCTTCCAGATCTGTGTAGTAAACCTGATGTGACATCAGGTTATTCTAAAAAAACCGTTGTAACCCCTGATTATCCTACAAAACCCTTAGTTACATCAGATTATTCAATAAAACCACTTTTAACAACAGATTACCCTACAACACCTGTAGTAACCTCTGATTTTTCAACGAAACCCTCAGTATCATCAGGATATCCTAGCATATCTTTATCGACATCTGTTTATTCTACGCAGTCTTCAGTGACATCAGATAATTCTAGCAAATATACTGTTACGTCTATTAATTCTAACACCTCGGTCATATCATCAGATTACTGTAGTAAACTTGCTGCAACATCGAATTGCTCAAGCAAGTCCCAGTTATCATTAGACTATATTAGCAAACCTTTAGTAACGTCTGCAGAGTTTTGTAGCAAGCCTATTGTTGTAAATGCTCCCGAGTGTTGCAATAAATCACTTGATGTTCCTGATTATTGTAACAAAACCATTACTCATGAATTAGACACTTCACAATACTTTAAAAAAAGGAAGTGGTATCATAGCTATTGTAATGACAACCAAGAAACTCCAGTTACAAGTAGTTCTCAGTACACAGACTCCAATTATTTTTATGACAAAAGGTTCGAGTCCACATGTCCTCCAGTTCCTTGTCTGTGGGAATCTGGATCTGCGGATGTCAAAACTCCACACACAAAGTCTTCTGATCTCAACATGACAACTAGTAATTATCCTCCCTTCAAATCTAGTTGTTCGCACGATGAAGATCATCTAAAATCATTTACCAAAGATTATCTTACGGAACATAATAAAGTTCTCACCCAAAATGTACAAATTAGTCCAATTAAAGGAAATCCTCTCATGAGTAGTAGTGTAAGCTATACCCAAATTGTAGAAAACGGAATTCTCAAAAATGCACCAGTTGAAGATAGTAATTTGGTAAGTGAAGACAAGCGAACTACCATATGTGATAGCGACTATAATATTTGTCGAAATCCTGTCACAAAAGTAGAAAAGATAAAAGATGAGAATAAAAACAGTTTTGATCCATTGTTATCTAGTGCAAGAAGAAGCAGTTATAACACGGATGAACTTATAGAAAACGAAAAGGAGACTGTTTTAGAAGATTGTGACACCCCTGGTAATTACATTTCTGATGATATTGGAAAAGATGATGACAATTTATCTTTCCTCTGTGAAAACTCTTTTGACGGTGATATAAATGACTTGAAGAACTCTAATGAAATAATGCCAAATAAACCAATCATAAAATGTGTCAATGTTCCATCTGTAAGTGTTAGGAACGTTCGTTCATTTGATAAAATTAAAAAAATTAAAATAGTTAATAAAGTCAATCAGCAAAAGAAAATCATCCAAGAAAAGAAAGAAATCATTAGTAGAATGAGAGATTTTCGAAAAAAGAAGCCTCCAATAAAAGTCAGTGAAGTTCAAGATGAAATTCCTCTAGAAATAAGAAAACCCATCAAAATTACTGTTCAAAAAACAAAAATACGGATTAAGTCAAAAGAAAATCAAATTAAATATAGAACTCAGTTCAAACTCAAGACTTCCAAAGAACCTGAAACTGACAAAAAAGAAACTTCAAGTCCCCGTAAAAAAAGAAAAGAAGCTCCTGTCTCATCTCTTATCTCAAAAGGATGTAAGAATATTGACAAAAAATTCAAAGTTTTAAAAAAACCGCAGCAACCTGTACGTGAAGAAACCACCTGTGAAAAGTTACGTAAATGTAAGTTTAAACTCATGAAGCAAAATATCAGTGAAAACACAAAATTACAACCGCCCACAATATCAAAAGTGTTTAATTTTTGTGAAAATAATAATGATCAGAAGAAAACCAATAAAATATCGGCATTGGAAACCAAAAGAGATTTTACTAAATTTTGTAAAACAAGTGTTCACGAAAAAAATACATCACAAATGCTCAATATAGAATTAGATGAAATATGCGATTCTTCCAAGCTTGCCAGCTCTGCTGAACACTTGGTTTCAATAAAATCAGAAATTGTGTCAGTTTCATCTTCAATGTGTCCTTCAATTTCATCTGACGACTCCCGCTCAAATACATTTCTTGCCAATGACAAGTCATTAGATGGCAAAGAGGAAGTCAAGAAACATGTGGATTCTTCGCCATTGACAGAAACTTTACTTCCTCAAAATGAACTGAAACAGAATTCATACAATACACCTAAACTATTCGAAAATTTTCATTCAATAACGCAAAATACTACTTTTGAGTTTGAAAGTCAAAAAGTTTCTCAAAATTTTCAGGAAGTTGAAGAAAACTTGAGAAGACTTCATGGTGAAAGCAGTTCTCAGAAACCAAATTTTTCATCAAATGAATTTGATACTTGGAGTTCAGTGAAAGCAACTTTTTTTGAGCGCACTGATTTTAAAAATGTGAACACATTGTTCTGTAATAATTCACCAAAACTTGTTCTCAAGCATCAAGAAGAAGCTCTAAAAGCCCCTATTCAAACATTGAGTGATTCATTTAAAAAAAATGATCACACTGATGGTTTCAATGATTCTCTTAATTTTGATGGTAACACTTTGCACCCTAACCAGGATGAGTCATTTAAAACTCCAGATAATGAAGCAAGCCGTTTTGACATTGATAAATCTAATCAAACAACAAATTTATTAAATCCAGATGATTTGCAAAAAATGAGCGTTGTTTCCTCTTCATGTTCTGAACAAGAAGAAAACGAACTAGCATATAATTTGAACACATTTGATCAAAACCATTTTTTGAAGGCTGATTCCAATTTGACCTTTAACAATAATTATTTGCAGAAAGTTGACAAACAAGTTGGAATCAGATTAATGTACAATGACATGCAATATTTAAGTAGTGACTTCAAGTCTGATCTCAATAAAACTCAAGTACAAGAAACTTTTGGATCTCATGTTGTTTCTAGAGCTCCCGAAAAGCAAGTAGTTAGTAAAAATGAAAAATCAATTAGTGATGGTAATGAAAAGCAGAGTTTCGATCCAATCAGAAAATTGGACCTTGAAAACCAAGCAAATAGGATGTCAAGTGTAAATAAATGTATAGACCTACAGTCAAAAATACTAGAAATCAGAAAAGAATGTTTAAATTCGCATCAAGAATATCTCCAATCCAACGAAACCAAATACATTTCTAATGAAATCTCACCTCCTTTTGAAGAAAGTAAAATTCAAATGTTGAAAAAAGACCAGTCCTTTAACGTAAAATCCAAAGAAAATAATCCTATTGAATGTCAAACTGTCACCCACATTGAATGTAATACAAGAAGTAGTGATTGTTTTGAAAACTTCGATGGTAATGATAAATCTAGTGAACATTATCTGGATTATTTTGTATCCGATGAATCAGATTCAGAAGATAAAACCAATGACTCATGTCTTTCAAAAGAAGTAGAAGGAGGAAACTCAGTTGATCAGAATATTATTACAATTAATTCTTCTTCTAACAAATTAGAAAAGAGCTTCTGCCATGACTTTGATACTAAAAATGATGACTTATTAACTGAAAATATTGGTAACACAAATTATGAAGTGATTGATGAAACAAGCAAAGGATCCGAAGATAAAGTTCAAGATCTTATCATAAAAGAGAAGAATATTCTTAACAAAGAATCACAATGTAGTGATTCCACAAATGCTTCAGAACATTCCAGTAAACCGTCTGAAAATGATTTTCAAGATGAGTCTTCAGGAGAAATTCAAACATTTGAATTAGAAGAGAAACTTCTGAGAAATGATTGTTCAAATTTTAAAATCGAAAAAGAAAAACAAACCTTTCCTCAAAATAAGGAGTCATTTAATGAATATGAAGATAATCCCGAAGTAAAAATGTACAGTCCAAAAAATATAATGATGACAACAGTCGTTGAGAATGTCTTGGAAAATTCTGGTTTTGTCCAATTAAATATGAAAGACATGGAACAGAATGAACAAGAAATAACCCAAGTTGCAAATCAAACATGTTCATTTATAATAGAAAACAAGTTAAATTCAGATAAAATTGATTCATGTAAAAAAAGTAATGTTTGTGATGTCAATGAAAGCACTTTTAGTACACACAAGAAAGAACCAGGTTCAGATTGTATACAGCATTTTCTCGAAAATAATTGTATCGAAAAAGAAGTTAAGTCAACTAAAACTCCTTTGATAAGAGCTGAGTTTTGTAATCTTACTGAAAATAAAAAGAACTTATTTTTTGAAGGCAAAGATGTTTTACTATCTCAACTGAATCAAAAATCGGAACAAGAGAGTAATAGCAAATCTAAAGAACTGACTTGTTTTGATACATTCACTGACATACATAATCAAACAGAAGTATCATGTACTCCTGAAATAACTCTTAGTCCAGAGCTCAAATTAAAATATCTAATCGATATTGATTTACATCAAAGTTCTTATGATCCACAGGATTTAGACGTCTGTGAAAATAATAATGTAAAGACCTCTCAAAAGAAAGAAAAATATAATGAAAGGAAAGATATAACAAAATCAAGTGTCTCTGATAGTGAAAATTCATTATTAATAACTAAACATTTTGACAACTGTAACTTTGATGAAAATAATGAAAAACCGGAGTCATTGCCTGATGAACATTCCATGCCTAAAAACGAACTATTTATAAGTAGTAAGACTACTAAAAACATGGAAGCTGCAAAAAATCCTGTACTCACGAAAAAAAGGCTCGAAAATTCTGAAATTGTCGATAGCATGAATGCTTGTGAAAGTAATCATGACTTGATTGATGTTAGCACTAAAAGTTTTGAAAACAACCAACAAACCCAAAAATCAAATGGCACGCAAGAATCTTATGAAATCAATTTTGATTCCGAAAGCTGCAGCGTCAAAAATAAAAAAGAAGACACCTCAAAAAAACTAGATTCTACTCAACATTTTGACAAAACTTCTGACATGACCGAAAGTGTCAAAAATAATACCATTGCCGCAGTATTCTCTTGTAAATCTGAGCTTCCTTCAGCTGAAAAATCCATGAAACATTCACAAGAAAAATGTATAGCAGCCATCTCTACAATCGAAGATAGTACTCATATAAATCCATCATTTGTCATTGATAACGGACCTAATGATGAAGTTAGATCGTTTACCGAAAAGACCAAACAAATACAATATACTGCTGTTGATAATTCTTCTAAATCAAAACATGAGGGCACCATAAAAAGAATGGGACACGTCATCACTGATAAACAGAAATCATCAGTGTGTACTATTAATGAAAATGAAATAAAAATTGATAAAATTGAACCAAAAGAAAATGCACTTGGAAATTTGATTGCATGCAAAAATGTAGAAGTTGTAATGGAAAACGTTACACTTGCTAACAGGAATCCAATACCCACTAATATCAATGCAAACAAAGAAAAAGAAGAAGAAATTAGATCAGACACAATCGTATGTGATACAATTGTGTCTGATAAGTTGGTCGTGTCAAAAAATGAGGAAATCAATAAAAGCATGGAAAGTAATACCTCTTCTGTAGAAAGTCTCACAATAAATCCTTCATCAAATGAAATACACGAAAGTCCAGAATATCAACTTTCTGAAAAAAATCATTTGAACGATGATTTTAATTTACAAAAGAACATAATTAATGATAGTTTCAACAATATAGTAAATACCCACGAAATTAAACAACCAACTTCTTTGAAAACACTAAACAAAACTGCACATTATGAAAACAAACCATTTCAGCAAAACGTTGATCATAGAGAAGTTGAGAGAATCGAAAATAAGAGCTGTGCAATGCAATATAAATTTGATAACTCAAGAAACATCTCTCATTTTGAAAATTCTTGTAAAGAAGCTACAACTTTCAAGTCGCAACTACCAGGTAGCTCAAAAATAACCACAGATGCCAATGTGTACAGCTACATTTGTGTCAATTTTGACAATGAAAGAGAAAATTTGAAATATGATACTGAGGATATATTTGAGAATGTAATTAAAAGAACAGAAGTAAAGAAACCCATTACCACAATTCACAAATATAATCGCGAATTTGAACTGAATAATATACTTATGAACCATAAACCCAAATGTAACATTTCGTGCAATGAAACAAAAAGCGACCAGGGTACGTGTATATCACGAAATTTTATGAACAAATTTCAAAATATTGGGGCGCCTGGTTCAAGTGAACCAGTAAAAAAACTTCCAAAGACATATACTAAATGGGGTGATTCCAATAAAGAACAACAAGTTTTAAATTTGTCATCTATGAGCCATAATGATCCTGACAAAGTTCGTAGGAATCTAAAGCATGAATTACCTCAAAATTTGATGGATAGTGAAACAACAACAAGATTAGACAAAATATCTTTTAGTGGCATTTTTAATAATGGCAATATTGAAGAAGCAAATCATCAAAAGACCCAATCAAATCACGTCATTGGAAAATGTAAGCCTGTTGCTCAATTATATAAATCAGACCCAATAACAATGAACAATGAAAAACACAGCTCCCAATCAGAAGTCAATGAAGTAACACATGTATTCAATATTTTGCCAGAACGATTTTCTAAGAAAACGCAAGATAATTTACTGTGCGTCAATACTACAACCAACGAAATTGACGAAAAAGATGGGGTAAATGATGTCCCTAAAATAGTATCACTACAGGAAGATGAGATATCACAAAATATTCAAAGCGTCCACGACGAAAAGTTCATAGAAACACAAAAAAATCTCAAGTCTCTAACCAAAAAAACTGTGGAAAATAACGTTCATAAAGTAATTGCTTGCATTCATGACAATGATATCACTCTTAAAAATTCAGAAGAGAACCCTGGATATAATGGGCTGAAGGACATTGAAAATATTATTGGTGAGGATTCAGCTCATGAAGTCTTAAAGAATACTCTTCCAGAAGATGTGTCTATGTCAATTAAAGGGTCTGATGAAAATAATGTAAATCCAATAGTTATAGACGAAATAGAAGAAAATGATGCATCTAAAGACTTTAGTAATGAGAATGCAGCTGGCAAAGGTGGTGAAATAAATGAGGTCTCTTCAGGATTTCTAAGTACTCACGACAAAAACAATGTAACAGAAGAAAAACTGCAAATGATGTATCTATAAAAGATTTTAAAGCTTGTGATGAGAATCTAACCAACAAAATTCAGCTAGATGATACCTCAAAAAACAGTCCTAAGTATGAACAAAGTTAATGTATCGTTACTTGTAGAAACTCCGGTAAGTGATGACTCTGAAGATATTAAAATTTCCTATAGTAAAAATGAAGTAGAAAGAACAAAAGAAAACGATGCCTCTAAATCTATTGAAAGTTCAAAAGAAAATTTGACTTCAATTGTTCTAGAAGCATCAAAAGACATTAATTGTACTCCTGATGAGAACACTTCAAAGATTGAAAGTACTCAAAATAAGAATGTCGTAGAGGAAACACTGATGGATGACGACTCTAGCAACATTAAAGTTTATCATAACAATTTAGTTTACAAAGTTCCAGAAAAAAAATTGCAGGATTATAGATCTCATGATGAAGATGTAGTCTGCGAAGTTGCAGAAGAAAAAGTAAACTCTATTAAATCTATAAAAATACAAAATACTTGTGAGGAGATAGCAGACAAAATGATGCCGAAAGAAACATGCAAATTAGATTCAACCGAAAATATTAAACATGTATACGACGAAAATGTAGACTGCAAAGTTTTAAAAGAAAAGGTCGACGAAAATGGCATCGGGAAACTTAGAGAAAAAATATTGGAAGTTGATGTGTTCGAAAAAAATATAAGCGACGAAAAAAAGTCTCCAAAAAATTTCGAAGAAAAACTGGCAGACGATTCTATAGATGTAGGGGATGTTTTTATTAAGATTAATAATGATGTCACGGAAAATGTAGCTATCTCAAATATAGAAAGATCAAATGAGCAGCCGAATTGCGTTAATATTAGAATTCCACCTGATACACTTCAAAATTATCAAAATATCAATGTAAAGGTCGAAAAAGAATGTAATTCCCAATCTTTATTAACTCACCAGAGCTCAGGAACTTACGAGAAAAAAATGGATCAACCCCAAATATCTAGGGATTCATATATTTCAAGAAGTGACCCTACTGAACAAAAAAATGCTTGTGAAAAAAACCAAGATAATATTGAAAGCACTTGTGAGTCAAAATTAACGGATCTCCCAAAAGTTGATCATATCAAAACTCCTGAAATGTTGATAGTTGAAAATTTCAAGGACAAATCATTTCATGACGTCGCAACTCCAATAAAGTTGAACAATGAGGATAAAGAAGTAGACTTGTCCGTCATTCCGCTCCCTGTGGTAGATGAGGACTTCACCTTAAATAAGAAAATCATACCAGATAGAGATGCACTTCATGTCGAAACCGACTTGAAGGAAAGCTGCTTCGAAATACCTTTGCCTCCCCAACCGCCGTCTCTTGAAAATCAGTCAAAGTACGAAAGTAAAAAGAAAATTCAAAACTGCACCAATGATGCAATCAAAAGAAAGCATCTGTTGAAAATGAAGAGCATCATTCGATTTGAAAATCTCAGGCGAAATTTTGTTCCGAAGCCATTGAGTTCTCCACAATGTAAGATTTTTAAAAGTTTGAAGAAAACTAAAATATCTGTATCAAAAGGTACAAAAAGCGCACTGGAAAATCTCGAATCAAAAACTGAGAGTAAAGTTAATTCTACTATTATGAATTTGATATTTCCAGAAGAAAATACACTGATCCCCAGTGTTTTAAATAAGGAACTTAGCACTCCTTTGACTCTTAAAACAGAACTGTGTTCTTCTTTGATAGAATCAAACGAAATATTCACCACAACAAGTGGTTATAGCAAATTAATGACAACTGTGCAAAAACTTCCAGTGATTTACTTAAGAAGAGAGCTTATTCTAATACTAGTCAAAAGTCCGGAAATTTGCCTTACAAACAAACAAATTCAGATAAAAGTAAATGTTTCCGCAGGTCTGAATACACCAGCATGCATGATTGTAGTTCTTTGAGATATAGAAGTAGGTATCCTTCACAAGGAATGACAGTAAAAAATTCTCGCAATACCAGGAATGAAACATTACATTCGAACAAGAAAACTAATCTTAATGAAAAAGAAAAATACATAAAATCACCTAAAAAAAAAGAAGATAGTTCAAAATCAATGATAGATTACAAAAACAATTCTACCAAAAACGAGGAAAGATCAAGTCAAAGAGATTACCAAAAAAACTTGGAAAATCAGCATTTTGAATTATTGAATAAATCCGTTGAGAGTAACAAAAGACATTCAAAAATTGACAGTCCACTCACGTGTACCTCAAGAAATGAAATTAATTTACAAAATTTGAACTCAAATTACAAAGAATCCATTTTAAATTCTCCCAATAATTTTCTTGATGACGAAGATCTTGTAGTAATTGACTCTTGGAGTGACTCAGAGAGCGAAAAAGAAACGACAGATAACAATACCGTAGAAAAAATGATTCTAATACCTCAGATACAAATGTCCGGGAAATTAATATAAAAGAGCTTGAAATAAGTTCTGTCTCAGAAAACAATTCTTTTGTTTTAAAAGACAAAGGACTAGAAAGAGATGACAAATATGTCATAAAGAACAATAATGAAGATTTTATGGATATTGAAAAATACAATATACCTATGAATGATGATGAGCATCGAGATACAGAAATCCAAAGAGAAGAGAACGAAAACAATAATATTGCTAGCGTAAATGTTGAAGCAAAGACTCATGCTAGTGAACACTTCGAACACAAAGACACAAAACAAGCTGAATTGGTATGTCCAGAATTTAAGACTGCTCAGTTTACAAATGAAACAGTTGGATTAATTTCTGTCGTGATTGAAAACGCTCAAATATGGAATGTGAACAAGTAACAAATTCTGACATCATTGAGAAATCGGACTCAACTAATCAAAATGAATTTCCTATTTTTTCTCAAATTGCAGACGTTCTAGCAGGTACTGAATTTGAGGGAGTTAAAACTGATGTCAAAACTTGTGATATCTTTCTACAAGCCGAACGTAAACACTGCAATTTTGAATTGAATGATCTGAGAGCAGTTAATAATGACACATTTAGTCCTATTATTTGTGATAAAAGAATCAACGAGAAAATACCAACTGAAGATCATTGTAAGGGTCTCGAAAGTGATGTATCACAACACAGAGGAGAAACTAAAGTTGCAGTAGATATTGATGATGTTAAAGAATTGAAATTGGAACTAATTGATAGTTTTGTTAAAAAAGTAGATACATCTAATGAAACTAGTAGCTCTTGTACAAATGACAAAGTTGTTGAAGATTTTACAAGTTTTGTTAAAAAAGTAGATACATCTAATGAAACCAGTAGCTCTTGTACAAATGACAAAGTTGTTGAAGATTTTACATCAAGTAAAATTATTTCACAAACAAAAAGAAGTGTTCCATCTACCGATGAAGAGTCTGATTCTGAACGTATTAAAATAGTTATTCACGAAAAAAGGTGCAAAAGTGTTGTTGAAGATTACAATCTACAAGTTATACATAAAAGTATCAATAAGCAGATTAGCACTGAATTTAATGAAAACCTAGTAGAACGAGAATATTTACAACAGTGCAATTGAACTCTTTGGATGAAGTCAGTTGTGAAAAGGACAGTTGCGAACCTTCTAATGTGAACATTATTATTGATGAAAATAAATTTTCTTCAGCAGACTCCGTAACAATGAACTCTTCAGTAGAATGTACCAAAGACCAAACGATAGACCACTACCTTTCGGATAAAAGTTTTAAAATAATTGAAGAACAGGCAGAAAAACACATTAAGCAGAAAATGGGAGTGGAGTTGAAAGATATTGTTTCCAAGTTGGACAAAATATCACAAGAGAATATTGAAACGAAAAAATATTCCAAATCTAAGTTATCAAAATATAAAGATTTTATAGCTTCACGAAAAGAAAAACGGAAGTTTTTGAGAAAAGGTATTTCAAAAGCAGATGCCGAGATAATATCAAGTCAAAAAGATTTTAGTTATGGTCTTAGAGAAAGAAGGGTAAAGATAGATGTGTGTGATAATCGCCGGTCCTCTTTGAGAAATAACACCAATCTAAAAAGGAAACAAACAGAAGAATCGCCATTCATGAATATAAAAAAATGCAAAGTAGAACCTATCAAAACAATTAATAATCATAATAAAAGTAACATATGTACAGTAGAGACACAAAAACATGCTTCAAATGAACCATGTAGAGAAAAATCAGCTGATATTGAAGTAAAAGGAAATTCATCTGATAGTCAAGATGAAATTAAAGAATCTCCTGGCGATTCAAACTTATGTACTGTAATATCAAATGTAGACGCTATTAACATAAAGCTTAAATCACTTACAGACATTTCAGTTGTTGACACAGATTGTTATGTAGTGATAAATAACAATCAACTAATAGAAAAGACTTCCCTGTTGACAGATAATGGCTCAAACGAGCAAATTCATATGAAAAAAGCGTCGGAATCAAAAAATTCCGATACAATCAAAAGTATTACTGCAGAGTCACCTCCTACTTTAAAACCGTTTTGGGACGAAAAGAATAAAATGAAAGAAATGGTAAAATCAATACCTACTTTGAAACCAGAGCAAATATCTGAATTAGAAGAAAGTGAACCCAGTAGCACTGACTCAACAATAAATTTAGGAAATACTTCTAAATTAATATCTGCAGAAGAAAGTTACCCAATAAAATATACTGAAAAAATTAAACATAGCGGAGAGTTGAAAAACAAAGATAAAAACTGCAATAAAGAATACAAATTGTCCAGACAAAAATTGAAATTAATAAAATCATCTAAAATATATAAATCATCAAAACTTATTAAGTCAAGTAAAAATGATATTGTAAATGACCGTAAGAGAAGAAGATATTTGCTCAATGACCAGTCTGAAAAACACGATTTAAGTGATACAGAAACACTAAGAAAACAATCAAATTCAAAAACAACAATTATTGGGGATTCTGCTAAACGGTCTCAAGAAATGAAAGAAGACAAACATGAAGATTTAGAGAGTGATTGCAAGGAAAATTTGTTAATATCCCAAAAACACCCAGCGGATACAATTTCTGAAATCACACCCTCTGTGCAAACAGATATCAAATCTCAGACATTAGAAATGAACGGACATGAGCAAATAAGAAAATGTCTTAGAAGAATAAAAAAGAAAAGGAAACTTCTCAAGTCTTTTGATGAAGATGAGAATATGAACAAAATGTTAAAATCTGATGAAATAAGTAAATCTGATAGAATAGTTATTGAGAAACCCCTGAGCACTGACCATTGTGACGAAAAAACAAGAAGAGAAAATTGTGAAAAAATGTCTTCGAATAAGGCAATAAAGAAATATTATGAAACCAATATCAAGCAACTGCAAGAGAAACATGATGAAAAATTAAGTAGTCTTAAAGAAAATAAAAAAAATACTAGATCAACCGCAAAATTATTGAAATCGGACTCTAAGGAACATGTAGAAATGTCTATCAACAAAATTCCAAATATATCAGACAAGAAAAATGGATACAAAAAGTCCCAAGAGAGTGAAAAATTAGAAGGATTTGCTCAAACATTAAACAGCAATTCTAAAAATTTGCGGAGTAACCAAACAACAGTATCAAATATT
>CM044955.1:47428174-47605674 GCA_024516035.1 Bactericera cockerelli
AAGAAGAAAAAGTATGTGAGTTTCAAAGATTCTCAGCAAGCACGAACCACTATGTGCGCTTCTTAACTGAAAATGGCAAAATTTGCTGATACGACAGTTTGTGTTTGCAGCGGCGATATGTAGGCGGAGCGGTACGCTTGAATAGAAAACTATGCGACAACAAATGATGTAATGGTTTTTACTTCTCTTTTGTTGCAGGGAAATCTAGAGCCAGAGAGCAGCACATCTTCCTCATGCTCTTGTGATAAATCTGATTGTTTGGGGGACTGTAGTCGGCCTTTGTGAATGTATTATCATCCATGGAGACAAAAAAATTAATGGTGATTCTATTCATCTATGCTGATCTCATGTTTGTTGTAACCAGCTTGCAGCTGGGGGGAGTGATGGTCTCCAGCAAACATCAGTGAAAGTTGGCTCGTCCTCAGCCACATATTTGTATGTGCGATCAACCATTGTGAGAACTTGGGCTTTTTCTTTATAAGCCATTAAACCCTTGAAAAACTGCAAGCTAGTCTGGCTTGGTAGGGTTGGCTTGTCCATTCTCTAACGTCCCCCTGCCAGAAAGTGTTGGTGATTGGTGAGTTGGTAACATTGACTGTTATTGACTGTTACCTTGGTCAATATTAGTTCCTTCATCCGATCTTGTGATAACCAAGTCAGAAAAGACACTCCAAACGTGATATCTAATAAGCTGATTGTTTTAAAAATTTAAACCAAAGCTTCTCTCAACGAGAGTTAGTCAACTTCTTCTATAGCTATCGTAACATTTTTATCTATTGTACATTATACTGTTTCAATATTTGTACTTAGTACATGGATTTTATTTAGTTTTACTAACGGGTGAACCCAATGTATATAGATTTAATATAGAATAATAATGTATAACAAAGATATGGTGATTGAAATTAAACAATACCATATTGAAAAAGAAGAAAATAAATTGTACTCTTTTGAGTTTCATCGTGGACCACATCAATACATTGCAAGAGAAAATGTACATGATCCCTGATGGGTTCGATTGATTATATTTTGAACAGTATTACTTGTTAAAAGTTCGAATTTATTATTTTGAGTTAACAGTGTGACATTAAATTTCATGTCTATTGTTTTCAGTAGCTTACATCTCTATGTGCATTATTCTAGCTATTTTTATAGATTATTTAGTATAATTTGTCTCCAAATGCCTAAGAAATGTATATTTTTTGTTTTTTCTTTTTCATTAAGTTTTTTTTTGTATAGACATTCATCGTCCATTGTCTGTGAGATATTTTCTCACATCATACCTATGATTATTCTTGTATTTTTTCACCCAATTTCTTACTTTGTTAACCATTTTATTCATACATAAGTATGAAGAAGAGAGTGTTTTGTGGTTGCCTTCGCATTATGCCTATACAATCCATAGATATGTACAAACATTGTTATTGTGCCTTGTTCTTTTGAATGTAAATCTATAGATTTTGACACAAATTAATTTTATTTTGTAAAAAATATTTTTGAAATGGTTATGTTATCTGAAAATAACCAAAGTTTTCGTATATTTTAAATATTGTTATTCAAACAATAAAAGTTTTTTTTTAACTTTTTAAAAATTATAAATAAAAATCATTTCCTAAGTTTTGTTGTTACCTGTTACACAAAAAAATGTGTAGCAAGATATTAGTTGATCCTTGTTAATCCATATTACCCTAATCCATAAACTGTTTGAAGTTACCTGTTCTATTCCTAATAAATATAATTCCTTGATAACCACCGATTGAATTTTTAATATTCAAATGTGTACATATAGATAATTAGTCCTTTCTCTCAAAATTACTACATTCCAATCGAATAATTATCCATTAAAATGGTTCTTTTTATTAATTCCAAAAAAAAAAATCCTCTATGATGAAGTTAAAACTAACTTTTTGATTTCAACAAACATTTGAATGTAATTTAAAATAGCTTTTTGCCAACTTAAAAATGGCACAAAAAACAATTATAAAGTACCAATCTTGAGTTTTTTAAAGGTTTTGGTGAAGGAGTATAAAATTCATAAAATATCATACAAGGTATAACATGTATTGTTACACCCTGTATAATCATATCATTGTTTTGTATTATTTTTCATTTGCTCCAAGTGGATCCAAAGCTCATTTTTGGTTTTGAAAATTGTTTACCCATATTGCATTGTTTTCAATTGAATGCAAAACTCATCTTGAGTTTTGAACTTCAATAAAAAAAAAAAAAAACTGAAATTTTAAATCAATAGTTCATTAGTTTGTTTCAATTTTGTTTTTTTTTTATGTAAATAGATAAAGTCAAATGTGTTCACATTATTTATTTCATATCTCGTGAGAGTACTTTTCAATGAAAAATATTTTTTAATGACTTTATATACTATGGTTAAGTTTATATTGTATAAATACAATCTTCAAAAATTATGTAGGTGTGACACAGGCCTCGTTTGTTGAGTGCCTCAATAACTTACTTATTTTATCTTGTACAGTATTTTTTCGCTGGGAATTTTGATGTGCAAATGAAAGCTAATTCTCGCATTTGTTACTAAGAGAAATATTCTAGTTGAAAACATATCTAGGGGAACTAGGACGTTTTCCAAAGACCCGGACATTTACAGGTTAAATAATTATATTCACATATCTCTTCCTTTGCTGAACTGTCCATTGTGTTTCCCTGGATTTATTTTAATGGTTCGGATTATATTATTTTATATAATCTTGGCGTTAGTTTGTTTATAATTGTGTTAATTTTAATGCCAAATGTACAAGATTTCTTGATGGTACCGTACAGTGTTGTTATCAACAATTTTAATATTTCTTGTTATATGGATAAATTAATTGTGATTGATACAACTAAATTGAATTCCACGTTAAGTTTGAACTGGTTGATCTCTTATTTTCAAGAAATCTTGGACTGAAAAACCTGCCCATCTCAAATATTCATTGTCATGACAAGACATGCTGGGCTATGAACTCCACACTGAGGCGGAATTAATGAATGGTCTGATAAATTAAGATTTTTGAGTTTGACTTTACTCAAGTTTTCTATATTAACTTTTTCAAAACTTGTGAAATACAAGGGACTTGTGAATGACTGAAAATAACTTGTAATTCCGCCTTGGTTCTTGCTGTATATTTTTCTCTACCTTTTGTTAGCTTAATGTATTGTGGTCAGTAAGGCTCAAGCCACGGTAAAGCAAGTATTAGTTACATGATTTGTTTGTATGTGGTTTGCCCTTGTTTTGCTTAACGTAATGTTCCTGTTTATCATTTTTAAACCACATTTTGGAATTCCTTTCACTGTGCCTTATCTTTTTTGGACTCCTATTTCATCTCCGAATTCTAGCCTGGTCATTCTCCTTCACTTAATTTTTTACAATAATCAATGTCCACATAATAAAATAGAACCCTTATATTTGAGAAAATCCCCTTCCCTAATTTAAATTTCAACCCAAAAGTTCTTCTCTGAGGAGTTTGCAGGCATGTGTACAATAAGTGGGCATTATCTTTAGAATTTAAGGTATTTTTATGAAGCATTTCATTTGATGGCATTGTATTTTGTCTAAACCTGCTATAGGCAAGTTTTTATTACAGTACTATTTCCTCAAGTTTGTATACCGCCTGAAATTTGAATCTGAATAAACGGGTTTTTTGTTTCTGATCCTATCATTGTCATTCAGATTTGCCTTTATTCTTGCCAGGGTTTTGTACACAGTAGTTTTACGAAGTTTAAAAGAGGAATTCTGGAAATACTTTTAACATTCCTCCGCTTTATATAATGGTAACTTCATAAAATAACTGAGACTAGCCTTAAATGCACCCTAAATGGCTTAAATAATTTGAAATTACAACACTATACATACGGGTTGGTTTGTACTTTGAAATTATTCAGATACCTCATTGACTTAACAAGTTGTAAGGTCTATCTTATAGTTATAAGATATAGTTAGTTCCTGGTTTTGCTTCACCAAATCATTGTAATATATCAAATGGAGGGGGTATTTTAATTATTTCGCCTTAGTTAAGCTATTTCTTATTATTATAAGTTTAGTGCAAGTGTTTAACTGAAAAGTTATTAATTTAATTGAAATAAATAAAAGTGTGTTTGATAATTTTGTTTTTAAAACCATTCTCTTTTATTATCTATCTTAGATATAGAGGTTAATAAACAAAATACTGATGCAATTTAAAATCTGAAACTAACACTTGAGGGTTATTCAATTTCAGTGAGAAGTTTGTCATTTCTCCTACATCACTGGCATTTTGCAGGATGTAACACAAACTATTCTGGCCCACAGTATATTCCTAAACTTTCAGATGTGAGAACAAACATAATGAGAACTTCTGGCTTTTTAACAAGACTCTAACCCAACTCGTTAACTTGTATCAAATCTTGTTAACATCAACATTATGGAATCATATCCGGAAAGCTATCTGATTCTGGACTCATCTGTAGAAAGTATGTAAGACTCATGTACATTTACAAATGCACCAAAATTTCTATGGATGATTACGAAATCATATCTGGAAAGACTTCTGTTCACTGAATAAAATCTGGAAAGACTTTTGATCACGAATAAATCTGGAAAAGGAAGAAGACTTGTGATCACGGAATCAAATCTGGAAAACTTTTGAGTTGTAATCATATCTGGAAGAGCCTTTTGACATTAAAATCATATCTAGAAAGCCTTTCGTTTATGAAATCATATCTGGAAAGACTTTTGATCACGGAATCATATCTGGAAAGACTTTCTGATCACGAAATCATATCTGGAAAGACTTCTGATCATGGAATCATATCTGGAAAGACTTCTGATCAGGAATCATATCTGAAACTTCGACAGCGACTTCTGCGCCAATTTTTGATCGATTCGGATCGAATGGAAGTCGTGAAGCCAGTTAGTTGAGGTGCTTACCGGGATTTTGCTGAAGATGTTTGATGATCGCTCCAAATCTGTTGTTGTCCAGGGCAATGGTTGGAATATCTTCCCCCGGGGTCGTCGATACGGTATCGTCTGGAAAAAGAAAATTTAAATGAGAGAGATGTAATTTTTTTTTTAAATTTATTTAACAAAACTCACATCTTATAAATAAAATATCTCTTCCATTGGCTCAGTGCAAGGTAAAGAGCCTAATACACTCGCACTGTTTCCCCGCTGAATGGCTAAAGATAACCTTTCAACCAGGAAACAACGCGAGCGTGGCTCTTAACTAATTTTTTTCAAAAGACCCCCGATTTTGTTTATAATCCACTGTCTCGGTTTGTATAATCAGATGTAAATAAATGCTATACTGAACATAAATTGTACATTAATAATTATAAATATACATACAAATAATTTTAAAAA
This sequence comes from Bactericera cockerelli, assembly GCA_024516035.1. Classification (NCBI taxonomy): domain Eukaryota; kingdom Metazoa; phylum Arthropoda; class Insecta; order Hemiptera; family Triozidae; genus Bactericera; species Bactericera cockerelli. Next base: position 47,433,522 of record CM044955.1, read on the forward strand.
TAAGTAAATAAAGAAGGCTATTGAAGGGAGACAATTTAAATAAATAAAAATAAGCAGGATGCCTACGTTTAGGTAAAGCTACTCAGTACTCTAAGGGATTTCCCTTGTCTTGTGCTAGACAAGACAAGGGAGAATCATATAAGTTACACTCCGGGTTTAACATCAAATCCAACTAACAAGGGTGAATGTGATTGATTCTATTCTGAACAAACCAACCCAACACATCCAGAGTTTAGTTTTGATGAGATTTCTTGTCAAGATGTTAGACATGCTCTCAGTAGCATAAAGTCTAATGCGTCTGGTTATGATGGTCTTTCAATTAAGTTTCTGAAAATTATTCTGGATTTCATTGTGATCCCTTTAACCCACATTATTAATAATTCACTTTCTTCGGGTAACTTTCCTACACAATGGAAAATTGGTCGTGTTCTTCCCTTGCCCAAAAATTCCAAACCAACAGGATTAAACAATTTTAGGCCTATATCTCTTCTTCCAGTATTATCAAAAGTCCTTGAGAAAATAGTTCATCGTCAAATAATTAATTTTTCCAATTTAAATAATTTGTTTAATCCTTTTCAATCTGGGTTTTCGACCGGGTCACAGCACTACAACTGCTCTGATTAAAGTAACTGATGACATACGTAAAAGTATGGATAGTACCAAAGTCACAATTTTGTTACTTTCAGACTTTAGTAAGGCTTTTGATTCGGTTGATTTTGACATTCTACTTTCCAAACTTTCAAAACATTTCAATTTTTTCTCCCATTGTACTTCATTGGTTTAATACCTATTTACGGGGTCGTCAGCAGTACGTTTTTAATCAAGACTCAACTTCTGGATTACTACCTATCGTAGCTGGAGTACCTCAAGGCAGTATATTAGGACCGATACTATTTTCAATATTCATTAATGACATATCCTTCATTTTTAAATACTGTACCTATCATCTTTATGCTGATGACTTACAACTTTACATTGAAACTACTGTGGATAATATCAACGAAGCAATCTTCAAGATGAATGAAGATCTTGAAGCTTTGAGGGTCTGGACTTTAAACCATGGCATAATTCCAAATTCTAAAAAGTTTCAATCCATTATAATAGGATCTCCACCACTTTTACATCAGGTCACTCAGTCCCAAATTCCTTCCATTATATTTAATTCGGAGACTATTCCTTTATCATCTACTGTTAAAAATCTTGGGTTAATTTTTGATGCAGATCTTAAATGGAATTCTCAAGTTGTTAATATTGGTAAAAAAGTGTATAGAAAATTTCATTCCCTGAAACGTTTGCGAAAGTTTCTGCCTCGTAAGACAAAGCAACTCCTATGCACATCTCTTATATTTCCTTTAATTGAATATGCTGGAACTGCTATGTCAAATATCAATGCGAACCTTCTTCATAAACTTCAAACGTTACAAAATGATTGTGTTCGATACATTTTTGGATTGAAGAAATTTGACCATGTTTCACAACATAGGAAAATTCTTCAATGGTTACCAATTGATAAGAGGTTAGAACATCAGACTTTGTGCTTACTATGGAGAATCATGAAGGAGGCTTCACCACCATATCTTCATTCATCATTTCATACATTATCATCATTGCATCATCATAACACACGTTCTACACATCTCATGCTTCCTACACATCGAACCACTTACATGGGCGAAAGTTTTACAGTCAATGCTGTTAGATTATGGAATCAGCTGCCTGATGAACTTAGAACTTTGGATAATCGCTTGGCTTTTAAGATCTTGACGAAGAGACATTTCTTGGAAAATTAACACCCCCCCCCCCCCCCCCCCCCCCCTTTTTTTTCACTATCTCCCCCTATTCCCTGTATATATTTTATTCCTTTTTGTTTCTCTTTTTTTATCTCTTTATTGTAATTTTTTTTTTTTTTTTTTTTTTTTTTTTTTTTTTTTCGTTTCTTCTCTCTCTTATAATTATTTTAGTTAGGCTTTTAAAAGGGTTGGGTGGAAGAGATTGCCACAGGCAATAACCCCGCCCTTTAGGTAGGACATTATTGTTATTTTCTTTTCTTTTTTATTTTGTCATTTGTTTGTTCTTTTTTCTTCTGTCTTTTCTTAATTTTATAATGTTGCATGTTTGTTCTCCTAATAAAGCTTAATAAAAAAAAAAAAAAAAAAAAAAAAAAAAATAATATTTCCGTTCCGGTAGCTCAGTGGTAAATTTGTCTGACTGGTAATCCAGAGGTCGCGGATTTTAAACCCAGCCGTGACATTGGGATTTTGACATCCTCCCACATGGGATTTTGACCACATAATAATACGTCTGGCTTACCGCTGGAATAATAATAATATCACCTTATTTATACTGCTCGATTAGGAATAATGTGTCCCATTATTCCAGCAGTAAGCCCAAGACGTATTATTATGTGGTCAAATTGTCATATCCCGGCTGGGTTTCGAACCCGCGAACTCTGGCTTACCGGTTGGACGCCTTGACCACTAAGCTACTGTGATAGAATAATGTGACTCATTTGTCCTAATAGAGCAGTATAAATAAGGCGATATTATTATTCCGTGGTGGTGAGAGGATTATATGGACGCTTAGATCCGATGTCTACGTTTCTTTCATGTCCATTGATTTTATTTGGTTTAACGTCCTGATTTGAGTAATTTTATTTAGGATAGGGGCGTTTTTTTTTTTTTTTTTAACCTTTTGGGAATTGTACCAGCTACCCACTGGAACCTCACCCAACCTGGGTTGAGTAAACCCAAATTAAAAAAAAAAAGAATTGCTGAAGGGATTTTTTTCAACATTCTAAAACAAAATATATCCTGGTCAAATGTCTCTTGGTTGAACATAAAATTATCACCTCTTGTATTTTCCTTGCAGTTTCAGCTTGTACTCATCCATCTGCTTCTTGAGTGGCATGAGCCCCTCAATGGGATGTTCTATCTCGTAGTCCACCACCTCAGGTAGGTAGGTTCCGTTGGGCAACCTATCGATGTAGGTCAGGTATTGGACGTGACCAAAGTGCAGACCTTTGTGGTAGAGCAACCGCCCACCTGGCTTCAGCTGAGCGAGAATCTGTGAACAGTTTGTCAGTTCATCATTTTTACATCCTTAGGTGGTCAAAGTGGTTAAAGTGCTAGTCTGGTTATTCTAGGGTCTGTTGGTTTGGTATCCTATGCTTACACTTATACATATTTTTTTCGTAATCTAAAAAAAGTTATCATATTTGTGTCAATCACTTTCGTGAAATTACAATTACTCAAACTCGCTTTACCAAATCTACACTGAAACCGGAGCTTGAACCACCGACCTCCAGGTAACAAGTCCGCCGCCTTATCGATCAAGCTATTAAGGTCGGCTTTTTCATAATCTTTTACTAGTATTACCAAAATTGGAACTCGAACCACCGACCTCCAGGTTCCAATCCGCCACCTTATCGATAGAGGTCGGTTTTTTTAGTAGTAGTTTTATCTAATAAACAGTGGTTTGGTTATGTCATGCAAGGTAGCAACAAGCTTCACAGAGATATCCTCATTGGACAATTGGAAGAAAAAAAAACTCCCTGGTCGACCGAAGGATGAATGACAATAACCCCACCCTTTAGGTAGGACATTTGCTTTATTCTCTTTTTTGCTCTTGTTTCATTCTTCAATCTATTTAATTTTTCTTTGTAATTTCATTGTATTGTACTGTATATATTTTACTTTGTCTTACCTAAAGCATAAAAAGTGACATGTATAAAACAAGTAGATGAATAAATTGACTACATGACTAAAATGAGAAAACTGGATTGGCGAAAATGCTTTGGGGCTGAAGACGTCACAATAAAATTCTTCATATTTGGGACTCGAACCATCGACCCCCAGTTTACCCATGAAAAATAAAATTTCATGAAAAATAAAATTGCTTCAAAAGAATAAAAAAGGATTTATGGTAGCGTTTTAGAAACTTAGGGCCTCCCGTTTTGTGTTTTTAAATTTGACTTTTATGACATTCGGCTGTAATACTTATAAGGCTCTTGAAAGTCATTTTAGTTTGAACATTGTACTATTTACTTAGTGAAAAAAATGAGACTATGAAAACCAAAGCCACCGCTTGACGGCCCAAAAGTAATACAGGGTGTTCCACCAAAGTTGACACCTGAATTTCTGACCTTTAAACCACCCTGTATAAGAAAAAATCATGACTGAAAGCGCATAATAAAATTACGACATGTACCCTTGGATTTTTATTTTTCAAAAACTCCATCAGGGGCTGAGTAATTTGAGGTGTCCAACTTTGGTCAGACACCCTGTATTATTGATTTTTTTATAATTTTTTAACCAATCAAAAGTGGGGTTTTGAATGGGAGGTTTAGATGGTGGATATTGTATTTTTAGGTCTGCAGTTCACAGAACCACTATTTCTTCAACTTACCTCTTTAGGAAGATCTACAATGGCGGCTCCTACGTGAATGATGTCGTAGGGGCCTTCCTCTTTGTGTCCCTTACTGCCATCTTTTACTGAAAAGAGAGGAAAAACATCATGAATTCAACTGTGCTAAATTTTTAATGTACTTAATCTCAGGTAATTTTTAAAGAAATGCAAAAAAAAAAAATCACTTGAAAAAAAAAGTTTTCATGTAAAAATATACTTGAAGTTTTGAAAAGTCGTGAAACTGGTTCTCATGTCTTTGTGTATTATAATAATTATGTTATGTACATATCCCAAGTAAATAACTTGGACATTTTGTATATGGTTCTGGACGAAACCAACTTTTCAAATTAAGTTGGTTGGAGACCAGGCGCGGCCGGTGCTAAGGAGCTGCGGAACTGCAGCTCTCCCAGACGAAAAAGAAAAACAGAGGATTTTCTCAAGTCCTAGCTCGTACACAATGAAAATTAGAATTTTCAGAATAATCAATGCATAATTATGATGATTGATATAATATGGTAAACAAACTCTTTAGATACTGAAACTCTGTCCCGGTAGCTCAGTGGTAAAGGCGGCACTCTGTGAATCCAGAGGTTCCAGAGGTCGTGGGTTCGAAACCCAGCCGGGACATGACAAGTTATCCTCCCATTTGGGATTTTTACCACATATGTCATGGGCGTACTGCTGGAATAATGGGACTTTAATAGTCCTTATCGGGCAGTATAAATAAGGCGATATTATTATTATTGTTAAAAAAAGAGCGACTCAATAAATTCCATTTTAATCCGGTTTATGGTGCAGCACCCCCCAAACATTTTCCCACCGGCCGTGCCTGCCGGAGACCATCATTATCACCTATAAACTTGACGCGTTGTGACTCGAGGAAGTGCCAGTGGTCAAAGTCGAGTGCCACATGCGCCAGCTTGATCAGCTCGGGCACGTGGTCAATGCCAATGACCTCCCCGCTGTGGCCCACCAGGTGGCCGAATATGGTGGACATGTAGCCAGTGCCACACCCAATGTCCAGAACCTTGAGGCGGGGGCGGCTGAGGGGGTAGGGGGTCTTGGAGCTGTTGGGGTACTGGAAGTGGTCCATCAGGAGAACTCCTGCCTTGGCGACCTGTAACAGAGAAGTGGATTTTGTAATAGAACTGGTTCTGTTTATACTGATTAAAATAGAGAGGTTAGTTGATGGCATGGAAAATCAGAACTATTACCTGCTGATGAGAGCAAACAAGCTTGAAACAGCTGTCCAGGTATGTTCTGATATTCATGTACATCTAGTACAACTTCTCACTATTCTGTTTATACTGATTCTGTTTATACTCTGCACGCTTTTCATTACGAATTCCGTAAATAATAACAAATAACGAATAATATACATAATTAATTAATTACATATACCTAAATAACGAATCAGTTTTTCATGTGACCCTGTGACATTACACTTAAAGAAAAAGAAACTTATTCTTAAGTTATTCTTATTGATATTCTTATGAGAAGGAAACATTTTAAATAGTGAAAGCCAGATATTCCAGAAGTCGCGGGTTCGAAACCCAGCCGGGACATGGCAAGTTATCCTCTCATTTGGGATTTTTACCACATAATAATACGTCTTGGGCTCTCTGCTGGGATAATGGGACTTTATATTCCTAATCGGCCAGTATAAATAAGACGATATTATTATTATAATATTTCTCAATGATAATATGGTTAAATTTTCCTTGTAAAATAAAGTTTGTAGTTATCATATTAACTGTGTTAAATTCTCGTATCTATCTTCAATCGTGATGACACAAATACAAAAACTCGACTTACTTCATGTCTAACGAGTTTGTCGCCTTATCGTTCCAGCGTCTGAGGTTGTTATTTTTGGTTATAATCACCCATTTACAAAAGTAGTTTCAACTTACCAATTTCGGTGAATACACTTGAGCCTTGAAAATACAACCTGCATTGAATGATAAAGCTACCATAGTATGTGTTCACGTGACTAACCAGTCGTCGATAAAATAATAATAATAGAAAATCTTATAAGGGCAGAGCTTTATAATTAAAGCTATTAAGCCCAGAACAATCTATATCTATAAAAGAAAGCTGTCTGTATGTATGTATGTGTGTATGTATGTTCTTTATACAAATCCACACCGTTTGACCGAGAAACCTGAAATTTTGAACATAGGTCCGGTTGAATCAGGGAATTCTTCTAGGCTAGGTTATATCTCCCTGAGGTTAAGCTACAATGAGTAAGGATAAAAATAGATGGGCGACGCAAAAAAAATTTACGTTTTTTTGACATAAATGACATTTTTTCTCGAAATTTGTCGCGACGACCTATCAACTCAGAGCGAGAAAGTTTTAGGCAAGGGTTTGAGCTTTCAATTGACATATCGATCGCGAATTTCTGATGAGCCGTTCTTGAGCTACGCCGGGTAAGATAAAAAAATGGATGGGTAACATGTAAAATATTCACGTTTTTTGACCTAAATGACATTTTTTCTCGAAATTTGAAGTGACGACCTATCAACTCAGAGCGATAAAGTTTTAGGCAAGGGTTTAGGCTTTCATTTGACATATTGATCGCGAAATTCTGATGAGCCATTCTTGAGCTACGCCGGGGAAGACCAGAAAATAGATGGGTGACAAAAAATATTCAGGTTTTTTTTCAAACCTAAATGACATTTTGTGTGTGTTTGTGTGGTCTGGTGTGGTGTGGTGTGTGGTGTTGTGTGGTGTGGTGTGTGGTGTTGTGTGGTGTGTGTGTTGTGTGTGTGGTGTGGTGTGCATGTGGGGTGTGCGTGTGTGTGTGGTGTGTGTGTGTGTGTGTGTGTGTGGTGTGTGTGTGTGTGTGTGGTGTGTATGTATGGTGTGTGTGTGGTGTGTGGTGTGTATGTGTGTGGTGTGTGTGTGTGTGGTGTGTGTGTGTATGTGGTGTGTGTGTGTATGTGGTGTGTGTGTGTGTGGGTGTGTGTGGATGTGTGTGTGTGTGGGTGGGTGTGTGTGTGTGCGTTGTGTGTGTTTGATGGGCTGGCGAAGCGGCGGGTGTAACCCGCTAGTCTTTGATAAAAATGTAACGGAATCTGCACGGTTGGTTAAACCAAAAGGGTCTAGGGTTCCTTTCTTTCACTTGCACTCGGTCGTTCTCTATTTTTTTGTAATTTGTAATAATAGGCAATGTTGTATTTGACATCAATAATATACAAAATGAACAATGGTACATACAATAATAATAATTAATACAGAAAAAAAAGTGAATGTTAATGTTAGGTAGGTAGTTTAGGTAACAAGTATAAAAGGTAATTGAATACTGAGGTAAAAAGAAAAATGATATAATTTATATTCGCTTACCATCTATGTACCTACCTAATAAGTTTTCTATCATTATGTATGTACGATGTATGTTGACAATTGCCATAGCTATCTACACTAAGGGAATTATTTCCCTTGTTTTGTGGATAGCGTTGGAAAAGAAAGTCTAGAGCAGGTATACTTGTACATTGTTATTATGTCCAAAGAATTATTAAAAAAAAAAAAAAAAAAAAAAAAAAAAAATATTGCTTTAATATTTATCCGTTTTTATTAGAACATTATATTGTTAACTAAATCAGTGTCTGATAGCCATTTTTTCAATTTGTATTTGAATGTTTTAAGGTCTTTAGCTTCCTTCACTTCTCTTGGAATTTTTTCATAAAATTTAGGTCCAATGAACTCTATTGTTTTTTGCCCTGTGTTAGTGGTACAAATAGGCAAAATCAGATTCTTTTTTCTGAGACTGTGGCTATGTTCTGTGGATTTTATATATTTTGATTTGTTTTTATGTATGATTATACCTATGTTTTTGTAAAAGAGTTTGGTGATATTTAATACACTAAGGTTTTTGTGTAATTCAATTGTTGAGTATCTTCTGTTTTTCCGATATAATATTTTTAATATAGATCTTTGTATAATATTGAGTTTTTCAATAACAGTTTTATTGGCTCTGCCATATACATTTATACCATATTCGAGAACTGATTGAACGAGAGCAAAGTAGAATTCCTTAAGGAGTGGTAGGTTTAAAAAGTTTCTCAAGTTCAAAAATAGATAGATGTACCTCCTGAGTCTTTTAGTAAGTTCTTCAATATGCTTGTCCCATCTTAAGTGACGGTCAATTTCAATGCCTAGGTACTTCCATGACTGAACTATTTCAATGGGCTCACACATACAGGGCGGAGCATCTGATTCGGTAGCTGAGTGATGACATATGTTCAGGGTTGAAGTGTTTGGGAGTTTTGTTTTATTAATACTGAATGGTAGAATTTTAGTTTTTGACATGTTTAGTATAAGATTGTGACTATGGAAGAACTTCTGTATGAGAATCATGTCTTGTTTAATTTTAGTAAAGACTTCCTCCCAGCAACTCCCTTTGACCCTTAAGGCTGTGTCATCAGCGTAACTGATCAGTTCCCCGTGTAGTAGCAGATTAAATAGTTTGGTAACATAAATGTTATACAGGATTGGGGATAAGACAGTCCCTTGAGGTAATGAATACTCCCCACCCATGATTTCATCACTAAAAATTAATTTATTTATAACGTGTTCGTTGTTGCTTTGTAATTTAGTTCTGATATTTAGTTTAACGTGTTGTTTCCTTTCAGATAAGTAATTTTGGAAAAGGTCTAGAGCTTTACCTTTAATGCCGACACTTTGTAGAATATTTATTAAAGTTGAATGTTTTACAGTATCAAAAGCTTTTGAGAGATCCATAAAGACCACGCCCACTTTTTCTTTTCTATCTAGTGATGTATATATTTCATCTACAAGTTCTAATATTGCATCATTTGTGCTTAGTTTTTCTCTGAAGCCATATTGTCGTTTATTGAAGATTTCGTTTTCTTCGAGGTATTTTGTGAGCCTGGTCTTTATGCATCTCTCAAATATTTTGGCAAATGAAGGTAAGAGAGCTATTGGTCTGTAGTTAATAATTTCTGTTTTGTCTCCTTTCTTAAAAATGGGTTTTATAATGGCTTTTTTGAAATCTTTTGGAAATGTACCTGTCTTGAAACATTTGTTGAATATATGTTCAAGAGGTTTTAAAATATGAGTTGAAATTTGTTTTATTGTGTTTATTCCGATACTATCATGACCAGAAGATGTTTTGTTAATCATCTTGTTAATATTTTTTTCAATTTCTGATGTTGTAATTTTTTGTAGGTAAAATTGTACATTAGTGTTTTCTATGTAGTTCAATGCATGATTATCTGTGTTTGTTATATTCTTAGCTGTTACAATTCCTACTTGTGAGTAGTATTTGTTAAAGTGGTTGGCTATTTTTTGAGGGTGTTCTTCTATGTTTGTGATGGTTCCGTCAATTTTTATTTTTTGTGGTTCCACTAGTTGTTTTTTCTTCATTTTTGTTGCCTCATTTGCTATATTCCAAATTTTCTTTTTGTTGCCATTTGCTTCTTTAATTTTTCTTCCAACTTCCAAGCCACTAGCGAGATCAGAACTCAAGGGTTGGGTGGAAGAGATTGCCACAGGCAATAACCCCGCCCTTTAGGTAGGACATTATTATTATTTTCTTTTTTACTTATTTATTTTGTCATTTGTTTGTTTTTTCTTAATTTTATACAGTTACCATTGTACTCTGTCCTCCTAATAAAGCATACTATAATAATAATAATAATCTCCGCTACGCCAGACGGTCCAAGACATATTATTATGTGGTAAAAATCCCATATGGGAGGATAACTTGTCATGTCCCAGCTGGGTTTCGAACCCACGACCTCTGGAATCTATGGATTCACAGAGTGCCGCCTTTACCACTGAGCTACCGGGACAGATATAATAATAGTAATAGAAGAATAATAATAATAATAGTAATTGAAAATCTTATAAGGGCAAACCTTTATAATTAAAGCTTTTAAGCCCAGAACAATCTTTGATAAAAATGTAACGGAATCTGCACGGTTGGTTAAACCAAAAGGGTCTAGGGTTCCTTTCTTTCACTTTCACTCCCAACAGGTCGTTCCCTTCCAACTTCCAAGCCACTACCGAGATCAGAACTCGCTCATCTTCGCTACGCTAGACAGTCTGCTCCGCTTCTAGCAACATGCAGAGTATTGCAGAGCTCGGCCCAGCCCAGCGTAAAATATCCATCCTCTTTTCCTTTTAGTGCTGCACTTACAGTAGGTATGCAGTTGACAAACCTCAGCTAAAAATCTCCTTGGAAATCTTCTTGTCTAATAATAATAATAAAGTCCCATTATTCCAGCAGTAAGCCCGAGACATATTATTATGTGGTGAAAATCCCAAATGGGAGTATTTTGTTAAAAAAATGTCCCGGATTGGGTTTCGAACCCACGACCTCTGGTACCTCTGGATTCAGAGAGTGCCGCCTTTACCACTGAGCTACCGGGACAGTCTAATGAATTTTCAATGAATAATTTCAACTTACCACCTCGGGTGAGTCCAGGAAAGCGTTGAACCCGATTGGGGAGGGTCTCATATCGTAGGGGTGTTCCAGGGTGTAGTGGGCTCTGTCCACGTTCTCAATACAGTAGGACAGATGGAAGTAGTTCTCTGTCATCACTGGAATGAAAGGAGAGATGGACATGAAAGGAGCGCAGACATTGGATCTGGGCGTCCATATAATCCTCTCACCACCGTGATTCAGGTATCAATACCTATCTTACGGACACGGAATTATTATTATTATTACTGGCATGAACTTTTAGGGCGAAATTAATAGACAACAGAAATAACTTAAGTCACTATATTACACAGTCCGCAATCCGTGACTTAGTGCCACAGAGGTATTACAAAAACGTCTATTTATTTCGCCCTTCACCTCTATACATATCTATATGCAAAACTCAAATCTGTTCCTCTCTACCTACATACATATGTAGCTATGAGGTTGTCTGTTACCAAAACCACAGCCAAAACAATAAGAGATATCGAAACTTTTTATGAAACTCTTGAATCTCACAAATAAGCGAGAGAGAGAGAAAGAAAAGCCAGCGTTGGCACGTTGTATAAACCAGTTCTCGATCTGTCACTCAAGTAAAGCAACGTTCAGCGAGATTGGGACTTGAATGAGTGGCCATTCGAATTCAGAAGTAGAAGTGGCAGAACCAATTAACCTCAACCATGTGGAAGAGGTTGGACATTGGCGACCCCAACAAAATTTGGGAAAAGACAAAGTGAAATAAGAGGAGAGCGATAAATAGCAAAATAGAAAGACAGGGGTACAGAAAAAACCAAAAAAGCCCGAAATGTTAAAGAATGTCGAGCGCAGAACATGAAGACATTTTTTTTTTGAAGATGAGTGTTTCACAGACTTTTTTTTATTATATCGTAGCCATGAAACAGGAGCTACTATAGACGCTTGTGGTCTGTGTTGCAGCCTGCTCATCCCGTAGTATGCCACCCCTCCGATGGGCGAGAAGTGACACAATACTTCCCATTTAGGTGCTGGGTCAACACGAGCGCATCGGAAGGTATCCCTTACAAACAATTGTAACCAAATTAAGAATACAAATTTTTATCGGCACGGGGGATCGAACCTGGGACCTTCCGCATGGCAAGCGAGTGCTTAACCACTGAGCCAAGCTTAAAAAAAAACTTACTTTTCAGCTTCTCCGCCAGTTCGGATGAGTTACGCGCCTCCGCCTCGAAGTCGTGAAACAAGAAGGGTGGCTCAGTAGTGCTGTGGGAGTAGTCCTTCTCATCCGACTGGGAGTAGTGGTCATACGTCTGGTAGCTGTGGTACATGCCCTGCCCTAGGCACTTGTGCAGGAGGCACAGGAGAGGAAGGTTCAGGTACGCTTTCATTGTGGTTGAGAGAAGAGCCACCGAAGTTATGTGATAAAGCACTCAACAATCTCGTCAATGTGATAAAGCACTCAACAATCTCGTCAATGTGATAAAACACTCAACAATCTCCTCAATGTGATAAAGCACTCAACAATCTCCTCAATGTGATAAAGAACACCCAGAAGTGAGAGTGGTGTGTTGAGAGATGTGATAGAGCCACCGGAGTTGTGCGATATAGTAGGTACTAAAAAATCTCCCCTATAAGTGGCAATGTCTCCCAGATAAAGAACACCAAAAAATGAAGTGATAATGCACCAAGAACTCGAATTTATCACAGAAGTTATGTTATAAAGCGACTAAAGTGCTATTATATCGATCAACTCTGCCTTGATGATGTACTTGGCTAACTTTCACACAAATTTACTGTCGAAGTGATTCTTTTTGTTCAAACTGAGAAAATCAACTAGAGAACCTTTATCTAAACACCCACATTGAACTCCAAAAGAAAACACAACCTTGCGTCCACAAATCAACTCTAGAACCCATTTGAAGTGATTGGATGGGTGTGATGGATCGTAAGATGGCTCACTCGTTTTTTGGGTCGTTCTATGACATTCATATTGGAATCGATCATGAGTTATATTTTGCCCAAAAAATTAGATTACAAAATAAAAACACTGCCCTTGCCTAAAGGCTAATGGATATTTCACTGAACAAAAGACGTTTGTATGTAGTCCGCATAGACAATTATGTTTTAATTAAAGATTTTAATTTTAATCATAAACTTAATTATTATTGATCTATCAGTCTTATATTTTATCACCAGTAGACCGCACGTCTACTCCACTGAGTACTTAATTTAAAAGACCCAATTCGTTACAATATTCTGTTTATTGTTCATCGCATCGTCTTTTTGTGGCTTAGAATGTTTCGCATACTTGTATTGACTGTCCGGTTTATCACAATAACAATCTTTGAGTCATCGTGGAACAGCACAAACATGAAAAAATTGAATGAATGAATTTGGGTTCTTCCAAATTCATTCATTCAATTATTTTTTTTAATAGTTAAAAAAAAAAAATCCAAGGAAACAATGAATCCGATACGCACATAGCAGACAAAACCGAGCCCAATAACTCAGCTATCGAGAAAGGCCTTGCCAACTATGCGATCGTGAGAATGGGATTTGGTGAACCCACTAAAAACAACCCCTCGTTGAACCAAGAGAGGAAATCTGGGAACTATAATATTGCATCCAGATAAGGTCTAAAGCCCAGGATGGTTGATCGCACACATGAGAATATTATGTGAAGTGGTTCAGACTGAGCAAAATAAAGACTCACCTTCCGTCTGTAGCCAATGTAGCCATAAATTATAAGAGTTGGGTGGAAGAGATTGCCTCAGGCAATAACCCCGCCCTTTAGTTAGGACATAATTATGTGTGTATATTTTTATCTATATTTTTCCTTTTTTTTCATTATTTGTACTGTACCTACGTATGCCTTATTATCTAATAAATAATAATTAATGTTAGATTCTTCGGCAAAATCTATTTTATTTGTATAATTTTAATTTATTTGTCTATTTTATTTGTATTTTATTTGTATAAAACAAATGAAAAAAATCGAGGAACTGGCTGTACCTACCTGTCTTTCAGTTAGAACGGAGATACCTATAATTTCCACACTACCTTCTTTTCAGTAGGAGGAAGCAATTTTGTCTCTAATGTGAAATGCAAATTCAAGTCCTTCTGAATGACACCAGGCTTTTGAAGGTGTGCGCTGTCGAGAACTTTGATCAAATCCATCTTTCAGTACTCCATTAATTTTTTCTTCTTCAAACTAACCACTTTAATAGGGCTAGAACATGTTGGTCGTCAAAGTACTCCAATTAAAAAATTAACTTGCTACAGTTTAGAGGTCAATGTGTGTGAACAATCAACCGTACCACAGATGATAAGAAAAAATCATTTTAAAATTTCGTGAGCAAAATTGATGGTTTAAATATAAAATAAAATTTTAATTATTTTTTGTTTACATATTTAATTTTCAGTACCTACATCTATTTACTTCTACCTTAAAGTTTAAATAAATAAAAATTAATAATCATGAACTCTAAAATAATTACCAATTCGACATAGCATGTAAATATATATACTACTTCGAATTATGACTGACATAGTAACATAAATTTCCAAAAAATCTCTCTTGTCCTACACACAAAAGGCTACTTTTTTCAACCTTTCCATCAAAATCTTCATCAGTGTTCAGTATATCTTCCGTTCTGTAATGATTGACCTGCGGATACCGATATGTTTGCTGACGTCAGCTCTGCTGGGTCGCGTGAGTGCCATCATGACGTCAGAGGAGCAGAGGTACTGGAAGAACCTACGGACGGTTCCTCACATCAAGTACGACCCCGACGACATTCACGAGAACTCCAGCACACTCATGGACGCTCTGGAACGTATGTATAAGACCCGAATTATGTAACAGGATTAGATTAACTAACACTAGGATGGTTGAGGGTTAAAGTCCAGATGTCAATAATTAGAGCAGTGTCAATAAGAATGAGGGGGATGAGGAAGAAAGTGCGGAGTGTTGAATGTGAAGATGGGGCGGGAATGTCAATATTTGAAAGTTGCTAAACATTGAAAAAAATCTTGTTTCATAAAAAAAAAAAAAAAAAATAGATTCCAGTAGGAATTGAATGCTTCGCTCTAGTAGGAATTGAAGGCTTCGCTCTAAGAACGAGCTATCTGCATTTTTCAAAATTGTTATTTTCAGCTCATTATTCAACCCAACGACGTTGTCAAGCTATCTGTCATATGGTCCGTTTTTGTACACTTATAATTATAACTATCGGGCTCTTCAATAATAAAGCTGAATATTTTTGTGACCCCGAAACCGTTGAAAACCCGATTTCGAAAAAAATTGCAGAAAGCTCGATTTTTCAGCAAGGCCTTCAATTTCGACCAATCACAGTGCATTTATATCAGCGGTTAAATGGCTTGGATTTTTTTTTTTTAAGTGGGGTTTAACGTCGCTTTCAACTGGCATGGTCATATCACGACGGGGGTTTTACCCTCCATTCGCAGGAAACTCACAAACCTGCTACTCACATTAACCTCACCCAGCCTGAGTGGGGCCGGGAAAAGCCAGCGTCACGAGAATTAGAATTTGAATGGTCACCCATCCAAGTCTTAACCTCGCTGGATGTCGCTTAACTTCGGTGTTCTGAAGGGAACCGGTGTATTCAACATGCCATCGACGCTGGCTTGGCTTGGATTAACAAAGCCTATAGATATTTGATCATATTTCATAATACGGCCCTAAATATACTCGTAATGTGCAGTGCACTATAACTTGTTCGAATGCCTACTAAGGTGATATTTTTAGACAAAAATCATTTCCTCTTCTGGAATGGCATGGTTTTAAGTCAGCATGTACTGCGCACACGGACCGACCTCAGTAGCTTGATCGATAAGGCAGCGGACTTGTAACCTGGAGGTTGGTGGTTCAAGACCCAAGTTCAGCAAAGATTTAGTAAAACGAGTTTGAGTAATTGTGACATCTTTATGATTAGTGATTAACACAAATATGATAACTTTTTTTTTAATGCGCGCGCGGTTCCAAGATAGATATTTTGCCTTATGAGTATTTCGCAGCCTCTTTTAATTTGAGGTGCTTATTCTATGATTCTATGTTTTGGCTTGCACATAAATGACAAGTCCATGTCCTTTAACTTATTTTCATGCTAAAGTTTTTACGTGCCATTTCCGATGACTTCCAAGAGAGAGGTACAGTTTTATTGTAAAATGGTGCTGCCCACATATTTGAAGGTTCCTTAAAGTACTTACTTCCAAAATTCATACAGATATACTCGGAGGTAGTATGAATAACTCAAATCGTATTCTGAGACTCAAAATATTTCCCATTCTTTAGAATTCGACATGCTGAAATCCAAAGAGCTGAGAAAGATAATGATCAAAGTGGACCGCAAAGAATTCTGCCCTCCCAACCGTATTCCCTACCATGACTATCCGATCATGCTGGAAAACTGCAGCTACCTGAACTCACCCTCTTTTGTAAGTATGCTTCTGTCACCACTCTGTTCGCGAACACAACGGAGGCCAATACCCTGAACCCTGAGGTGGAGCCAGTTCTACGTAAAATAATCTAACCATGCTATGAAATGTAAGCGGCCCCAGCGGAGTCCCGAAAATCGTCTATATTATTAAATTTATTAAGTCAAGTTTTATTTACATAGAATATACATATACATACATAGAAATTGACATTAATAAAACAAAACTTGATCAAGGACGGTGCTAATGTCAACGGCATTCTCTTCCTATGGGTACCAGGTACCTATACCAAGCTGTAGGTACCCGGGTCTAGGGTGTAGGTTATATAGGCCCAGGGTTCAAGAACGGACTTGGCGAGGAAAGCGGAGGGCTCTAATGCAATTCTCGAGGCGTGGCTGGACCTTAACCAGCTCATGGTCTCCTCTGAGAAATGCAAGTACGTTATGTTCAGCGGAACCTTTCACCGGTACACCAGCCTGCGCATTCTCATCCAAGGCGAGAGGATCGGCAGGTCAACCGAGATGCTGTACCTCGGAGTCATCTGGGACGAGAAGCGGACGTTCCACTCTCACGTCAAGGCGCAGACGGGTGCTGCCATGAGGAACTTCTCTTCGCTGAAGAGATTCTTTCACCTCAACTGGAGAGACCGACCCGTGGCGCTCAGCACCATATATAGGGGGGCCATCGTCCCCAAGGTCACCTATGCTGCGTCTGTGTGGGGCCAAGCCGCTTCGACACCCGGCCAGATGCGGAGCAAGCTGCTGACTGCCCAGCGCTGTTGCACCATCACAATTAGGGCTTCAGGCAGGACTGTGAGCCACGCTGTAACCTAGGTTTAGGCAGGAGAGCCGCCTCTTCCGTCGATTGTGAGTGAAGTTCGAGCCCGAGAATGCATCATGCTGCTGGGAAGACCCGCCGTGATGCACCTTGGAGTAGAACTGACCACACGCAACCGGACAATGCTGAGGAATGAACTCCGCCGGATCACGTTGGAGGACTGGCAAACGGCGTGGGAGGCTTCTTCAACTGGACTGCTCACTCGCGAGTTCTTCCCGAACATCGCGAGACGACTCCAGCGGAAGCTTCCACTATCACGTCGGATCACCAGGACCCTGACCGGACATTTCGAAGGCTGCGGAGACTACCGGACGAGGATACTCAGCCTCCCTGACGAGGATGGATCGTGTCTCGATTGTGGGCGATCAGACACGATACCCCACCGCATAATAATATGTCCATCATATGCAGGTGTCAGAGCGAGGTTGAGAAGTGTCCTGATGCTGGAGGACGATGCAGAGATCGTCCTCAGCCACATTCCTGATTGCTGCCAAGTTTGGAGGCTACTTGAGGAGTTCATCCTACCTGGCGAAGAACTCAGGTCAACCTGAAAGCGGCAGTTGTACTCTGCACACGCTTGTGGTCGTACACCCCCTCTTGTCAAGCTGGGCCTGTCCACAGGGCTCATGCTGGGAGGGTGTCAATGCGGCCACTGGAGGGTAGCTCTCACACACACCACTTCCCAGAGGCGGCCAGAGCACACTCATCCGTTAAGTGGGGTCTGAATTAAGTAGGGCTCCGCTGGATGAGTGTAAAGCCCGTGCCGTCCCAAAGTAGGGAGATTTGTTGACCGTCGCTCCACCACTCTGGCGGAGTGGCTTCTGACGACCCAAAAACATTCTAGACAAGCGTACCATTGTCTGCCGTGTGGACGGTCGAGGCTTAAGTGCCAGGTACATCCCGCAAGGGAAGCTCCACACGTCTAAGGGTCGTGTTCCCCGAAGCCCAGGCTCCTCGTTTTGGCCGCGTACTAAGAGTGCAATTCAATACACTCAAGTATACCCCCCCATCACTCTAAGGGGCGAATTATAAACAGGATTGAATTTAAGATAAGCTAGAATGTCCCTCAAATTACCGCTGTTGAAACCCCGACTTGAGATAGGTTCTGACCTATCTGACCATTAATCCTGTTTCATAATTTGGCCCCAATGGTGGATTTCAATACACTACAGTATGCCCCCATCTTTCTTAAGAGTGGAATTCAATAATCTTAAGTATACCTCTATCACTTTAAGAGTGAACTTCAATAAACTTAAAAATACCTACCCCATCTCTCCTAAGAGTGGAATTCAATAAACTTGTAAATCTCCTTTGTTTCAAGAGAGGAATTCAATACATTTTACTTCAAGTGGATTAACAACTCAAAAAGACGAATAAGATAGAATTGAGGAAGAGGAGAAGAAAAAATAATTAAAAGGAAGAAATTTATAAAAATAAGAGAGTGTAGGATAAACAATGTATTTTTTCTGAAAACAAAAATCCCAAGTAAAGCCTTTTAATCCACCCTGCAGGTATCTTACGATTTTTTTACAAACAATTTACCGAACTGTTCAAATTAAAACAAACAATTCAATTAAAGTTTCCTTCTTTTTTTACTTAGTTGATTAAATTTGTTTCATTTCCTGTACATGAACTCAAGTCAATAATACCTTCTACAATTTCAACGTGGAATAGATAATACTTGAGTTCATTTTAAAAAGATTTTTTTGTTCGTTACTTACCTTAACCAATCTTTTTATTATTATTATTATTTTTTTTTCTAAAAAGGTAATTGTGCCCCGGAACCTCAGGGCACTTCACCTTTACGTCCATGCCATTCCGGAAACGGAAATCTCAGTTAGAATTTTCCGCTCATGCCGGTATTCGAACCCGCAACCTCCGGGTCAGCAACCAATGCTCTTAACCACTGAACCACGGAGGTCGGCTCCTTCAACAATCTAGCGAGAATGAGTGTGTTGTATTCAACGTGTTACCGGCCTCAGTAGCTTAATGGATAAGGCGGTGGAATAGTAACCGGAGGTCGGCGGTTTGAGTCCGGAGTTCAGCAAAGAATTCGTAAAGCGAGTTTGTGTAATTGTCATATCTTATTTTTTTTCACACCTCGGCCGAGTTGTTTGATCACATGTGATCACAAATATGATCACAAACGTTTTTTATTCAACGTATTCAACGCACTGTTCTGTTCATGTTATCCCAGACAAAGAATATAATAATAATAAATTTATTTTATTGAGTATAAATAAAAATTAGTATGTGCTCTTTAGTAAAATTTAGTAAGTGTTAGAAAATGTCAAAATCTACTGATAAACTAGTGCACTGGTAGTCAAGTGGTTAACGAGCTAGGCTGGTAATCCAGGTAGCATAGGGATCCGTTGGTTCGAATCCCACCCAGTGCATGAATTTTTCCTCATTAATTTGAGTTTGTGACCACATCATAATAAGACTCTGAGGCTTAGGTGGTAGAAAATGGTTGGAGCATTAACCTCGCCTGGTGGTTGCCTTCCATTATAAAGAGTGTTTTTATTATTAAACTATATTCTTTCTAGATAGCCAGTTCTCTGGAGCCAGCCATTGAAAGGCTGAAGCCCGGAGACACTGTGTTTGACGTGGGCACTGGCTCCGGCTACACGGCTGCGTGTCTGGGGTACATGGTCCGCCCACATGGGAAGGTGTACTCCATGGACCACATGGGATACCTGGTCAAGTTTGCGCAGGAGAACATCCGCAAGAACCACTCCCATCTGCTGGACGAGGGGGTGGTCAATATCGTTCGTAAGTACCTACTGGAAAAGTGTGTTAAATGACAAACGAGTTAAATTCCCTTTGATATAAAGGGTTGTTTGGAAGAGATTGCCACAGGCAATAACCCCGCCCTTTACTTAGGACATATTATGTTTTTATATATTTTCATTTCTTCTTCATTTTTATTGTATATATTGTTTCTATTTTTTTCATTGTTAAAATAATTATTTGTATGTACATAATGTCCATTTATATCTGTTAGCGGCAATGTTGATTCTTCAGGCAAAGTTGACTGTGCCTAGGCAGAGTCAACTATGCCTGCTCGTTTTAGGCAAAGTTGATTAAAAATGAAAAATCACATTTTTTATTCAACAAAGACTAGTCATAGTTGACTATGCCTAGGCAAAGTCAACTATGCCTGGCATAAGTTAGGCAAAGTTGATTTAAAATTAAAAATGATAATCTTAATCTACATTGACTAGTCATAGTTAACTATGTCTACAATTAATGTGTCAAAGTTGATTTACCTAGAACCAAAATAATAACAATAATATACAAAAGTGAATAATCGAAAAATAATGTGAATTATTATTTATTTGGTTAAAATTTGTCAGCCGCACTATTTATTACCGCACGCTAATGATCCATGACACTTTGAATTGCAAAGAACTTTTTTCTTTTTACAAAAACACTTTTTGGTGAAGCATTTTGTCTGACAGTAACATCGAGCAAATCCCTGCCCATTTCGGATTGCTCTTGATGATGCAACTGATCCCTCTTGCAGAATGTTTGTTGGGCAGTTGCTAAATTGAGACTATCTTAAAATTCGGCCATATGTTAACCAAGCTATTGATTATCTTATTGACAAACTCACGCCCATTGTCTGATTGCAAAATTGAAGGTGCACCAAATAAAGTAAAAATATCAATTATATTATTACATACCTCATCTGCAGTATTTGATTTTAGTGGTCTCAAGATAACAAAATTTGTTAAATGATCCTGCATGAGTATTTAAAAACTAACAAATCAAAACAAAAGGTTGCGCGCGCATAATCATAATTAACTTTGACTGAAGAATGTTAGGCATAGTTGACTATGCCTAGGCAAAGCTGATCTTATCTTTTGTAAATAATCAACTTTGCCTGATTTGAGTTAGGCATAGTTGACTATGCCTAGGCAAAGCTGATTATATTTTTTCAAATCAACTTTGCCTGCTCATTTTAGGCATAGTATACTATGCCTAGGCATAGTCAACTGTGCCTGAGAATCAACATTGCCGCTAACATATCTAATAAAGTGTTGTATACTAATAATTATAATAAAGTGTTGTATACTAATAATTATAATAATAATTATCTGACCTGGTTGTAGGGTTTCAAATACAAATTAACACTGCGACCTAGTAATATCTATGTTATTATTATTATTATTATACAATTCTTTATTAGATACAAAAGGACATTATGTACATATAAATAATAATTTTAACAGTGAAAAAATGAAAAAAACAATATATACAATAAAAATGAAAAAGAATAGAAAATATTTGAAAACATAATTATGTCCTAACTGAAGGGCGGGGTTATTGCCTATGGCAATCTCTTCCACCCAACTATGTTGTTGTTGTAGCCAGCTTGGCTACTGCTAGGGTGGAGTGATGGTCTTAAGCCAAACTCAAGAGAAAAGTTGGCTTGTTCTGAACTACTTATTTCTATGTCCGATCAACCATCGTGAGAACTTGTGCTAATTCTTTACGAGCCGTTAAACCCTTGGGAACTGCAAGCCAGCCTGGCTTGTTAGGGTTAGCTAGTCTTTTCTGTGTATATAGTCCTCTAGCGAGACATTGGCCTTCTTACTCTTTTAACGTCTCCTAGCTAGACAATGAGATCTATAGTTAATTCAATTTGGTATACACGTCCTGAATCGAGTTATTTAGGACAAGGGGTTTTACCTTCCATTCATTGGGAATCGTACCAGGTATACCCACAATAACTTCACCCAGCCTGGGTTGGTGCAGAAATGCCAGGCTCTCGTATTGGGAGGGAACAGAATTTATTGACAGAGAATTCTGTCCACAACCGAGAAACAAACTTAGGGTCTCTGGACCAGAGATAGTAGTCACAACCGTTACACCACGGAGACTGACGTTACACCATCGGTTCGTGTTAAGGTCCAATTCATTATTCAATAACAAAGAACCTACGCCCAAGTGCATAGTCACTAATGAACAAACTTAATCAATCAACTTTATACACAATCAAATGGCTAATAATGGCCGTGCTTAATCAGGCTGTTAGTGACTAGTCAACTCATAAATAATATACTTTGTTTTTTTCCTCAGAGGGGGATGCGAGGAAAGGTTACCGGGCCAGACAACTTATGACGTGGTGTATGTCGGTGGCAAGGTTACTTCAGATCAAGCTAAACAGGTTCGTTCACCCTTGCACTAGTTAATTTATTATTAAAAAGTATTAGTTGTTGTTGAAAAACAGCTTGGCTACAGTTTGAGGGAAGTGATCAGAGATAGTCTCGAGCCAATTTAAGTGGAAAAGTTGGCTCATTCTGTATCAGTATCGTTCTGTAATTAGTAAAATGTACCACATCGTCCCGACCTCCTCAATTCGGCCTGAAATCTTTGGTGTAGAAACAACTGCCAAAGGTTTGCCAAATTCATTGTGATCGCATAGATGAATCAGAATATTTTTTAAATGATACAATATTTATTTATAGAATAGAATAAAAAATATAATTGTATTTCTCAATAAGAGTTTACAATAGAGGTTGGGATGCAGGTTATTTAAACATAATTATAAAATTACATAGTATTTTTTTTTTTTAACAATTACTTCATGCTATTATTTTGCAGTGCCACATAATTTTCCCCCCCCATTTTTCTTCTTCTTTTTCCTTTCAATATTTATTTATATTATACATAATTATAATTGAATTGTATCGATACTATGGATCATGAGACTTGCATAATTACGTACACGCATTAGAATTTGTTTTTTTTTTTACTTTCGAAAGATTTTTCTCTATTAAACAAATACTTTTCATCTTCATCAATAAATTTAATTATAAAAAATAACTTTAATTAACTAAAAATTAAAATATGGCAAGTTTAGGTGACACATAATGCAAAGCATGTGTTGGGCCACATGTAACTTTTGAAATGGTTGTCTTCCCCTTCAGTTCCTTCGCCTGGTGAAGCCGGGCGGTCGCCTCATCATCAGCATTAAGAACCTCGAGGTGGACGTGTTGGACAACCTATACAGGGTGGACCGACACGAGGACAACACTACCCATGTCAAGTTCCTCAAGCAGCACGATGAGGACCACTCGTACATCTGGGATGAGGGGACGCACAAACTGCTCATTCATGACTTGTAAGTACTAATAGCAATAATAATACATCTACCTGTTAGACAGGTGTGTATTAACGGGTTAAGCCCTATTTAAAATCATAACAAGATTAAAAATAGGTAATAAGAGGGTGGTACAATATTGTTTTATTCTGGTTCCACCCTAAAAATATTGGAAAATGGGGAGGGATAGAGAGAAAAAAAGAGAGAGCTAGAAGGTTCCGGAACAATTAATATTCTTTCAGAAACTGGAAGAGCAACAAACCCTCAACTCAAGGGTTCGGTAGGAAGGTGTTACGTTTTGCTTTTAACTTAAAAAAAAACACTATTAACAAGTCATTTTCTTTTTGTGTTCCAGCAAACAGAACGTGGCGCCTATTTGGGACCGGACCACATTTGTTCCCTACCTGCCTCCCCTAGGCACTGCCATACCTCTGGCGATTCAAAGGGCAATCCAGGAGCGGCGGGAGTACGAGAACAAGCTGCAGTACAGCCACAAGCATGGCCACAAGACCTACAGTTGGACGCCTGTAGACTTCACCTACCTGGACACCAAGAAATGGTCCTTCCTAAGGACGGGGAGCTTCGGTGACGACATCTACCCCTACCCCGCCTCCTCTGTGTTCAACTTGTTCTGATCACTGAGGGACTT
This sequence comes from Bactericera cockerelli, assembly GCA_024516035.1. Taxonomy (NCBI): domain Eukaryota; kingdom Metazoa; phylum Arthropoda; class Insecta; order Hemiptera; family Triozidae; genus Bactericera; species Bactericera cockerelli. The sequence goes on from CM044955.1 coordinate 47,457,402, forward strand.
TAATAATAAAAATACTCTTTAGTGGAAGATAACCACCAGGCGAGGTTAATGGTCAAAGCATTTTCTACCACCTAACCCTCAGAGTCTTATTACTATGTGGTCACAAACTCAATTTAACGAGGAAAAATTCATGCACTGGGTAGGATTCAAACCAACAGATCCGTACGCTACCTGGATTACCAGACTAGCGCGTTAACACCTTGACTACCAGAGCCCGGACTTTAAGTGTGGTGGACTTTAGGTTTTTTGTTATTCTTATTTATTTCCTCCAATAATGAAGTATTAAAATAAGATTACACTGAGATTCAGTTCTAACAATTAGGTACCTCAAGTCTAAATGACCCTACGAAAGATGCAGAAGTACGGCAGAAGATGTAAGTGTCCAGCCAAAAGTGTATATAGCTAAGCGAAAAAAAATAACTCGAGGTATTATACGAGTACATAATAATTATGTACTTATACATAAGTACATTTCGTTCAAAATTATATGTAAAATAAAATTACAACTAGGATAAGGGATCACTGTCCCTTATCCGAGATATGGTGTACTGTGATTCTGGGAAATCTATCCCCTATTTTTGTTGTAATCTTAATTTATAATTTGGCCCTCAGAGTGGTACACGTCAGACGAAATTAATTTCATTATAGTCAATTGTGATTTATTTCCAAGTTTTCAATGAGTCCTTTTTTAAATAATCAACAGAAAATTCTTTTATTATGAAATTTAACAATAAAAAATCATTCTTCTATTCCTGCACTCGTCTCATTCCTGCACCATCTTCACATTCAATACCTCTGATCCTTCGTCTCGCTCCTCTCACTCTCATGGATCTCACTATCGATATTTGTAATTTGACTTTTAGACAACATAACACTTGTGAATTGCTTTTTTTCCGTTTATCACTAAGTTTTCTTCCTGTATGTTGAATGAAACTTTTGTATATAGCACCTAATGCTCCATTGCAAGATACAATCATTGGAGATCTTCGGTGGCTTGGACATATTACATGAGTTCTTACATGAAGTTAGTTTTACTTTTGATGGAATTTCTTCTTATCTTTCTCTTTTCTTTAACGTTGATGATTTTACAGGACCATAAACATATAATTATGATATTTGGCCGAGTGGGTACTTTGTACTTAGGTGACCCGGGTTCCTTTCCTAGAGATGTTATATTTTTCGGCTCTGTACTTGGAGGTAACGGGGCTACTCATAATCCGTTAGGAAAACTGTGTAGCTAGTGTAAGTATACAGTGGGTATAGAATATGGATAGTGACCAGTGGCTGCATAATGAGCAAGCAATAATTATGTTATTGGCAGTCTCTTAATGCTGTGCTACCCAGTAAAGTTCTGATATAATACAAAAGAAACCACTACATGAAATAATTATATATTTTCGATTGCGTATGTACGCTATTAAACATATACTCGTATTAATTTAATGAATGAAAATTTCATTAGAGCAAATAAGAAAAGTGACGATGTCATCTCCACCAATTAAAGAAAAACAGCGCATTGCATAACTAAATACAATACACGGCGCACATACAAACTGGACAGTGAATATCCCAAGGTGTTCATCTGGCACATCCACTACTGCACTTTGTATTTTGTAAGTATAAAAAGAAGGGGTAGACCTTTTTCTATGGACCTCTAGTTTTTTTTTTCACTTATTAATCCACTTTTTTGACCAGAGGCATCTTAATGGCTAAATTGTTTCGTTAATGTATGCACACTGGACGGATTGACAGACATACTTTATTTTATACATACAGTCGAACCTAGATATAATAGAACCCAAGGGACAGAGCAAAAATTCTATTATAAAGAGGTTTCTAATAATCATTCTCTATTACACATAAACAGATGACGAAGGGACCTGAGATTTTCTCTTTTACAAAGAGGTTTCTCATAATTATATCAGGTCCATTATATATCAGGTTCGACAGTATAGATATTAAATAAGGCTGAGTTAGCTAGTTTGATCACCAAAGCGGCCCAGTAATGGACATAGTACAGAAAGAAGAAGGTATACGAAATCTATGATTGATATGATCAGTTTCATCTCACGAAAAAGTGCAGTACCGACGTAATAAAAGTTAAGAAAGAGAATTATATAGGTATAAAATAGTCAACTGAATCAGTCCTTGTATTTTCATTATTAACTATAAGACAAAATACAATATTTATCCTAGTGTCTGACAAAATATTTAACGTGAATGTGTGCTTATTCATAATCTAAGAGTAAATAGATGGTTAAATGTGTTTTTTTTTTTGTATAATGATGTACAAGTATAATACCTATAAACAAAAGTACAAAAGTGCTGGTTTGCGGTGGGGCTGGTGTAATCCATGTATGAGGTTTACATGGGGCTGTAGGACAGATATGGTGTGTTGAACAGGAAGAGTTAGCTCAATAGAATTCAGTTTTTCAGGCACAGGTATCTGGAAAACACAAAAAAGCATTTGTGGTTCACTTGGGTTGAACTTTATCATATGTATTTTACTTCTGTATTTCATTTTTTCATATTTTTAAGGGTTGGATGAAAGAGATTGCAACAGGCAATAGCCTGCCCTTTAGGTAGGACATTAGCCTTATTCTCTTTTTTGTACTAGTTTCTGTTGTATATATTCTTTACTTTCCTTATCCTATAATAAGGAAAGTATTTCTTTATAATTTCATTGTATTGTACTGTAAATATTGTACTTTGTCTATACCTAATTATAATAATAATAATATTGTGACAGGGTTTTACCTACTATCTGGTGGGTACCCAGCTTCTCGCATTAGCCTCACCCAGAAACCAGAGGGACCGTAAATCCAGCAGTAGAATTAGTCCTTGAAATTTTACCCAACAGGGATGGATTGTGAAATAAAAAATCATGTCCTCACCATGATGGTGAACTTTACTACTGGTAAATATAAGAAGTAATAATTGAAAAGACTGCAGTTTTTTTGGGTACACAAATGAATTTTTTGACCAATAATAAAATTATACCTACTCCTAAGTAGTTTCAAAATCTTATATTGAACTGCCCCTATATCTTTAGCACTCGATTAGGCGAATGGTTGTTTTGATCCATTTCACCAGTGTTGCCAGATTTTGTTTGGGTCATAATAGTACTATTTCAAAAAATAATAGTATTTTGCTCAAGTAGGATAGTACGCTCAGAAATTGTTTGGGAACTTTTGGGAGGGGAAGGGGTATGATATAATACTTATATCGTATTTCAATAATGTATCGCATCATACTTATACCATTAATAGTGGGCATAAGGGCATATTTGTTGTTTTTATTATATTATAAGTAGGTAAGCCTCCATGACCAAGTGGGTATCACACTGGAGGTCCAGGGTTCGATTCCCGGCAGTGGCATAGAATCTGCCAAGTAGTTGGGGTTCACTCAGCCTTGTGATGACAGTTAATAGCTGCTTTAAAGTGGGGCAGCCTCCAGTATCACCCTCGTACAGAAAAAAATTAAACACCCGATTAAAAAAAAAATTATTTAAACACCCGATTAGAGAAAGTTCCAGGGTAAATTTTATCACCGAAATAAAAATTCATTGAAAAATTTGAAATACCAAAATAATAGTATTTTTGCGTACGATTGCCATGTTACGATAGTACATAGTATTTGGGGTCTGATAATAGTACAAATACTATTATAATAGTACGTCTGGCAACACTGCATTTCACCCATTTGAGTAGACATTCAGGCCCCAGGCTACTCATGCTAGCTATTATGGAGTAATAGAATGGAGCATTACAACTGACAAAGTCTTTTCATTTAGATTAGAGATGCGTGGTAGCTTTCTCACTGGATTACACCTGGTAAAGTGTGAAATTGAGAAGTTAAGGCCAAGATATATAAAGGTTATACGTACTAGTAGTTGCAGCTCCTCCTAGACTTCGATGAATTTGAAGGCGTCGTCCTCCAGTTTCCTCCAGTCCGCCGGCTTCTTGGTATAAAGTCTCACTTTCCTTGCCAGAGCGATGCCTGAGAAGCCTTGGTTCTTTGCTTCGATGATTCTTCTCCTGAGAATAAAATCCAAGATTGTGTGAGCTGAACCTAAAAGACTAACAACATTCGGTAACTTCCATCCATTCACCGTGATAACTCCATAGACGCAGTGGCGGGACAAAATACTGAAGGGCCTCTCCCAAGAACTAGTGAGTGTTCAGATTATCATATGTTAAATTAATTTCAGGAGTCTTGTTTGTAAGGGATACCTTCCGCTGAGCTCGTGTTGACCCAGAACCTAAATGGGAAATAATGTGTCATTTCTCGCCCATCGGAAGGGAGGCATACTATGGAATTTGCAAGCTACGACAGAGACCACAAGCGTCTATGTAGATGCTGTTTCTTGACTACGAAATAAAAATATAAAGGTATAAATACACCTACGCCATGGTTAAATAATCTCAGAAATGTAAAAAAAAACTATACCATGCACTTCCCATTGGGTTAAAAGAAATTTCGTCTAGAAAATTTAATATTCTATTAAAAGAACTTATGCAAAAATAGACTTTTTATAACGTTAAAGATTTTCTAGATTACATAAAAGACAACAAATTTCCTTCAAGCCTAGATCATTTTTCCATTTGCAATTTTTTTTTCTTCTTTTTTTTTCCTTTCAGACTGGTCATTCATTTTACAAGTCACGACCATCTGTCTATTAAAAAAGAAGAAGAAAAAAAAAAAAAATATATAAAAAACTTCTCCTTTACCTGGACTGCTGGTAGAGCCAGTTGTCGTTCTGCTCATTCGCATTGATGAGTGGGTTGATAAAGTTCTCTGTACCCAGGTCATACTTGTGGAAGCTTTCGCCGTCCGGCGATCTCTCAACCAGTACCACCCGATGGAACACGCGGTTCTTGCCGATACCACAGATCAGGCGACCCCCGGGCTTTAGCTGCAGGAGGATCTGGAAGGGAATAAGCGCACGGATAGCTCAGTGGTTAAACAATCGCTTGCCTTGCGGAAGGTCCCGGTTTTGAATCTCCGCGCCGACCAAATTCAAAATTTGGTTACAGTTGTTTCTAAGAATGCACGGATAGCTCAGTGGTTAAGCACTCGCTTGACATGCGGAAGGTCCCGCGTTTGAACCTCCGCGCCGACCAAATTCAAAATTTTGTTACAGTTGTTTATAAGGGATACCTTCCGGTGCGCTCGTGCTGACCTAGCACCTAAATGGAAGTATTGTGTCACTTCTCGCCCATCAGAGGGGAGGCATACTACGGGATGGGCAGGCTACAACACAGACCACAAGCGTCTACAGTAGCTCCTGTTTCATGGCTACGAAATAAAAGAGGTTGTGAAGAAAATAACTTCCGCATCAGTATGGAGTAAGAACAGAAAAATAAAACTTTGCACTTGGATGATATCGAAAGATAATTTTCAACGTACTACGACTACGAAGCACATTCTTATTCCATGAGGAACAATAATAAAATTAAAGATACTTACAGCGTATGGAATTTCATGCACGTATGGTGAGTAATAGATGGCATCAAATGGACCCAAGTTTGGAGCACCCACTCTCCCGTCCCGGCCTGTAATAAAAAAATGTCCAAGCAGTTTAAATACCAAATGAAAAAAAAGGAAATACATAAAATAAAATAAATAACTATGTTTAGCTTAAGAATGTTTTTTCTTCATGACATGGGTAAAACAAGAAAAAATAGGTAAGGCTTTCATTGGCCAAATCACATTTTACTAAGTGTAACAATTTTAAGGCATTGCAATTTGTAGTGTTTTGATACGATTCTTATGTTGTGAAAATCTGAAGTAAAATTCTCAACTCGGGTAGGATTTGAACCAACGGATCCCTACACTACATGTAGGGTAGTCTGTCCCGGTAGCTCAGTGGTAAAGGCGGCACTCTGTGAATCCACAAGTTCCAGAGGTCGTGGGTTCGAAACCCAGCCGGCACATGACAAGTTATCCTCCCATTTGGGATTTTTACCACATATTATTAAACATGTTGGATCAAGTATTATTTACAAATAACATAGAATATATAAATACATAGAAATTAAAATTAACAAAACAAAACTTGATCAAGGGCGGTGCTAATGCCAACGGCATTCTCTTCCGATTCTCAACGGCCCAACACATAATAATATGTGTTGGGCTTACTGCTGGAATAATGGGACTTTAATAGTCCTTATCGTGCAGTATTAATAAGGCGATACTAGACTTGCGCCTTGACCAGTTGACCAAAGAGTGCTTACATCGGAGGTGAAGACGGCCATCTTTGAGCAGGTCAGGGCGGACTCTCATGACATTGTCGAAGGAGTCCTCGCACTGCTCGCTCATGTGCTCCAGGCCAATGACCTGGCCCGTCTTGCCCGCCAGCTCGGCGAACACACAGGACATGAAGCCGGTGCCTGACCCCACGTCCAGCACCTTGGCGCCCTCGTGGATGTGGCTAGACAGCACCTCGATCATCCTGGCTTGCTGTGAGAGGAGAAGTGTTGAAAATCTATTATTATTGTAGTGGGAATTTCGTAAAATCCCGTCCTATTGCACATCTAGACTATAAGACAAAGCTACCTACCAAATTTCAGCTTCCTAGGACTTACCAGTTTGGAGAAACAGTGATGAATCAGTGAGTCAGTCAGTCAGTGAGTGAAACTCTCTTTTATAAGTATAGATTTAACACTTAGAAAACATGCCAAAGTATTCCTTTTGCTTCTGACGATGGAGTTGAACCCCGTAAATTTGTAAAAAGACGTGTATCATTTGTGTTATTATATCACAAAGACGAGAAAAGAAAGAGAGGAAGACCGAACATCAGATGGGAAGATGCAATAGTAAAATCAATTGGTTCAAAATGGAGGAGAAGTGTTGAAAATCTATTATTATTTAACACTTAGAAAACACGCCAAAGTATTTCTTTTGCTTCTGTCAATGGAGTTGAACCCCGTAAATTTGTAAAAAAAAGTTAATTTTTTGCGTTATTATATCACAAAGACAAGAAAAGAAAGAGAGGAGGACTGAACATCAGAGGGGAAGATGCAATAGGAAAATCAATTGGTTCAAAATGGACAAGGATGGCACAAGATGCAGAGAGATGGAAGAAACATTGAAATCATGGGTCCATCAAGGTATCAAGGTATATCACAATTTTAGTGGTTATAGAGCGGAATTTTTTCCTTTTATTTAAGACCGTCTTATAGAGGATTATATAGTAGTCACCGTGACCGAGTAAGTTAGCGCGCTAGGCATTGCACGCATGGTGACCTGGGTTCGATTCCTAGCGGGCTAGGGAATCATCAGTCTTCCTCTCTTTCTTTTCTTGTCTTTGTGATTTTTTTCTGCTCTGTACTTGGATGTTCGGGGTCCACTCATACCTCGTGAGGAAAAATAAGTAGCTGCTTTGATGTGAAGCAGCGATCAGTGGCAGAATCATAGGCACAAAAATAATACAAGATATTGTAAATTAAAGTGGTAAAGTCCTATGATTCTGCGCTACCCTAACATTGTGACATAATAACACAAAGAAAAGCATTATTATTATAGATAAGCTCAGCAAATAAGCTGAATTGGAACCAGTTGTTCTGATATATGTATTAATTTTGATGTATGTAATATTTATGTTCCAAATAAAGGTTTATTTATTTATTTATTTACTTTATAGGATTATTTTCTCGTATAGAGAGGAAATTTGTCTCTTACACATTGTATACAGTTTCGACTGCATTGAGAGAAAAGAACTCACCATGTGTGGCTTCTCCATGAAGACCCCGCGGCCCAGCTTGCGGGCCATAAACCCATAGGGCTCATCCTCCATGGTGTGGACAAAGTGGCCCCTGTCTACCTTCCTCCAGGCCTCAATCACCCGCTCCGAGTGCAGACACCCGTCATCTGAAAGGGCCATGAATTAAAGTCCGAATTAAAAAACAGGATTGAAGTTAAGATACGTTAGACCAGGCGTGCACAATCTGCGGCCCGCGGGCCGCATGCGGCCCGCGAGACCATTTTGTGCGGCCCGCGATCTCAATTTGATTTTTTATTGAATTGGATAAATAATAAATTAAGAAGATAATCAAAGATGAGTGCAATATTTTATTTTGAAAAAAAAAATCTTGAAATTGAATTATTGAACCATGTTTCCTTAATTAATTATATTACCACTTGACTTTAACGACGTAGTTTTCCTCAAATTGCCATTCATTACCTATAATACCTAGCTACCTACCTACTACTCACGAGACTGAGAGCAAAGAACAGCGCTCACAAGAAAAGTTGCATCCAGGGAAAGGAACTATAAATAATATTGCCGTTCTCATGCGTGCGTCATGTTCCAACTTGTCGATGTACAACTCCTGTGAACAACTATTTTCCGCTATGAAACACATAAAATCTTCTTCCCGCTCTCACCTCACAGACGAACATTAGGAATCATGTTTGAGGGTGACCATTTCAAATATCGAACCCAATATTGACAGAATAATCAAAGGGAAAACACTAATCCACTCATCACATTGATGTTCTTTGTAAGGTACAGGTATGAAACTGTATTTATCTTCCGAGATAAAATACATTATTAATAAAGAATTATTGTTTATTAATACCGAAATTTCGGCTTATTATTTGACATCATTCATTACAATTCTAGCATTGGTTTCTACCCATCATAGAAACCTAACCTACGAGTATATTTGTCTTAAAACTAGGTGCGGCCCGCGGCCAAATATTTATGGCAAAATGTGGCCCGCGGCCTCATTGAGTTTGTGCACACCTGCGTTAGACTGTCCCTCAACTCGGGCTATAGTGCACTTTGATATGAAACTTTTCGAGTGTTCACGAGAGGTCGTTGTGACGTCATGGAGTAAAATTTACTATGAAACCATATGCTTTCATCACTAAATAATTGGTTTTTGAAGTAAAATATGACTCTTCTTCATTGCAACATTGACTTATCAAGACGACAAAATACATACAAACTATATGTATTTACCGTTGTATAAGCACTGTAGTTTCTCCGACTTGAGGACGTGTCTGGCTTATCTTAACTTTAATCCTGTCTCATAATGAGGCTCTTAATTATTGCTGATAAATGGAATAAGACCGACCGCAGATCCATAAAGTGGTAAAACTTCCCAAGTTCGGTAAAACTTTAGGAGTATGCGTTTGAGCAATTGTGACATCACGAAAGAGATTAACATAAATAGGTATGACAATTTTAACTTTAAATCACTGCGACGTTGCTTAGTGCTGATATGTATGGGATACCTGCGCAGGTTAATTCAGGAAGAGAGGAGGCCTTCATTTTTCTCTGCTAACTAACAACAAAACACTGTAGAAACCCATAGCTGTTTCCGTCACCTAGCATAATGTTACGTACTGAAAGATTTTCTCACTCGTCTCCTCGATCCTTGATTATGGATCTCCTCTCTGGATCCCTAATACACAATGGGATAAAAAGTTTATTGAACTGATTTTGGTATGTTTCTTAAGAATCTTAAGACACTTATTTATAGTGGTTAGTATAATAAATCTTTGTTATTGCACACATACAACAAATAAATGATAAAATCTGATCTATTCTATTAGATTCTCATTTAATAATAATAAAAGCTATGCAACTATTTCTCTCAAGTATTACTTCTATCAGAAAATCTTTTTCTTAGACTAAAATGTAGACAGTTGCAAGGAATGGCTACTTACTGATGAGAGCATCAATCATCTGCGGGTAGTTCCTGCGGTTGACTCTTACCACCCTCTCCGTGGTGGTGATGCTGTGGTAGTACGCGGGCAGGGTGAAGGTGCCATTCTCCACCGCCACGTTGGCGGCCTTCCTGTTGCCTACGCCACCCACGGGGGCAGGCGGGGGCCTACGGTCGTAGGGCCTCTCCTGACCCTGAGGGCCGGGCCCCTGGTTGAACCCCCGAGGGGGGTTCCGCGGGTAAGCCTGCTTGTCTACGTCTCCTTCTTGTCCTTCGTACGCGGGCGGCGCCTCATGGTCGTAGTAAGGGTTCCCCTGGGCGCCCTCCGGCTCGGGGGGTTGGTCATACTGAGCCTTCACTAGAGCCACAACACTCACAGCCAGAAGAAAGTAACACCTCATGCCAGCTACGGGACTGAACTAAGCAGAAGCCTAGCTTTCACACGCGGACAGTGAGGAGTTATCAGAGCCTGGCATCTGTGTCATTGTTAGCTAATGGCAGGTCAAACAAGTCCGCTGTCTAAATATAAATTCGGTGGCTTTACCGTAATCAGTTGACTCATGATGAGGTGTGGAAGAAGTTCAGGTGTAATTCCTAGTAATGTATCATTACCAGTATTAAGATATCGCTTTAGGATAAGTGTTTCACAGCCTTTTATAATTCGTATTCATGAATTAAAAGCTACTTCAGTTGCTTGTGGCTGTGTCAATGAATGCTCAACCCTTAGTATGCCTGCTCTCCGATGGACGAGATACTTCCCATTTAAGTACTAGATTAACACGACCTTTTAAAACCGACCTCAGTAGCTTGATCGATAATACGGTTGACTTGTAACCTAGAGGTCCGTGGTTCGTGTCCCAAGTATGGTTAAAATTACCATGTGAGTTGTGTTATGGTGACTACTGACAGTGATTGTGATTAACATAAATATGATAAATTTTCCATTTTCCCTTAATTTCTTTGTACTATATCACAAATTCCATAGGTAGTCCAGTATTACGAAAATCCTAATAACATTATTTTGCCCAAATTACTTCCTTGCTTCTCGTATGCCGCCACTGTTTCGCTTTCCATACAAATAGCTATTATTATTTCCTCGTGAGGAACTATACAGTACACAGCAGAAAATTGTCGACTCCCGGTTCGATCCCGGCAGGGTCAGAAAAGTCACCCTGCGGGCAAACCTAGTTCGTATACTCCGCTCGACCTGGTACTGTAGAACTTTATTGTAAACTAGCTGGTAACTCGTCCTCAGGTGCGGTGAATGAAACGCCCTGTATGTTAATGGTAGTGAAAATTTAAAGTGAAATTTTAAAGTAAATTTAAAGTTTTGTTTTGGGGTGTAACATACCTTTCAACTGCTTACGTCATGATTGAGATGGAGGTTTTACCCTTCATTCGCTGGAAACCTACGAACACGCAGCTCCCTACATTAACCTCACCAGCCTACTTTGGGCCGGAAATAGCTAGAATCTCGAGGGGAGGTTTCGAATTTGAATGATCACTCGACACTCATTCAAGTTCGCGTCTTATCCTCGCTGAGCGTTGCTTAACTTCAGTGACAGAACGAGAACTGAGCTTACGGTTCTAATGAGTCCAAATTTCACTGATTAGTCCAAAAAATTCGTCCGATATATGATATAGAGAGTAGCCAATTATAACTGTTGGGTTGGGTGGAAGAGATTAGGTGGAAGAGATTGTCAAAGACAATAACCCCACCATTTAGTTTGGACATGTGTATATATTTATTTATTAATTCTCCATTTTTTTCTGTTTTTTGTCTTCTTCTTATATTGTTTCTATTTCTTTTTCTTATATTTTATATAAATTTGTAATTATCTGTTTGTATTTAATTATTCATATATCCTTATTAATAAAGTGTAAAATAATTATACCAACTGTGTGTACCACTGTACCAAGGCAAAAAAGTCGATGTGGATAAACGTAACGGATTTGTTCATGTGTTGTCAGACGGATAAATATAAAGGATAAACCATAGAAAGTAGGTAGGTCGGTAATCATATTAATCATTGCTTTATTTATACAATTTCTTAACAAATACAGGAACAACATTTTCCTCATTTGGGTAGTCGCTAATGGTTGAATTTAATCAAAAACTTAATCGAAAAGTTCATATATTCCAATGAATGCCTTGTTCAATTATGTTCTCGATTAAATTCCTACATTAGTGACAATGCAAATACGGGTAGATATGTTGTAAAATATAATTCAGCTATAATCTCTGTTGAAAGGGTTTCTACGTTTATCTATGATTTGTTGGATCGAGCCTCAAGTCGCTAATTGTAATCCTTGAGGAAGGCTAAGCTTTGGGGCTTTTACACCTAAACTAAATAGGTATCATGAAACCTAAGAAAATACCTTAATTTGAAAATATGTCACCTGGATTCTACGTTGTTCCATAGGATTTCCGTGGGATTTTCGATACATTTTTTTTACTTTCAAATTTTTTTTTTTTAACATCTACTTTCCTTCTTCATAAATACATTTAATTATAAGGAAATAACTTGTTGATCAAATAAAATTAAAAATATGACAAGTTTTTAAGGGACCCATAATGCAAAGCATGGCTGGCATATCCTCCAAGTAGATTATGGGGGTAAAGTGATAGCTGTTTCATTTGTAAGTTTAAAGAAGAGTTCGATGGTATGATTTTGAGCACAATCGGACTATAAGTTCTGGACTTGGGAATGGTTTATAGAATAAACAAGATAATGTAACGAGTCTTATTTATCGAAACTCCTCTACCCAAATCTACTGGGAAGATTTGGGTAGAGCCATGTATCAAGAATCCCACGTAAAATCCTGTGGAACAACTAGAAATATAAACATATAAATAAGTAACTCAAAAGGGTTGGGTAGAAGAGATTGCCATAGGCAGTAACCCCGCCCTTTAGTTGGGACATAGTTTTTATATATTTTTCTGTTCTTTTTCAATTTTATTGTATATGTATATTGTTTCCATTTTTTTCATTGTTAAAATAATTATTTGTATTAAATACATTAGGTATGTCCATGTATATCTAATAAAGTGTAAAATAATAATAATAATAAATGTTGATTTAATCTATTATTTTATTAGTGCAAATACTCAAAGTAAAACATAGGTACCTCGTGAGGAAAAATAAGTAGCTGCTTTGATGTGAAACAGCGAACAGTGGCGGAATTATAAGCAGAAAAAAAAACACAATACTTCCGATTTCTAATATTAGAAATTTCTCGGAAGTAAAATAGTACAAGATATTGTACGTATATTAAAGTTGTAAAGTCCTATGATTCTGCGCTACCCACTAAAAATTGTGAAACAATAACATAAAGAAAAAACATTATTATTATTACTTAAAGTAAAACCAAAACGTTAAGTGTTTGTACCTTCAAATTATTTACACATAGGTAATTGTTCTTCATTTGTTGTATTGGAGCCCCGTTTTGTTCCAAGTGTCCGTCAGGACCACACTGCCTATGTGCCCATCCCTCATCTTTTCCCTACATTGATCCCTTTAACACCCTGTGGGTGTTAAAGGGATTAATGTAGGGAATCGTCGTCCATACTTGTTCAGAGTCACATCCTCTGCTATCTCCCCCATGATATTACTCATTCCTCTGCATAACTCGTCCATACTTGTTTAGATTCACATCCTCTGCTATCTCCCCCGTGATATCACTCATCTCTCTGCATAACTCGTCCATACTTGTTCAGAATCACATCCTCTGCTATCTCTCCCATGATATCACTCATCCCTCTGCATAACTCGTCCATACTTGTTCAGATTCACATCCTCTACTATCTCCCCCATGATATCACTCATCCTTCTGCATAACTCGTCCATACTTGTTCAGGTTCACATCCTCTGCTATCTCCCCCATGATATTACTCATCCCTCTGCATAACTCGTCCATACTTGTTCAGAGTCACATCCTCTGCTATCTCCCCCATGATATTACTCATTCCTCTGCATAACTCGTCCATACTTGTTTAGATTCACATCCTCTGCTATCTCCCCCGTGATATCACTCATCTCTCTGCATAACTCGTCCATACTTGTTCAGAATCACATCCTCTGCTATCTCTCCCATGATATCACTCATCCCTCTGCATAACTCGTCCATACTTGTTCAGATTCACATCCTCTACTATCTCCCCCATGATATCACTCATCCTTCTGCATAACTCGTCCATACTTGTTCAGGTTCACATTCCTCTGCTATCTCCCATGATATTACTCATCCCTCTGCATAACTCGTCCATACTTGTTCAGATTCACATCCTCTGCTACCTCCCCCATGATATTACTCATTCCTCTGCATAACTCGTCCATACTTGTTTAGATTCACTCCTCTGCTATCTCCCCCGTATATCACTCATCCTCTGCATAACTCGTCCATACTTGTTCAGAATCACATCCTCTGCTATCTCTCCCATGATATCACTCATCCCTCTGCATAACTCGTCCATACTTGTTCAGATTCACATCCTCTACTATCTCCCCCATGATATCACTCATCCCTCTGCATAACTCGTCCATACTTGTTCAGATTCACATCCTCTGCTATCTCCCCCATGATATCACTCATCCTCTGCATAACTCGTCCATACTTGTTCAGGTTCACATCCTCTGCTATCTCCACCATGACATCACTCATTCCTCTGCATAACTCGTCCATACTTGTTCAGATTCACATCCTCTGCTATCTCCCCCATGAATACTCATCCCTCGCATAACTCGTCCATACTTGTTCAGATTCACATCCTCTGCTATCTCTCCATGAATTACTCATCCTCTGCATAACTGTCCATATTGTTCAGTTCACATCCTCTGCTATCTCCCCCATGATATCACTCATCCCTCTGCATAACTCGTCCATACTTGTTAGATTCACATCCTCTGCTATCTCCCCCATGATATCACTCATCCCTCTGCATAACTCGTCCATACTTGTTCAGATTCACATCCTCTGCTATCTCCCCCATGATATCACTCATCCCTCTGCATAACTCGTCCATACTTGTTCAGATTCACATCCTCTGCTATCTCCCCCATGATATCACTCATCCTCTGCATAACTCGTCCATACTTGTTCAGATTCACATCCTCTGCTATCTCCCCATGATATCATTCACTTGAGCAAGCCTTGTTTCAGATTCCCGTGAATGCTTTGACTTGACAAGTTGGAGCACTGGGCCTCGAGGTCGGACGGCTTGTACCATTTCTTGAGCCACAGGGCACGGTTGCCAAACCGGTCGTAGTCCCAGTCGAAACCTAGCAGGATGCCATGTGGCTTGATCTGGTACATGAGCTGAAATATGGTGACACGAGGTAGATTTAAGACAGTTTCAATAAATAAAAAACTCGCTGTCAACTGCATGGTCATATCACGACAGGGGTTTACCCTCCATTCGCTGGGAACCCACAGCTACTTAAATCAACCTCATTCAGTCTGAATGGGTCTGGGAACAGCCAGCATCACAATGGTTTCAATTTGAATGGTCACCCATTCAAGTCGTAATCTCGCTGGGAGTGGCTTAACTTCAGTGACAGAATGAGAGGTCTATTTTATACCCCTGTCAGCTGATTACGCCTCACCCCCAACCAGCCCTACCATAACACTTTGTCTATGCTCCGTAAATTTAGTCTAAAATGCCAGTTTTGGTTTCATAGGGACGCTGGGCGAGACTGTGATTTGGATTAGATCTCGGCTTTCAGCAGTGGCACAATAAATGATGCATGTACATTGTACAACCACGGCAATTCTGTTTTTTTCATATTTGTTTTTCCTGTGGAAACACTATATTATTTATTTATCTCATAAAACTGTGTGCTCTGTATGATTTGTACATTATACTTCTATCAAACTTACCTACGTACCTTGTTATATTCATTGTCTAACACGAGACCGGAGAAATAAATCACATCAAATGGGGACCGGGAGTGCATGCCTCGTTTTCCGTTCCACCCTGTACGAAATTAAAAAAAAAATATTACTTTACCTTAAGATTCAAAGGTCTAACGAGAGAAAGTTTTTTTTTATATCGTGAATAGAGTGACCAGCCTGCTTTGTGTGTAGGCTGGTCACTATTCACTGTAGGCAAATTTGTTTGTTGCAAAAAAAAATAATCATCCAAAAATTAAAGGGATACGGGTTTTTGTGTTTCTCTGAGTTTCAAATGGTTCTCAAGTTTTTAGGGGTGGCAAGTTTTTTTTTTTAACACACCCTGTATACAAATACTCACACATGAATGCCGTCCGGTTTCTGAAGAAAGGCTTTTTCAGGACGTGATCGTAGTAGCTCTGCGCCGTCTTGATGGTCCTGTTCAGAAGCTTCAGGTTGATTTCCAGGGACACGATCAGGCCCGAGGGGTGCATCATCTCGTTCATGCAGACTGTGAGGAACCCCGACCCTGACCCTATCTCCAGGATGTGGGACTGCGGGCTCCTGAGGTAGGGCTCCATCTGGTACAGAATGTGCGACGCCTGCGCAAACAATATGAATGGGTTAGTGCGCATGCGCAAACAATATGAATGGGTTAGTGCGCCTGCGCAAACAATATGAATTATTTAGTACGTCTGCGCAAACAATATGAATGGGTTAGTGCGCCTGCGCAAACAATATGAATTACTTAGTGCGTCTGCGCAAACAATATGAATGGGTTAGTGCGTCTACGCAAACAATATGAATGGGTTAGTGCGCCTGCGCAAACAATATGAATGGGTTAGTTCGTATGCGCAAACGATATGAATGAATCAGTGGAAGAACAGGGAATGTTAGAAAGTCTATTTTTCAGGAGAGCAATAATAAGAAAAATATGTTTATTTGTAAATGTGCTCATAATAATTATGTAAATGGTATAGGTTACCTTTACGCCTAGGCCCGAATTATGAAACAGGATTTGATTGACTAATCCTACAGTATTCTTTAATTAACACGTCCTCTGTTGGGAATTTCAACCTACCACAGTGCATTTGTATCAGCTGTTAAGTGATAGTGGCTTGGATTAACAAATCCTAAATTACCCCCTTCAACTTATTTAGAAAAGACTGGTTGTAACATAATCGTTTATTAATGTTATTATTTTGCAAATTAATGTCTTTAAATGGTTTAAAATATGAAAAAAATTGAAATCGGAGCAAAAATAAACTCCCGCTCAAAAATATTGCAGGGTAACGTTTTTTCTAAATATTTTATCCCTAGAGGTCTTTAATGGGTTAATGGGTACATATTTGATTATTTTATGTTGTTTGGGTATATTTCTAGCAATGTTTTACAATATTAAAGCTTTAGGTAGAAAGATACAGGGAAAAATTGACATTTATTGAAAACTTGTCAAAAACATGTTTAAAGTTTAATTATCACTATGAGACAAATATTCATTTTCAAATCAAAATCTTATCAGTCAGTGTTAGTTCGGTTGTTAATGAACTGTTATCATGTGCGCTGCTCATCATTTGACGATTGAGGAGATGAGGACAGTCCGCTCATTGGTGCAAGCCGGGTTGAATTACACTGAAGTGGGTAACAACATGGGGGTGCATGCAACAACCATCGGGAGAGTTATGAAGCGGTTCAGAGAAACAGGACGCATAGAAAGAAGACGAGGACAGGGACGCCCACGATGTACGACGCCTCGGGATGATCGTTTCCTTGTCTCTCAGGCCCTCAGAAAACGGACCATGACGAGTACAGCCCTCCGTACTGCAATAAGAAACACCAGACAAGTGACGGTTTCTGCTCCTACAATTCGGCGAAGGCTTCAGGAAGCTGGTCTTGGCAATTTCAGGCCCGCCATTGGCCCGAAACTCACCAGGCGCCATCGAGTTACCCGCCTTAGCTTTGCGCGAGAACACCGAAATTGGAGAGTACGAGATTGGAAGAGAGTAATGTTCTCAGATGAAACAAGAGTTGCTCTATCCATGCCAGATGGTCGACAGCGTGTGTGGCGTAGGGATGGTGAGAGGTTTGCGGACGCTTGTATCTCCGAACGTGAACCCTATGGAGGTGGTTCCATTATGTTTTGGGCTGGCATAACTTTCGACAGGCGCACAGAGCTAGTGATAGTCCCTAGGCCAGCTCTGACTGCTGCAAGATACGTGTCAGACATCTTAGATCAACATGTGACGCCCTTTGCTGAAACCTATGGAGAGAACTTCCTATTCATGCAAGATAATGCGCGTCCCCACACAGCGCGGATCACACAGGAGTACCTTGAAGCGGAGGGTATTGTGACCCTGCAGACTCCTGCTCGCAGCCCGGACTGCAACCCAATAGAACATGTCTGGGACATGCTAAAAAGACGCATTCGAGCTCATGTTCCAGCACCAGAAGACCTTCGTACCTTGGAAAGGGTGACAATTGAGGAGTGGGCGAACATTCCTCAAATAATGATCAAAAATGTCATCATTAGCATGCGGAGACGGATGCCAGCCATTATCAAAGCTCGTGGAGGGCATACACGTTACTAATTATGGGCAAAATTTGCACCGAAGTGTTCTCAGTTTAATTTTTTTGGACAAATTGTCACCTGTTAATTTTTTTTTATTTTTTTCCATTTTTTATTTTTTGTTATTATTTTTTAATATACAAGTTGTTTTTCATATAATAATTATTATAAATAATGTGTTTTTCTTTGCTCTTTCATATAGAAAAGGTTTCATTCGAATACCTCTGATATTTTCGCAAGGAGATAAAAAAAAGTGACCCTGCAATATTTTTGAGCGGGAGTTTATATTATTATTTTTTACAAAAACGAACACAATACTTCCGATTTCTAATATTGGACGAAAGTAATACATACCAGCTGAGGGGTTTCACAGGAGTACCCGTAGCCCACATGCACAGGTTGCATGGAGGAGTTGTGGTTCATAAAGTCCTTGCTTAGGAAGTAATTCCTGTCAACTGCCGTCAAGGTTTTCCATACCGCCGGACTCCGCACGTTGGAAGCGTCTGGAAAATGGGGACAAGACTTTAATAATCTCTTTTTATATATATATATATAATTTTTTTTTAATCATCTTAAACTAACAGATGTACATATAAAATAATGTAGGTACATGGTAATCTCAAATGCCGGATGTTCTAATGTGGGTATGTCTGTGCCATTTTTGCAGCACAAATAACTCCTGTCAATTTAGCTTTATGGCAAAGTCAGTTGATAAGGAGAATAACCAATACCAAAAAACTCCTATCAACCGTCCGTCGTCAGGGTTTTCCATACAGCCCAACGCTGCACGTCGTCGGAAGGGAAATAAGGACAAGACTTTAATATGTTAATCTCAGGTGCCAAATTGTAGGTTTTAAAGAGGGTATGTCCGTTCAATCTTCATGTCCCAATAGTAACAGAAGATAGTGAAATATTGATGAGAATCAAACCACCTCTAATTTCCTCTAATATTGATCATGCTACCTGAGAAAGTTATAGGAAGTATTTTGGCATGGCCGTATACACCATTTTACAATCATGTCTTAGTTGATTTAATATTTAGAGGCCTACAACGAAATTGGTAGTCGGTAGGGGTACTGTAACACCGCAACTGAAGTAATGAAAAAAATCGGTTCCAAGTGCGGGACAGCTACTAGAGAAGGGTGAGGTGGGTCCGAGTGTCTTTAAAATATTTTTTCCTGTCTTCCAAAAAAAGATAATAATAATAATATGTCTGTCCTGTGGTGAAATATTTCAATATGTATAGTCAGACCAAATGGGTGGATCCTATGCTACAGTTTTACAGTTAGAAGTGGTTGAGTGGAAGAGCTCACTTGTGAGAACCCTGCCACTTTAAAGAAAGTGAAAAAAATGTCCCGTGGTGAAATATTTCAATATCTACAATATCTACAAAATGTATAGGTAGACCAAATAGGTGGATCCTGTGCTACAGTTTTACAGTTAGAAGTGGTTGAGTGGAAGAGCTCACTTGTGAGAACCCTGCCACTTTAACACTTTGAGCCCATGAATATCATAATTATATGACTCTCAGCTGACATTTCATAAAGGACATGAGTGCCATATATGACCCTCACCCGAAATTTGACTGTAGACATGAGTACTCTATCCCACAAAAAACTACCGTTAAAAAAAAGGCCAAGTTCCAGAACTCCTATCCAAAAATGTTTCGCCAATGAATGCAGTGATATCTTGTTTGTGGCCAAGTTATCTTCTTGGTACTAACGTATTTCTATTATTAAAACCCGTTTTCTGAGTTCCTCATTTTGTATGTTTTTAACTGAAAACTATCCTCTAACTTGGCCAATTTCGCTCCTTGTGATGGTTATATTGTTATTCTGTACCTATACATAAAGTTTTATGCCATACAACCGATGGCATAAAACTGGCCAAGTTAGAGGATAGTTTTCAGTTAAAAACATACAAAATGAGGAACTCAGAAAACGGGTTTTAATAATAGAAATACGTTAGTACCAAGAAGATAACTTGGCCACAAACAAGATATCACTGCATTCATTGGCGAAACATTTTTGGATAGGAGTTCTGGAACTTGGCCTTTTTTTTAACGGTAGTTTTTTGTGGGATATCATTACTTTTTGTAAATGTTTCGTTTCACAGCACGTTTCACTATTTTTTACTAAAAATTTCAGGATTCTTCACTTTAATATATGCTCCCTAAAACGACACCGTTAACAGCAGAAATAGTGCGAAAGTGCCGGTTTTCAGATTTTTCCCTGTACTTTTACATTGAACCCTAGCACCATACAAAATTTCAGCTCGTAGGTAGTAGGGAAGTGCCTCATAATTTATATGCATAATCGAGTATACTTCTTCCCTAAAATAACACAGTATTACACCATGGTAAGTGCTAAAGTTCCGGTTTTCAGATTTTTCCCTGTACTTTTACAATAAACCCTACCATCATGCAAAATTTCAGCTTTCTAGGTAGTAGGGAAGTGCCTCATAATTTAGATCCATAATCGATTATATATTTCCTCCCTAAAACAACACCGTTTAACAGCATGATAAGTGCGAAAGTTCCGGTTTTCAGATTTTTCCCTGTATTTTACCAATAAACCCTACCATCATGCAAAATTTCAGCTTTTTAGGTAGTAAGGAAGTGCCTCATAATTTATATACATAATATAGTATACTTCCTCCCTAAAACGACACCGTTTAACAGTTTTCAGAACTTTTTCAGATTTTTCCCTGTCCTTTTACAATAAACCCTACCATCATGCAAAATTTCAGCTTTCTAGGTAGTCGGGATGTGCTTCATAATTTAGATCCATAATCGCTTATATATTTTCTCCCTAAAACGACACCGTTTTACTTCATGATAAGTGAAAAAGTTCCGGTTTTCAGATTTTTCCCTTTACTTTTACAATAAACCCTACCATCATGCAAAATTTCAGCTTTCTAGGTAGTCGGGAAGTGCCTCATAATTTTGATGATCTGTCAGTCAGTCAGTATCAAAATCGCAAATTTCAAAATTACATTCCTCTGAAAGGTTTTTGCATAGAGTCTTTTAATTTTCAATGCCTTTTTAATGATATTAGGACAATCTCTGTTCCAAATTTCATATCTCTATGATCAATTGAACCAAAGATATGAGGGTGTGAAAAACCGGGTGAATCGGTTCGTGTAAAGATACACTGCCGTGCTTGCTGGAACTTGGCCTGGCGCACTGCCGTGCGCTCAGATATGGTATTCATAACCTTCCTTACTTTGAAGTCAAATCATAAAGTATAAAAGGTACAGCTGAAAAACGTAAATTTATCGAATTTTCTCGACAAAATCCAGAATATTTTACAATAAAAAAACTTTGGTACGAAGGGTGCAAAACGCATTTTTGCCTTGGTCCCTCCTGCTCACTCGCCGATCCCAGCCAGCTCTGGGGCTCAAAGTGTTAAAGAAAGCAAAAAAAAAAAAAAAAAAAAAAAAAAAAAATACGATTAAAAAGTTATTTTTTCTTTTTTTTTGACAGGAATTTCAACAGTAATTTCGACACGTCTCAGATTTTTACCTACTCTTGACCGCTTGGATGAGTTTCTCGTGTTCGGTGTAGGAGGCGGCCCGCTCCGAAGACGTCGCCCAGCTGACCAGCGACACCAGGCTCAGGACATACCACTGGCCTGCCATCCTCATCGCACTGACTCACTCATTGCCACAGTACAGGATCAAGAGAGGGTCCGCACGCCAAGTGATTCATGCTTGCAAACAAGACATGTCCAGCGAACACGGAGTCATGTTCTGAGTAGATACAATTTCGCGAAAAAGTGGTACTTTTGAGGTCCGATGAATGAATTTCCGGTATCAATTTATCACTCGTATGGCATGGTTGTATGACATAAGCGGGATCAACATAACTCTATGACACCGACGGGAGTAAATAATGTCACTAAATATAATTTTAATATATTGTCATAGGGACAGTAACACTGCCCTCTGCGAATAACATCAGTATAAGAAATTCCATAGGCTTTAGATAAAGACTATGGAAGATAGCAGATGTTATTTGCTTATACTGATGTTATTCGCAGACGGCAGTGTTACTGTCCCTATGACAATATTTTGCTGAACAGTATTTATGTATTATGTCTTTTGTAGGGTCAACGCGAGACTCAAAAACTTGCGAAACAAAAAGACACAATTATTAATATAAAAAATCTGGTTTCGATGATAGAGTTAAACCTGGATATAACAGAGCGCAAGGGACGAAAAGTTATTCTCGTATATCCAGTTTCTCTTATAAAGAGGTTATTTTCCCTTCCTTATAGAGAGGTAAATTTGACCTGAAAATTGTCCTCTTATAGATAGGTAGCCAGGATTCTCTTATATCCAGGTTTGACTGCATTCTAATTAAATAAAGATGTAAATATAAAGTTAAACATATAGTTAAAGAAATAAATGTATAGTCCAAAAAGATGTTTTTCGACTTAAATCCACAAGTATTGCCAGAACTAAACAGTACACTAGTGTTTTAAATTTCGTGTAATTTGGTAATGGCACTCCGCATGGACGGAGAGTTTCAGACTGAGTGGCTCTGCCATGTGGGTGGAGTGGTCATCAAGTTGGGAGCTAACGGCATCGAGGTCACTAGAAGAGGCAGACATTTTTTTAAAGGTGAATGTGGAGTTGTCGACATTAAAATTACTATCATGATTGAAGTTCACGTGATTAAAGGAGACTGACTTATGCGGGAATGTATGTCTGTTGGGGAGGAGAGAGAATGAAAACAAAAAAAAATATTCAATCTAATAATAATAATAAATGTGTTTCTTTGTGTTATTGTATCACAATTTTTTAGTAGGTAGCGCAGAATTATAGGACTTTTCCATATCTCTTAATGTCCTAATATCTTATTTTGGCCTATAATTCGGCCACTGGTCGCTGCTCACATTAAAGCAGCTACTCATTTTTCCTCACGAGGTATGAGTGGACCCCGAACAAACAAAAACAGAGCAGAAAAAATCCTGCCCCGCTGGGGATCGAACCCAGGTCACCGTTTATTCAATTTAATTACGCTAGTAAATATTCTAAATAGGTAATGAAAATATTTAAATTAATGTAAAATATAATATGTTTAATAAAATAAAAAAAAATGAATTTAAAAAGAATGCAAGACGACAAGATAAAATACATGTACGGGAAATCAGGAATAATTTACTGTTGATGAACACCTGAAGTTAAGCAACGTCCATCATGGATAGTTACAGTTGCTAATTCATGATAACATTTCCCTCTGAAAGAATACTTAACATTCGTGGTCGGAAATTTTCTTCCTTCAGGTTTGGTTGAGCGGGTAATTGTATAACCCCTAGTTAGAACAGCTAACCAGCAAACAGAGAGTAAAACGCCTGTTGTGATATGACCATAATAGTTGGAAGTTATATATTTTTATATTTATTAGACAAAGTAATGTTGAACCCCAAAAGTAAGTTTTTATGCATAGCATTTTGTTCTGGAATTGATTAGAAAATAAATAAGAGTTACATTTATTAGAATTAAATATTATAAATAAAAAAATGTTCGATCTAAAAATATGAATTTCAGACAGACATACATACCTACCACCATTCGTCTGAATGTCTGAACATTACGACGGTGAAATGAAAATTGTTTCACCTGATAACATCTAAACACAGAGCGATGGCCGAATAATAATTGATAAGCTACATTTTTCTCTCCGTCAGAGCTCCCAGTGAAATGGCCACCTCCAGTTAAAGCGGACTTGCTGTTCTCACGCTCAATATCTAACCCTCAGGATGTGGGTTCTATTCCTGTGTACGGCCGTGTGCTTGTTCCCGTGCTTCCTGTCCGAAAATGATCAGCAAATAGACGGCCATTCACTGTCCACTGAATACCAGCATCCGAAAGGAGGGGCAGAAAACCAGAACAATGCCGTCTATCATAAGAGAACTATTAAGCACACTCACCGTGGCATGATTCAGGCTCTATGCAGTAAGTACTAGATGCCCAACTCAATAGCTGGATCGTTAAGGTTGTGGACACGTACATGGCGGTCGGGGTTTTTTTAACGTCGCTTTCGAATGCAAATGCAGATACAATTCATGTGCGCCTAGAGTCTCAAAAAAAAAAAAAAAAAAAAATGCATGGTCATATCATGACGGGGGTTTCACCCTCTATTTACGGGAAACTCACAAGCGAGCTACTCAAATTCACCTCACCCAGCCTGAGTGAGACCGGGTGAAGCTAGTATCACGAGGGTTCGAATTTGAATGGTCACTCCAAGTCCTAACTTCGCTAGACGTTGTTTAACTATAATGACAGAAAGAGACCTGGTGTATTCAATGTGCCATCGACGCTGGCTACCGGGGGTCGGTGCGCGGTGGTTCAAGTTCCAAGTTCAGCAAAGATTTAGTAAATCGAGTTTTGGTAATTGTGTTATCATAATTTTATTAATATCGTGATTAACACAAATTTAATATGATAACTTTTACTCCACAAGATTCCGAACTTAGTAGCTGGATCGTTCAGACAGCGGATCGTTGTAACCTAGAGGCCGAGGGTTCGAGTGCTAAGCGCGGTGAATTTTAGTAAGGCGGGTTTGAGTAATAATTAAATCACTCTTGTGAATAGCTCAGATAGAGTAGAATCTCGTTCGAAACTTTTTTTTGGCCCGTTTTTTGGAAACTCAAAAAAAATTGGCCCTGTCGAACTTCCCTCCTTATTCGAAATCCCGATATCTCGAAACTCTCGATAACTTGAAATTACTCTGAATTTTGAGTTAGCGGAATTCTACTGTATTGTAACAACCTTGACTTACCTAATCTATATCTACAAGAGCATGCGCTGTCAACTTCTAGCTCTGCTTTGTGCCAGGATAGCTAAAGTTATTATTTTAGTTGACAAATTATCTCTGAATTGACAAATGTATTAAGAATGGTATGTTTTTTAATCAAATAGGTAAGAACTTTAAAAATGTTGATGGCAGAATTACTCCAAACATTATCCACTCTAGTTAGCTTAGAAGGTAGCTTTCATTTATCAACTTTCGTTGGACAATGGTTGATAATAAATAAATAATGATTCCTGACTTTTTAAATATTTGATTTTCAAAACATAAAAAATACACTGCCAATGATGGTAATCTGAGAAAAACTCATTAAGAAAAAGAAAAGTTTACTAACTTCTGTTCTATTGCCACTGAGTGCCCTAGTGCGCTCCCACTCAAGAAGATTACTTCTAAAAAGTCCATTGTGATTACCTAGTTCTAAAAAGTCCATTGTGATTACCTAATAGTTCTAAAAAGTCCTAGTTCTAAAAAGTCCATTGTGATTACCTACTTCTAAAAAGTCCATTGTGATTACCTACTACCTAGTTCTAAAAAGTCCATTGTGATTACTGATTACCTACTTCTAAAAAGTCCATTGTGATTACCTACTTCCAAAAAGTCCATTGTGATTACCTACTTCTAAAAAGTCTAAAATTTCTTTTCACAGAGCACGGGCACATCTACTCTGAGGCAGTGCGGAACGCCATGCTCAGAGTAGACAGGAAGAACTTCTTCACAAAGACAGTGTCGGAACCCTACCGCATCAAATCTCGACCCATCGGATTCGGGTCTGACATCAGCAGTCCGCACATTGTAAGTCGAAATTCCAAAATCCCTTTGAGATTTTATTTAATTTTCGCTATCTGTTACCGATTTAACAAAACCGACTTCAGTAGCTTCATCGATAAGGCGGCGGACTTGTAACCTGGAAGTCGGTGGTTTAAGTTCCGGTTTCAGCGTAGAATTAGTAAAGCGAGCTTGAGTATTTGTGATATCACGAAAGTGATTTACACAAATATGATAACTACCGTTTGAAACAGCTGAGCCACACCCGTAATGGTGGATACGGCTATGCCTTTTTGTACTTTTTAGAATTTTCTTAGGCACAGAAACATTTGTTTAGATAATGTCGATTCTCATCGAATTTTTGAGACAAACGTAATAGACAAACCCTAAAATGCAGTTAGCCACGCACAGATTATACCTATTGTATAGAAATGTAAAAAAAACAGTCCCGATTTATAGTATAGGATTAGATTAACTAACCCTTCACTATACCTTAACACGCTCTCTGGTGGAAATTTATATCAGCTTTTAGGTGCTTTACACCTAACAGTAAATAATCAACAATAAATCAACAATAAATAATCAAGTTCGCCGGGAGGCGAGTGCTCGTCAAGTAGCACTCGCCTCCGGCCTATATTAACACAAATATAAATATCTTTAAGAAAGAACGTAAATATCTTTAAGAAACACATTGCGTTTGAACATTAATTAAAAAAATCTTAGATATTTAGGTCGGGTTCTACGAAAAACACCTAACCTAAAAAACACGAAAAACGTTAGTTCCAAAGGATTCGTCAAGATAGCGCCAGTAGAGTTTTGCTCTAAACTCTACTGGCGCTATCTTGACGAATCCTTTGGAACTAACGTTTTTCGTGTTTTTCAGGTGTTTTTTAGGTTAGGTGTTTTTCGTAGAACCCGACCTTAATCCTGTTTCATGATTCGGCCCTAACCCTAAATGTTTACAGCACGCTCAGATGTTGGAGCTCCTGAAGGACAAAATCAAGCCCGGAGCTCGCATCCTGGACATCGGGTCTGGGTCAGGCTACCTAACGGCTTGCCTGGCCTACCTGGCCGGACCCACTGGCCGGGTATACGGGGTGGAGCATGTGATGGAGCTGGCAGAGAGCTCCATCAAGAACATTGACAAGGGCAACTCGGAGCTTCTGGACCAGGGGAGGGTTCAGTTTGTGGGTGAGTGATGAGAGAAATGATGAATATCTGTAATTTGTAAATTATTTGCTTTGATTTATTTATTTAAGTGTCCGAAATTGTTCAGGTTAAATAGTATTTTGGTATTGGTAGGCCTGTCCGCTACGAAAGCTTTTTGTCACTGCAACCTGGAATAAATCTTTTGTGACATCAGTATAAACAGAAAAGTGAGAAGTTGTACTAGATGTACAATTGTACATGAATATCAGAACATACCTGGACAGCTGTTTCGAGCTTATTTGCTCTCATCAGCAGGTAATAGTTCTGAATGGCCCTGTAACTCTTAAAGAGATCTAAGCTATTAATGTAGCTTAAGATTTTTTTAGGACTGATTCTGGAAACTTCTTTAGGTGTTAGAATCAGCCTTGTGAAGTGCTTCAGTCGAGCGTGAGAGGCTGCTCCACATTCTCAGAGAATGTGTTTTGCTGTCTCTGAGATCTCTTTAGAGAGACTGCATTTTGGGTCTTGAGCGATGTTCATTTGTTTACACGGTAGTTGAGGCTACAGTGGCTTGTTGAAAAGCCAGTAAAGATTCCTCTTTGCTCAGATAGAACATTTCTTTTACTCTTTAGGGCGAATGAGTTATGAACATTCGCCTGCCTGTGGCCGGGACTCATTTGGGAAGTTCTTCAGAGTTACTCCCACTTAAAAAGAATTCAGGGCGTTTATAAAGCTTTGAGAAGCAGTTGGGGTTTCGAATGCCACCTCTGAACTATTTCTACAAGAGAGGAAAATTTGAGGTTATTGGCATCTTCTGCCTCTTTTGCTCCATCAGCTTCTCACTCTAATGCTCTGAAGTGGTTTCTTTGAAACGAGGCTTCTTTTTGGTGCTTGTTTACTGGAAAGTGGCTGTACGGCTTTTGCCCGGCCTCTTGTGGATTAAGGCATTGTTTGAGCAGCCATTCGAACTGCTTTCCAGCAGCTCCTGAGATTTTTATAAAGATCTCTTTCTTTGGAAGCCTTTCAACAGCTTTTGAGAGATGTTCCTGTTAGTCGTCTTTTACGACAGGGGGAACAACCCGTGGTCTTATTCTTAGCTGAGAGCCACACGGAACAGATGAAATGGTAAGAGATAGCAAAAATATGATGAGAGATGACCCCAAGTAAAATTGCCGTACGATTCCAGGGAAACTTTCAAAAATTCCAAAACGTCCTCGAGTTATGACCTTCTTCCAGTATTGCCTTGAGGAAGGATCTGTTTTCCGAACTAAATAACATTTTTTTATCGAAATTTGTAGTAACGACCTGTGAACTCATAGCAAGAAAGTTTAAGGCAAGGGTTTGAGCTTTTATTTGACACATTGATCGCAAAATTCCGATGAGCTGTTCTTGAGCTACGCCGAGTAAGGACTAAAAATTAATGTGTGACACAAAATTTTTCATATTTTTCGTCTTTAATGTCATTTTGTGTGTGTGTGATGTGATGTGTGTGATCGCTTGCCAAAGAGGGTACAACAGCCCGCTAGTTCGTGATAAAGTGTTTTTTTTTTTTTTTTTTTTTTTTTTTTTTTTTTTTAATTTATTTATTTATTTAATAACAGGATAACATATACAAAGGTATTTTTCCTAAGCTAAAGCTTCTAAGAGTGTTTTGTCTTTTGTTTCAGTGTGGAATGGAAAACATGGTTACGAGCGTGAGGCCCCCTATGACATCATTCACGTGGCTCCCTCATACTTCACAATCCCCCAGAAGGTAAGATATGCTCAATGATTTCGCTGCTCCTAAGAGACAGGGATGGCCAAACTGGGACCGTGGTGTGGTTGAGTGGATAGCGCACTCGGATTGTACGCAGATGACCCGGGTTCCCGTAGCTACCCACATTGAACTGAGCCTGGGTTGGACTGAAAATGTAAAAATCCAGTGTTCATTAATTGGGAGCTTATAGATTTTTTTAATACTTAAAAAAACATTTAAAAAAAAATATTGTGTTCCTTTCAGCTTTTGGATCAATTAGTCCCCGGAGGTAGAATGATCATGCCAATTGGAGAGCCGTTCAAAGGTCAAAATCTAACAATAGTAGATAAGCTCGCTGATGGTTACACCATCGTCACTACAGTGGTACGAGGCGTACGAACAAACCCATTGTACCGGGATCGATTCCAGCAGAAGAAATATTATCAAGAATTAAGGTGAGAGAAATTTGTATGTGCGCCGTAGAATACAGTGCTTATGCAATGTGCAACAGTATATGCTTTCTGTTGTATCTACGACTACGGACTGTTGGGTTAATGTCAGCTTATCCCAGTTTTGCCTAGCCCAGATGATTTGTAAGAACGACTAATTACCAAGAAAATATCTTAGGTACTGTTTTTGTAAAACAAAAAAGTGTTTGTAGACTTTTCAATTCAGGGTCAAAAGTAGAAAACATAATAAGTTTGTATGTAGGTATTTTTTGGGCTTATTATACAATATACAAAATACAAGCCACTGTACATAAATACATGGACTGTAATGTATAAAACATCTTGTGTTTCATATGTTTTCAATTATTTTTTTACATAGACTAAGTTCTGATGATTTTTTTCATACTTATGCATCAAGTTAGACCCTTAGGTCCCTTAGTTAATTAGGGTGTTTGAGTTACTTCATTCATCATAATATATCATCATAGGGTGGGTTCATCGTTAACGATGGTAGCCAGAAAGTAGAGAAATAACTCAGTACTTCTACCACTGTCTTTATAAGGAGGCTAATAATTGACAAGGGACCCCAGAACCAAGTCAATGCTGGTCTACTCCCTCTTTATAGTCCCCAAGCCAGACTGCTGGACTGCTGGTCTACTCCCTGTTTATAGTCCCCCAGCCAGACTTATTTCAATGGTTGGAGTTTTTTTTTAATAGGGTACTAAATTACCAACAATTCTTTATACAGGCATATTCCTTTCAAACTCAGTTGGTAGTCTGATACAAACTCGATGTTTTATAGATAGAGCAGTTTGGTACATGAGAAATTTAAAAGGAAAATAATTCAATCAAACAGTGAAAAAGAATTATATTTTTCCAATTAGACACTTTAAGTAAGCTGGTGAGCAGGTTTCTAGCATCAGACTGCCAAGAAAACATAAACTGTATATATTTTATTTTAAAATAAAATAAAAATATCAAATGGATTAAAATGAATTTCACTTGGAAAACTCGAAACCGTAAATTCTCAGTACTTAACACACTAACATTGTAGAGTAGATCTTACAGAAATCTGTTGTATTAATAAAGGTAAAATTTACAGGAAAAAGGCACAAGAGCGTTACAACAACAGTGTTTCACTGTACGGCAGAAATGGGACTAGAACTCCCAGAACACGCGTGACGAAAGTGACTTACGTGTTCCAAACCAAAGACGAAGAACCACGACAGCAACCACAGGAGCAGGAGAAAAAGGAAGGGCAAGAGCATGAGGAACATCCTGAGGGGGACTTTGACCATTCCATCTCAGGGCAGATGTGGAAACCCAACGAGGACAATGCAGAGAGGTGAATTCTGAGAGAAGAGTACATTCAGTAGATATACTCATGCTATTCAATATTACTACAATAACCTGTTGATTACTCGGTATTCACTTCTCAGAAGAACGAAAGTAATATTGCTTAGGTTCATGATCTCAATCCCACCTGTAACAATAAACATTAGTGTCACGTATGCTTTTTCTTTAATAGGTTAAAATAGTAGATAGGAAAGGGCATTTTTCTGTTATTCGTTCAACCTTAGATTATAATACAGATAAGTAGTTCTTTTTGTATTCTTCATATTTTGTACTGTTTCTTACTTTAAAATATCTATTTTCTCAGCGCTCAAATCATGGCCACTTATTAAATGCTCTCCCTAGTCTCTCGTTAGATAAGTCTAGTCACATGAAATAATTGTGAATTTCAGAGAAAATACAAAGATATGTTTTGTTATCTAGAACTTAAAAAATCTTTTATCTTTCCAAAGTTTTGTTATTGAAAACTTTATAAAAGTTTATCATGAAATATTTTGAAAAGTCAATCTGCCATCCGAAAAAAAAATCATCATAATTATGTATGGCCAACAGTTTTGTCCGCTTTCGATTTAAAATTTTGAGCCTTATATCAAGGTTTAAATATTGTACTATATTCCTTTCTTTATTCACCTTTTTTTTTTAAATTCTACACCAAATGTGAATTAAAATAAATAAAATTTGAATCAAGCAGAATGAATTATATTAAATTACATTTCTTTTGAAGTGTCAGCTATTATTTTGAAATATGTTTTTCTGTGAGTTCTTTTAAAAGTGAATGATTTATTTAAAAAGTATCGCTTCTCAAGCCTCTACCAATTGTAAGAAAAAGTGACCCAAATTTCCCCGTTCATCATATGTCATTACAATGGTAGGTATACTTATTCAGTATCATGTTTATCCTTATCCACTAAGCGGACAAAACTGTTTGAACTAATTTGACAATAATTCATCTTTTTTTTACATCATTGATGAGCATAACATTAATGATTCAATATTGAAATAAACTAATATGTACTGAATTGGTTCAACAAGTTTTGTCCATTAAAGGTTTTAAAATTAACATTCAAGTACGCACTTACCGTTTCTCATTTCTTAATTCTATATACGAATTTCCTATATTCCACTACTTGAATTACCATTTACACCCATGAATACACATGTTGATTTTTTTTTTTTTCTCAGTAAAAATGAAATAATAAAATAGAGAAACTTCAAATGATAAGTAAATTAATTGAATTTTTGTGCTTCTTTATAGGAAAAATAAAAATGCAGTACATACGAATGCAGCTGAAATATTAGAAAGTGAGACGCAGCAACCTTCAAAGACCTCTATACACGTTGCAGAGACAACATCACAACCAAAGTAAGTATACAGAAAATTATGAGACATACAAAGATGCATAATCTAAGTCCAGTAATTTTCAGTACATTGACGATGGTCGTGATTAAATCCATATTGTTAAAATTGTTACATAGTGATATGAATGAGATCTTCCAAGGAGTTCTTTGAAAATATAAAATACCTAACCGATTTTAGTAAGATTTGAACTAAATTATTAAGTAAAAATAAATGTACAAGTAGTGTCTTATTTAAACTTTCAGCGAAAGACAGGTTGTCTGGTTATGGCAACAGTTTTTCACATGGGACGTCATTAAATTACGAGAAAAAAAATAAGAATATATACTAATTTATGATTCAATAGATCTGGAAAATTAAAATTAGGTAACAGAAATCAATCCCGACTCTTTGACTTTCAGTTATACCAATGATCTCACTAGTACTCCGATCACTTCCACTTCAACCTCCACTTCCACTACCATCCATACTGATTCAACTTCAATCTCCACTCCACCTCACACATCCATGTCTACTCTATCCGATTCTCCACCTCCAGTCCGCCTCCACACTGAGTACACTTCCCTATCCCCTCCCTCCTCGTGGACGTGCGAGTGTAATAAAACATACAAGTCGGAGTCATGGTATAAAAAACACATAGCGAGCTGTCAACTGTTTGGAAAAATTCCCGAATCGTGACAGGGCCATGACAAAGTAATGTGGAACATTTAACCTATACGAAAGTCTACGAATTGAAGCAATTTTTTTTCTCTTGTTTTTATTAGTATCCATTTTGTAATTTATTTGTTATTGTCATATTTGATTGTATTTGTCCTTCTAATAAGGTAAAGTTTCAGTTAAAAGTTACCATATTTGTGTTAATCACTTTCATGATGTCACAACTACTCAAACTCGCTTTACTAAATCTAGACTGAAACCGGGACTTGAACCACCGACCTCTGGTACAAGTCCGCCGCCTTATCGATGAAGCTACTGAGGTCGGTCTACGAATTTAAGTACTTTTTTAAAATACTTATTTAATAATTCCACTTAAAGACTTTTAAATAAAGTCTATAGTAGCCTTGTTGTTTCAACAGTGAAATTTTTCCATTGTTACAGGTTCCATCTATGAAAATTTTCTTTTTCAGACTGGTAATCCAAGTAGCGTAGGGATCCAAATTCAAATTCAAATTTATTCAAATCTTACCCAATGCATGAATTTTTCCTATTTATTTGAGTACATGATTCTAAAAGATCTCTGAGGGTAAAGTGGTAGAAAATGCTTTAGGCATTAACCTCGCCTAGTGATTAGCTTCCATTAAAGAGTCTATTATCATTATTATTCTAAAGTTGAAAATAATTTTAATAAAGAAGGCCCAAAAATTATTTTACATTTTCTTGCATATCATATTAGGGTGGCCCTTATTTTCAAAGTTCGGAAATCGAAGGTGCTCCCCCCCCAATGTGGTTCCAATTCATGAGAAAAAAATTGCTAAAAAGTTTTCGCTCGATCAGAAAACGTTAACACGTGCCGCCAGGAGCTTAAAGTTTAGATGTCCTAATTGAAGGGGCAATATACGTTTTCCCGCACATTTTGTTGATTTTCTCTGTAATAAATCAACTTAGAATAAAAATTCAAAAAGTGATAGAATTATAACAAAATTATCTAAAACATTTATGCCCATCAAATTAACTCTCAAACAAACAGTTTCTGGGCAAATCAATAACAAATTCAGATTTTTGATCTACCCCTCTGTATCTCGCTAGCAAAACTATAAAATGCGGCTGGATAATGAAAAAAATCCAAGATAATTAAAGAAAGCAAGTTAGTTCAATTATTTTATACAAACAAAATACAACTCTTTTATATTTTCAATCGATAATAAGAACAAAATAATATTGAATAATGGATATATTTACCAATATACCGATTTCCGTTTTTTCGCTGTCAGGATACCTTGTTCTGTAGTCATTTACTACTTGCCAGACTCTGTGGCGTAACGGTTATGACTACTTCCCGTAGTCCAGAGATCCCTTTGTTCGATCCCCGGTTTGGGCAGAATTTTCGCATAGAAAATCCTGTTCCCTCCGAACACGAGAGGATGGCATTTCCAGCCCTACCCAGAGGGTGAGTGAGGTTAATGTGGGTAGCTGGTACGATTCCCAGCAATAAAGGGTAAAACCCCCGTCCTAACTATCTCAAATCAGGACATAAAAACCAAGTAGAATCAATGGACATGAAAGGAGCCTAGACATTGGATCTGGGCGTCCATATCTCACCGCCGTGATATAGGTATCTTTGCCTGTCGCACGGGCACGGAATTATTATTACTTTAATAATGAACTGTTTTTGATTTTCATTTTTAGCAAGTATGTTTTTAATACTCATCCATTAATTTTACTCCCCTTTCTGCTGTATCATTAACAACTTTGAGATGTTTCAAGAAGTTTTTCCCTACAAGGTAATCTTTATTCGTTGACCAGGAATACCAGGATGTTGGCGGGTACTTTAAGAATGATGTATTTTGATCTAATCTTTTGAAGAAAGTTTTTGTTTCTCGTGAAACCAAAAAATCTAGATTTTTTTTTCACTAAAGTTGCAAGTTCGGTTACTTTGGATTCATATTTTTTATTTGTATCCTTCTCATAATCAATAACCATCTATGTTTCGTATTAGATGGTACCTCTTCATCAAAGAATGCTAGACCTATAGCTTCTTGGCCTAACTACCACAGATGGTTAACAATCTTTTTAGTAGCAGCCATATCCTTATCTATGTTTTGGAAGCTGATGATTTTTTTTTTTTTACAAGTAAAGTCTCCCTTTGGTGCTTTAATTACCTTGGGAGCTTTATACCAAGCTTCAACATACGAGTATACTGCCACGATAAAAAGACATTTATTTTTTATGTTAGAAATAACTTTAGCACATATTCTTTTGTACATATTTTTTAAAAAGATGATATTAAGGAATATACAAATTAATATAAAAAATTAATTATAGTTTAAAAAATAACACTTTCATTAGCGGTTGAAAAACGAACTCAAGAAAGAATTATCAACTAGAACGGATACTGGATTGATGATAAAAAAAGAGAAGGTAATTTAAAGAAAGCCAAGTGTTTCACAGCCTTGTTATTTGGTAGCCATGAAACAGGAGCTACCGTAGTCGTTTTGTGGTCTGTGTTGAAGCCTGTCCATTCCGTAGTATGCCTATCTTCTGATGGGCGAGAAGTGACACAATACTTCCCATTTAGGTGTTGGGTCACACGAGTGCACCGAAAGGTATCCCTTAAAAACAACTGTAACCAAATTTTTATTACAAATTTTAGTCGGCGTCGGAGTTCGAACCCAGGACCTTCCGCATGGCAAGCGAGTACTTAACCACAAAAATTATACAGGGGGTGAAATTATTGGATGAGTAATTGAGTTAATACGTAATAACATATATTACTAATAATGCAGATCAAAAACAGTTCATTATTCAAATAGTAAAAGACTACAGAACAAGGCATCTTGACAGGTAGAAACAGATATTGGTATATTAGTAAATATAACATTATTCAATATTATTTTGTTCTTATTATTGATTAAAAACATAAAAGAACTGTATTTTGTTTGTATAAAATAATTGAACTTACCTGCTTTCTTTAATTATCTTGGATATTTTTTTTTTTTTTGACGTATTTTACAGTTTCGCTAGCGACTTACAGAGGGGTAGAGCAAAAATCTGCCTTTGTTATTGATTTGCCAAGGAACTGTTGGTTTAAGAAGAAATTTTATGAAAATAAATTTGTTACATAGTTTTGTTACAATTCTATCACTTTTTGAATTTTTATTTTAAGTTGATCTATTACAGAGAAAATTAACAAAAAGTGCGGAAAAACGTATATTGCCCCTTCAATTAGCATATCTAAACTTTAAGCTCCCGGCGGCACGTGTTAACAATTTCCGATCGAGCTAAAACTTTATAGGTATCATTTTTTTATGAATTGGAACCATTTGAGGGGGGGAGCTCAGAAAAATACTCGGATTTTTTTCTCACCTCTATAGCTAAGGGCCACCCTAATATCATATCATTATCCTTATGATCGATTCACCATAGTCATAATGTAATTAGGAGAAGAAAATTTTGCTATAATTTCTAAATAATATTATGTACCACTTAAAAGAAATAAGTAACTAAAATAATTACAAGTAACTAAAATAATTTTGTTAATATGAGAATTTAAAATATAACACAAGTAGTATTAAATGGTTGACTTCGTTCGGAAGAAATCAATTGAAAAGGAGAACCCTTCAACTTGTATTTCAGACCTACACTTGAGTTTGACTCAAGTGAAGATTATGGTCCCACCACACAATGGCGCTGGCACCAGTACCATTCGAAAGCGGAATGTACTGGCTATGTTGAACCTCATTCTTCATCCATTAATGAGGAGAAGATAAAAAAACGTTTTGGTAATTTTGACCCCGAAAAGTTCAGAGAACTGGTGAACAGGGAAGATTCGGATGATGACGACGACAATGATGATGAAGAAAAGTAAAAGGAACATGTATATTTTTAGCTAAACAATGTATGGACTTGTAAACTCTAGGAGACAATGGTACAGGTAAGTGAAGAACAAGAGAACGGATTCACAGGAAAATGCTAGAATTTGCCTTCATTTAATGAAACAGACCGGAAGGACAACAAAAGATTATTTAATAATATTAATATTTTTTAAAAATATGAAACATATTAAAATATTAAACATATTGGAACTTTTATAGTTGTATAAAGACATTACAAATGAAGTAGTTGTAACTTCATTCAACAGTGTAACTATCTAAATTGGAAAGGGAACAATTCTGATTACACTAATAAATTGATCAATGCATCGGTTTCAGAGTATACATATGTGAATGATTCTTTTTTAAAGTTTTGTCCCATAGAGTTTATAAGTTCATACATTGATGAGACAAATAGTGTTAGAAACCTAACATCATTTAGTTAAAAATTGAGCGAACATAAAGCGATGGATCTCTTCTGATGCGGTATCGTATAACATAATTTCATCCATATGACTATATTCCTAATATACTAGATAAATTTACAGTTTTATCTCAAAAATGAATGTTTCTATATCAAAACAGAACTATCTTTCATCGTGGATTTTTGAAAATTCTTTTCAGAAACCCCACGGAGGATGATTCAAGTGACTATGGGTTTCGTAGTACCACACAGTGGAGGTGGCGACAGTACTACACATACAGAACCAACAACTGGGTGGACTATGATGGCGGTTTCAACAAGGAGAATCCGTATAACATCGACGAAAATGACCACGGCGCGAAGATAGACCACACGCTAGGAATAGACTACGTATATCCGGACTACAGGAAAATGACCCATTGGCCTAACCACCAGCAGATGTGGGGCAACTGCGATGCCTACAAGAAATGGTACCAGGAAAACTACGTCGGAAAGAATGTGACGCCCCACAATCCAGTTTTTGAAGAAGGAGAACTATCTGCGCACAATTTACCAACAAAAAAACCTCTGCCACCCAACCTGTTGACAGATATGGCGCGGGACTCATTCCCAGACCATTTGTTCCCACTTTCAGATTATTTTGAGGAGAATAAAGAGAAGTAGATCAATAAAGAGAAGTAGGTGGGGTCTAATGAAAAGAAAATTACAAATGAAGCACTCACAGAATTTTAGAACTGTTTGGAACAAAAACTGATATGAGCTTTAATACTTCTCTGCAAAATAAAACTCAGGAATTGAAACAAAATATTTTAAACCGTCCTATATTATTTAAAACTTGTATTTTTTTTCATAGATTCAATGAAAAGAATTCCAAAAAGGCCTCGACATAGAATGTATATATCCATCTGTCCATATTGTGAATCATCGTTTTATACATTTTGATACGTTGAACGTCCGTTCAAACACGCTTCCCTCTTAAATGCTCATCTAAATTAGAGTCCTGTCTCAGTAAAGCATGCTTATACTTGATAAAAATAATAATTTACATATCATATAATCCAAAAGATTATAATGATGAATAATTTTATCAATAATGAAATAAATTATGAAGCAAAAAAAGCCATTATTATTTTGGAATTTTGACGTCAGATAATAAAAACAACGTATTTTTCAGCACCTAATCATTTATTTGACCGAAACTCCTTAAAATTAAATACTCTGGTCCGAATTAAGCGTTAGAAACTGTTATCTGATTATGCTACGAGTGAAAGATAACCAATAAGTGAGAGGATCCTCAAAAAACAAATTCATCTTTTATTTCCATTATTATGTTGATAAATTTGAAAAACTTTACATTGTATAGCAGTCCAACTTAATTATTTATTATTTACAAAGAAAGTGCTCAATAAAGTCACATGTTATCATCTTTGAAAAGGTAAAAGTTATATAGCAAGATAATCATTTTTATTAAACTAGTCCAGGAATCCAAGTAGCGTGGTAATAAGTATATTGTTTTGAATCCCAAGCATGTTTTTTTCACCCTGGGCATGATTTTTCACAATTGATTTGAGATTTGACCAAATAATAAAATAATAGCACCAGAACAACTGCGGGCAATAAAAGTGCTCTTCAGACCTAATCAGGCAGTAAAAACAAGTTTCTTTGTATGTATTACTATAATTTAAATGGTAAGAAAGACAATTATTAGCCTCCTTGTAAAGACAGTGGTAAAAGTGCTGAGTCATTCCTCCACTGTCTGGCTACCATTGTTCACGATGACGCCACCCTATGATGAAGAAAAAGAGCGGCAAGAGAAACAGAAAACAGAGTTTTACACCGCGGACCAAATCTCGTAGTCCAGACCTTGTTCTGTCGGGGTAGTCTTCTCAACCCCGTGATTCATGAGCTGGCGAGGCGGTTCTGCTCGGTCCGAAGCGTTCTCTTTGTCTCCGCACCGTATTCGTTCAGATGGTATTGGTTGTCTATCTGCTCTATCTTCTCCTGGTAGCGCTTCTCGGCGGCGGCGAAGTGTTCCAGCTCCTCGGTGTTGAGCACTTTGCCCCTGTACTCGGGCAGGGTGTAGTACTGGGTGGGCCCGATGGGGTCCATGAACACGCCGCCCGCCAAGGTGGGCACGTGCTGCTTGTGTCTGGCAATCACCAAAATAGAAGACTTTATTTAAAGTTAATTATGTGAACAGTTGGGTGGAAGAGATTGCCATAGGCAATAACCCCGCCCTTTAGTTAGGACTTATGTTTTTTATATATTTTCTATTCTTCTTCATTTTTATTGTATACAATCAGGCTGTCCGCCCGCTTTGCGGGCCGAGGCATGGCCGTGAAAGCAAAAAATCCTTTTTCGCGCCAATGGCAGGTGTTGTAGTGGGAATTTCGAAAAATCCCGTCTTATTGCACATCTAGACTATAAGACAAAGCATACTACCAAATTTCAGCTTCCTAGGACTTACAGTTTGGGCTGTAGAGCGATGATCAGTGAGTGTTCAGTCAGTGTCTTTGAACATTTTGTATATTAAGATATTGTTTCCATTTTTTAAAATAATTATTTATATGTACATAATGTCCATTTATACCTAATAAAGCGATATATATAATAATAATTAAAACAGTCTGGATGAGAAAGCGGAATGTCGTGAATAATGAGATTGTATTTCAGAGATCGTCACCTGAGACAAACAGAAAACTCATTAAACTGTTTTTACTTATTTCTCAGAGATCATCTGTCGGTGAAAGTTCACAGATGACGGCAATAAACAACCGCACATTATTAGGGAAAATAGTTGTTTTCTCTGATTATATGATATCAGTATTCTGCGAATTTGACAAGTCAAACCGCTGTATAATATGCAGGCACGACTTTGATAAGATAGGGTATATCTACACGTAACAGGCAAAACCTTAGAACATAAATATACTTCACACAACTCGCTTTCAGTTTGTCGTCTAAGGATAAAATTATGAAACAGGATTAAAGATAAGATAAGCCAACACTCGCTGAAGTCGGAGTTAACAACCAATCACAGCGCACTTTAGCCCGACCAATCACAGCGAACTATTGGACCAATTTCAACTTTAATTGAAAAAAATCGGTTACATGGATCGTAGTTTTTACACACAACTAAGAACTTACTTGAGGGGATACATTCTCTGATAGTATAGGTCCTGCTCCTTGATGTTAGTGCAGAGGCGAGGCACCTTGTTCCTCAGTCTAACCCGAGCATAGCTGGGTCTACCGGTTTCATCTTTATCTAGACAGATCAAGTATTGGGGTAAATCCGTTCGTCCCAGAGTCATGACTAGACGTCCCCCAGGCTTTAGTTGATCCAGGAGCTAAAAAAGTAGAAAGATTCAAGTTTTTTTCTTTTTGGGGTGATGTTATGGTCAACTACTATGGTCGTGGTCGTTACTCATAAAAATAATTACTCATTTTTTATCACGAGGAACGAATGGAATCTGGTCATCCAAATATAGTTAAAAAACTTCTATCCTGCCGGGGATCAAACCCAGGACTTCGAGCTTGTAATCCTAGTGCACTGCTCTACTTGGTCACGGTGTTAACTAACAGACCTTTCGACCTTTATCCTGCCCCTTCCACCGTAGGCGTAGGTGTAACAATCTTAAACTATTATGAGATTTATGAGATGATTCGAGCAAATATATATGATTTGTATAAAGGTATTTAGATTTATTAGCATAGTTTTTATTTATATGTAAAACAAGGTGTCATCTTTTTTCATTGGAAGCACTTACAATATGCTTCCAGCATTGCCTCTTTGAGTGGCAATGCTGATTTGTTGAATTAAAAATTAAAAAAAAAGGTATTGTACCGTTAATAAATGTACCCGTATACCGGGCATTATTATTATAAATGTTGACTTACCACGCTAGGAATCGACCTGAGAGAGCAGTCAGTGTATATGACATCGTAGGGTGCAAATTGTTTGTATCCGTACCTGCCGTCCGCCACTGGAGCAACATAATACAACAAAATTAAATGAAATATTTCCCGCTTGAAATTTTTTCTCTCTTGATTGTGCACCAATTGTACCAAACAACACAGAGTAGTTGTAACTAAACCCCGTCAATAAAATTGACGGGGCCCAAAATGTCAAACACATATATCTACATAGATGTACTTACACATGCTTGTATAGTTCTATTTGATTACACCGCAGGTGACTTTTTAAAATTTGAGAGTGTTATTTTGAGGAAGGAAAGGATTCATGGAACAAATGCCGACCCCAAGTAGCGTTTCTTTTTCAGAAGTGTTTTTTGAAAAATTGAAAGAAGTGCAATGGGTTTCCAGGACGTAAAATTATAGAATAGTATCACAGAATGTCATTGTGTCTCTTTATATAAATCTGTTTCTATTAGGCTGGCTGGCTCGCTTACATATTCGAGGTTGTCTTTTACCAATACCACATACCGAACGGTAACAGATATCGTAATTTTGATGAAAATAGACCACCATAAACTAATGTCTCTTTGCCTTAGAAAATTTCAAGATGAAAACAACGACGTAACGTAACCATCAGTAGGTTTTCATTTAATTAAGTCCAGTTACAAAGTACAAACAAACGACTCGTATACATTAAAACAAGAAACTCACCTATGAACTTAAGCACATTCTGTTCAATCAGATGGGGCGCGTGCTCTATGGTAGCTTTAACACTGTAGTCAATCAGAGGGGACACCAGATCCAGCCCTATGACGGAGCCATTGGACTGAACCATGTCTGCCATGCAAGTTGCTAGGTACCCTGTGCCGGAACCCAGCTCCAGGACATTGGCTCCTGGCTTCAGGTGATTCCTGAGTAGGTGAAGAGCCTCCGCTTGCTGAAATAAGGTTGGTATGTTTTTACCACATGGTTTTTTTCCTCCCTGGTAGGTAAAGTTTATCGTTTGCTGTTAAAATATGAAGAAGAAAAGAAACTAACTGAACCGAAGAAAGTAAGGGTTGGGTGGAAGAGATTGCCATAGGAAATAACCCCACCCTTCAGTTAGGAAATATGTATTTATCTATTTCTTTTCATTTTATTGTTTATATTGTTTCCATTTTTCTATTTTTTTTTGCCTTTTTATCTAATAAAGCATTTAAATAATAATAATACGTGCACATCGTCCTCTGTACATAAAGTACCATCTTACATACTCGTAAGTGTTAACTTTTTGAGCGAAACCTACAATTTGTTAAAAATTTAATCTTCCAATTACTATTAAATTGGAGACAGAAAAGTACTCACCACATAAGGGCTGGAAAACTCTGCCCCACACCCCAGGTAGATGTATTTATCTTTGTACACGAAGTGTGTTTTGTAGAATGGCAAGAAGTGAGCTCGATCATATTTCAGAAGCACTGATTCAACCCGATAATCTTGTAGTAGATATTTCTCTGAAACCATTTCCATCAAATCTTAAGTAAAGGAAAACCAAAGCTGGATACACACGTACGTCGAACAATCATGTTTGAACGAGTTTATGCTTGTGATCTTTTTCTGCCACACACTTTCATGCATGCTTGTACTTGTGTGACTGTCTTAAGGGTTGAGTAGAAGATGAACTAACTCTTTTGTTCAACATTAATTCTTACTAAATGAAAAGGGACATGTAGAAATACCCATTTTCCTATGTATATATTTTTTGTACAAAATAGTGCATACTACTAATAACTGCGAAAATCACTGAACACTCACTCACTTGAGACTCATCTTTTTCTCCGTATTGGTACATCCTAGGAGGCGGAAATTTTGTATGCAAGTGCCTTTTATATCCTAGAGGTGCAAACTAAGTACACGTAATATCTTGCACATTAATTTAAGTACGTGGCATCAAAACAATTAATATAATTGGACTGTCATTATATTTTAGCAGTCTCATGCCTCGTACTTTAAGATCTATCTTAACCTTGGTTTATACAAATCGAACTGAAAAAAAAAAAAAAAAAAAAAAAAAAATGAATAATAAAAAATAATGAAATGCAATGAAACTTACCCACCTCTTAGTTTGACAAGCAAGTTTCGCTTGTCCCGCTCAATGATTTTCTCGACATTTACCTCGGCAGAGACGATTCCAAAGGCCAAAATTAATGCCGAGATAACTGACAGTGCATACATAGTGTCAGCACTTACACACTTCCGCCATAGGTAAACATTCTCGCCGGAAAATTCCCAGGATTCAGCACTTCTTTGAGGTAATTTTTGTCGGCTGGATTTTCTTACTCAAATACATTGCTGACATGTTTAATGTCACACAGTCAGTGGACTAAGGATCACTAGAAAGTACGCTATTGAAACACGACCTAATGTTTAGAGGGCAGGAACACTGTAGTGCTCCACTGAGAATGTTACACAGTACTGTTTCGCTTGGAATTGAGAAATAGGCCATGTGGATGAACTGGTAATAATAATCATTAGTAGCATTGGTGTTGGGTGACACAAAGGCCTGACAATATGATGGACAAAGAAATGCATGGAGTACTTTAGGTACTAGCACAAAGTTATAATATTAACATCTCATAAAGAGATTCCCAACGTATTGACATTCGATATGAAAAAAAACCTATTATGAATTTTTTTTCTTACTAACTGACTGATTCAATCGTGAAATTTTCCATTAGCTATTTGATTTTTTATAAAGATGTTCGTTAATCTGTACATTAGCAATTCTGTAATTGAGATCTAGGCTCTTTAGAACGAATAAATCACCTCATATAGTAGCTGAGAAAATAAAAAGCAAGAAATCCCAAATTAATAATGGGAGGCATGTTTAGACAGTCGTACAGTAATGTCTGTGTGACGCAGGAGGAGGGTCGAGCCCTCTCCAGTATAAAACAACTTACTATGTATATAGTACGAAGCCAAATTGAAGGACCGGTATGATGAGATTAGATTTCATTAAATATTTTCATTTATTTAATTAATATTTTTGACGTGCTACAATTTCAATCGCCATGAAATACGGCTTTAGAAATGAAATACTAGTGTGTAAACTACTAAGATAAAGTCGCCCCTGAGTGATGGCAGTCCTCTGAGTAGCACTGCCTGGATAGATCAAATTATTAGATTGCATTTCAAGACAGTGGAGAGTTGAGGACTCAAACATTTTGCAAACATGGAGAATTGCTGCATAGTCTTGGAACATTAACATTTAAACGAAATTAATTAAAATAATCAATGTGATCATAGCAAAATTTTACACTAAACGTTTGCTGAAACTGATAAGCCGAAATAAAATAGTCACAATTATATATAAAGAGTATTTTTTTGTTGTTTAATTAAATATAAAGAGTATTTTTTTGTTTTTGTTGTTCAGGGTTAAATATCTTCTCTTTTTCCTTCACAATGGCCAAAGTATTTTTACGAGAACTGTGGTCAAAGTAGATCTTCCAGATTTTCAATTCATGGCGCTAACCACCTACCTGGGAGGTTGATATCCATATTATTTTCAACACGTACATTTCAAGGATAACACCTACCGGTACCTATTCTACT
The DNA here is from genome assembly GCA_024516035.1 of Bactericera cockerelli. Classification (NCBI taxonomy): domain Eukaryota; kingdom Metazoa; phylum Arthropoda; class Insecta; order Hemiptera; family Triozidae; genus Bactericera; species Bactericera cockerelli. The sequence goes on from CM044955.1 coordinate 47,501,618, forward strand.
GAACAGTATCCGAAAAGGACATTATTCAATGCCTATTACCTATCCGATAATTCAGTAAGAAATGCTTTACAATCAAGAAAAACTTCTAGCTCTAGAATGAAAGTATTTTCGGGTAATTATACTCGCCTTTTGAAAGAAATTGGTAGGTAATAGAAAAAACAATGGAATTTTCATTAATTAAATTTGAACATCTCGAATGTATTGATTTAACAAACAAAATAAACAATACAAACAAATCATAAAGAGATATTATTAACAATAAAATAGATCAAAGATTTACACGATGAAAATTTGAAGTAGGAAATGTTAAGACTGCCCCTAGAAATAGATTAGAAACATTACACGACCAATTCTATTGGGACTGCTAGAATTTACATGATTGACCCCGATATAAAAAAGATCAAAGAGGAAAATGGTAGGTATATGAATAAATGCATAGATGTTAGTTGTATTTAAGATTACTTTTGATTGTGCCAGGTATTGAGAGATTTTCTTTTAAGAATAAATCTCTTTTCTATTTCCTAGCATTCTGATTGGTAGAAACAGGTAGCGTGACTTAAAATTCGATATTATATGCGACATTAAAAAATTAAAATTTAAGAAGAGTAAAATAGAAGATAATAAATAAAAGCGGGGTAGATATTAGTGATAACTGCGCCACTGTTCGGTGACGCAGGTATGAATAACAAATGCAACACGACGCGGTGTTCAGAGCTAAATTTCTTTCTAAAATGATTCACAAATCGTCCATTCCTGAGGTCATGCTTATTTCTTTATCTATGAGATCAAAAGGATTGGTAAAGTAAAGAAGAATGGCTGACTGTAGTTAAATATACACGTAAATATACGTATATCTATGGGTTAAAAAAAATCTCGTGTATGATCAATATGATCAAAAGCACTCTTTTCATCAAAGAAAGCTATGGCTCTGAACTCCGGCCTTATGACTAGACACTGGACAGGCTGAGATACTAAACTACTGCAGACGGCGAGTTTCCTCGGACTATTGAGAAAATGCATACAATACACCCTTATGGTTCATCAGGGTAACTTCTAAAAGTGGTTAAAATACCACAGCTTGACAATCAGACAATCAACGGTATTAGATTATCTATTGCTGCACATCTGATTCTAACTGAACCATCGATCTTTCATCAGGTATGTCAAATTTGAGATCTGGGCTATAATATGCCATACGAAAAATAGATTAACCGATTACTTTTTTAAATAGCTTTTAAAAATGAAAAAAAAAACATCTGAAAAATTATCGAGTTTAAAATCAAACTTTGTTCTACAAGAACATCAAAAAAGGAAACTCAACCGCTGTCGTATGTACAACACTACTCTTATCAAGTATCAATTCAGTTCTGCTCAGTGGAAAACAACGTAAATATAACGAATCAGGTAACAAAAACATTAGGTGGTAAAACATGAAAATATTCAAAAACGAAATAATGAAATTGATTCCGTCAGAACCAGAAATCATACTGATTGTAAAACTCTTGAAACGTAACATCAAAACTTCAAAAAATATTTTACACAACTTAAGATTACTTAACAATTAAGAAATGTAAAACAATTAGAATAATAGTTGGTTTTATTAATACTAACAAAAAAGAAACCCTGATAAGTGAATTTAAATTAATAAACACGAGAGCTGCGACTCTCTGGGACTGAGGTGGAAGTATAGCGGAGGCTGGAACTTAAGAGTGACTTAGGAACGCACAGTTCATTCTTAAGAATGACTGTACAGAATGATACAAGGGACTAGTAATCTAGGTACGAACATACCTTAGGAACTAAAATGCAAGACTTAGTAGACCGATTTAATAAAATATATGATAAATTGTAAAAACCTCACAGGTTAGAATTAAATGACCCCCGGAAGGAGTTTAGTAACCAGAAACTCTCCACATAATATATCTTGTATAACTTAACTTGTATTAGAGATGTCCAATACATTATCTAAGTACCATAAAAATGACTAGAGTTGTTACCTCTATAACCTTCCTCTGTGAAAGAAATGATATGAATAAATATTCCTCTTCTTATTTAATGGATTCACCTGACTAGAATAAATATGTAACAAAGAGCATATTAAATCCATTATTTAAATATACGGTTTCAATAGATACTACTTTTGATGATCACTTTTATTTTCAAGATGAGTGTTTTCTAGCCTTATTATGTTGTAGCCATGAAACAACAGCTACTCCAGACTCTTTTGGTCTATGCTGTAGCTTGTCTATCCCGAGGTATGCCTACCCTCTGACGGGCGAGAAGTGACACAATACTTCCCATTTAGGTGCTTGGTCAACAGGAATGTAATCTTACAAACACCTTAGAAACATCTACAATCAAATTAAGACTATAAACTTCTGCCGGCTCTGGAATTCGAACCCATCTGCCGCATGGTAATGTGTTTATATGTAAGGGTTCAAATTTACATGGGTGCAAAAACTTGTACCTATTCATAATAGATTCAGGTTTTGTACTAATTTCCGTATCCAAAAAGTACGAAATTCTTTGTTATCTATTATCATTATTGCTATGACTAGATTGCCTTTAAGAATACATAATATGCATCATATCATTACTGTGAAGATTGGACAGGTAACTATGTTAAGTACCATTGAAACGTTTAGAAGTACCAACTTTTTGCTTTTGACTTTTTGCTCTTCACTTTGCTTTAGGCATAAAAATGCAGGTTCTTTTCAAAGAGCCGTAAGCTTATTTAAACAGAAGGTTTAAATCTTACAAAGCCCCCAAGGCTGATTGAGACTAGCCTGATTTAAAATGAACTTGTGTCAAATCTTCTATTTGTAATAATAATAAACAACAAATCAGTACAAAACTTGTTCAGTTCTCTTTTCAGAAGTTTCGTGTATCATGGAGTCCCACGTAAGTGGACCAGAAAGAAAAGGGAGGGGTAAAAAGAACATATCTGGTTGATGTACATAGGCGGGAATTTGTTGTTGGTTCTGCCGGCGAAGAACTAACGATCCTTGTTCGCAGTTCACACGAAGACTAGTTTAGTGGAATAAAATGAACCTCAGAAGATAGAGATAGACGGAGGAGCGATTGTTTGAAATCTGTCCAATTTTGAATATGAACTGTTGCAAAGCGTTGAGAACCAATGGTTCAGTCAGTGATTAGTGAGAGTCAGGGTTTGATCTGATTTGGTTTAGGAAAAGCGGATCATGAAAAGATGCACTCAGTCCTTGAAAACATGGTCCACCGAAAGTAAACAAATAATATTATCTTGATAAGTGATTAACACGTTGAGTGCCACGACAATGATATATCATCACTGACGGCCTCATTTCGTCTGGTGCCCGTCAGATGTATATCACGGACACCGAGTTATTCTCTTTGAGGCCATGGCCAGGATGTTTTGCACCATTTCAACGTGTTAAAGCTTCTTGGACATAATATATGAGCAAGAAGCTCAACGGTATCTTGAGATCACTCCTCCGTACCTTTTCTTCTAAGACATAAATAGAGGTTTTCCAGAGACCTTCACGAAAATACTCAAAGTAAAGGGAGGACGAGGTGGTAAAGAACTAATGGAAATTCTGGCGCCATCTTTACAAAGTACAAGTATTCGCATCTTTCACATTGTAATTATGTTTGTATTATACATAGGGTAGGAATTTTTTTCCCAAGTCTCAAGTATTGTTTTAGGTAAATTTCCTTGAATTTCTCCATAAGAAAGCAGTATTTTTCGTATAAATAGTTTCTATTATTATTATAAAAAAAAAATTACATCCTTATTCGCACAGTTATATTTTAGAATAGGAGACACAGCTACGACCTCACTCTACTGCGGGTATCTGGAAGCTCTCCTGGGTCCTTTATCACAATCATTCTACGAGTTAAACCAGCTCTCATTTTTCCTCACGAGGTATGAGTGGACCCCGAACAACCACGTAGAGAGCAGACAAAATCCTGCCCCGCTGGGGATCGAACCTAGGTCACCATGCGTGCAATGCCTAGTGCGCTAACTCACTCGGCCACGGTGACTACTAAGGGGTAAAATGAAGATGTGTGTACTTTCAGTCTTTCAGATGACTGGAGAAGTAAATTGGAAGTTCACTCAAGTCATTTGTCTGAATTTATAAATTACTAGCTCTTTCATCCGTGCTTTGCTAGGTTATTTTATTGGATCGAAAATCCCGATATCTTTAAAATGCTAATAGATATTTTAATTTTGATAATTTTCTAGGTCAACTCTCATGTAAAATTTCATTATCTCTTAACGTTTGGACTGTGGTATTGTAAACAGACAACGCCCCACGCAGATTTGAGTTTTATATATAGAGATCAAACGATAGTTTATTTATCTATTAAATTGATCAATTTTAAATTCACAGGAGATAGACTTGATCCATCCCACTTGCATGAGGCAATGTACCTAACATGCAGGTAAGCATTACCTCGTTGTTAGAGTAGAGATAAAATGGCTTTTAACGTGTAGAATGACTGTGACATAGGGCCCTGTGTTTGTTTATGATTGTGTCGACTGGTTGTCATGGTAACGCGGCGGATGGCTCTTCAGAAGAGCAAGAAGGAGACCCGGGTGCGCCGGGCGTCGCCCTTGGACCTGCGAGCCATCCCGTACTGTCACATGGTCCCGTCGGGGCCCGGCCCGGCGCCCAGCTTGGACCCGTCGCCCCCCTGGCCGCCCCCGCCCCCCTCCTCTCCGTCCCTGTAGCCTCCCGAGCTTCGGTCCGACGCCAGCCGGAAGTCCAAGTTGTACTGAAACACGGAGGAGACATGGGTTGAAATAATAATTTGTGGTATTTTTACAAGTCAAGTGCTTAAGGTGCAAGTCACAGAGGAGACATGCGTTAAAATGATAATATGTGGTATTTTTACAAGTCAAGTGGTTAAGGTGCTACTCTGGCAATCCAGGTAGAGTCCGTTGCGTTGGTTCGAATCCCACCCAGTGCATGAATTTTTCCTCATTAATTTGAGTTTGTGAGCAAATAATAATAAGACTCTGAGGGTTAGATGGTAGAAAATGCTATGAGCATTAACCTCGCCTGGTGGTAACCTTCCACTAAAGAGTATTATTATTACTTCCGTTACTTTTTCTAATATTAGAAATCAGAAATATTGTGTTCGTTTTTGTAAAAAAAAATATTTTTTTGCTCCGATTTGATTTTTTTTTCATATTCCTGGACGTTTTATGACCTTATTCTATTTTACAAATATTTCACTCTTAATCAGCCCACAGACGTTCAATATTATTGTGAAATCACGAGCACAGACGTAATCTTTCAATATCGCCCACACACGATCAATTGTATTGCAGAAAACAAAATATTCTGTGGGGCGCTTTAAGACTTCAACTTCAAGGTGTACAAGTTATCACGTCTTTCGCCGAAAGTATTCTGGTGATCAAGGGAGGCCCACGCGACACTAGAGTGTAAGGCACGGAGACCTGGAGCATAACAGTGTAAGGACTATAAGGTGCATGGGCCCTTACGCAATTTTTTTTATGTTCAATAACGTTTTACATTGGTGAAAAAAGGAAACACTAAATAAATATAATAAATGAACCTACAGATATTTGGATTAATACATTTTTGAAAACTGACCATTAAAATGATTCCATATTAATTAATTAAGGAACAAAACTTGAAAATTCTAAAATTATAAAATCAATTTCAATGTTCTCTAGATGTTTACTTCCAATTCAGCGGAGGGTTCATTAGCGGAGGCCTTTTAGTCAAGCAATGGTTAGGCCGCCAAAGATTTGTGTTATTGTCTCTTGGCCTGACAGAGCCGGTACATTATCTTTGTAAAGTTCCCAAGCGATACCAGTGGACACACCAAACATTGGATCAATTTATGAATAGCTAATATCAAATGGAATCAACTCAGTACCGTACTACAAATGCAGATTTTCAATCACATGATGGAATAGGCTAAATAACGGACCAAAGCAAACACCAAAATCAATAGATATTACGTTCGATAATAACAAAGATTAATTTGTTAATAAAAATAATCAAACGGAATCAACATGTTAGTATCACAAATATCACAGAGTAAATAGAGTTAATTTTTAATCACACAATGAAACAGAAACTACAGATAATAGAATATAGTATCGTTAGAAACAAGAAAAATTAAAAATGATTTTTTAATTACATCATACATCAAAAGAATCCCATTGTTAGTAGCACACGGCAAGAGGAATAGATTTTCCATTTAACAATGGAGAATAGATGGACAAAAGTAAATACTAAATTCAAAGAGGGAATACAGCAAGTGTCTTGGGCACCTTGCCGGCTGGTGAAGAACTGGAAGGAGCGTTTTATTAAATTTGATCTAATTAAAATTTCATTAATAATTATAATTTTTTTTTAATGAAATTCAATCAAGTTTTACTTAGAGCAAACTGAAGTAATTGGTAATTATGTATATACAAAAAGTGATATTATCAAAAAAAAAAAAAAAAAAAAAAAAAAAAAAAAAAAAAACAAAAAACCGAGCTTCGTAGTTCGATTGATAAGGCCGACTCGTAACCTGGAGGTCGGTAGATCGAGTCCCAAGTGTGGCAAATATTTAGTAAGGTGAGTTTGAGTAACAAATATTGAGAGAAGAGATAGTTAAAAATATGATGACTGATGACTTATTAAAACAAAACTTGGTTAGTGAAGATCCTTATGCTAAAGGGTCAAATTATAAAACTGGATTAAAGTTAAGATAAGCCAGACACTCCTTCAAATCTCGAGTTGAGTTCACAGCACACTATAGCCCGAGTTGAGGGACAGTCAGGTTTATCTCAACTTTAATCCTGTTTTATAATTCCGCCTTAAGCTATGCTCTTCTAACACACTTTCCCCACCTTCAGCACAAGATTTTTTATCTTTTGAAGGTGGGTATACCGTCATTGTTTGTTGAAGATGTTATTGTGAAATATAAATACATGGAAACTTAAAAAGAAAAAAAAAGACTACCGTTAGTAGCAACCGAAACACACACACACACACACACACACACACACACCACATTGATTACTCAGGAAATCTCAGGAATATATCAATCTGCGGCAGCGATGTTGAACTTGTTGTAGGCAGTGTATGGAAGGCCCGTTGTTGTAGAGGGCTGGCGGGGGTGGGGGGTAGGCAGGGGGGGTAAGAATGGAAAGAGAGGGGGTATGGGATGGACGGAGGGAGGGTCGTAGAGGGGGCGTAGCAGCACCAGCGCCGTTCAGCAGTGGCTTGGAACAGACCACTTGTCGCGATGAGCAGAACGAACTGAGAGGTGAGAGAGCGGGAGATTCAGCCGAGATAATATTTTTTTTTTGTCGACCTCCGTGGCTCAGTGGTTAAGAGCATTGGTTACTGACCTGGAGGTTGCGGGTTCGAATCCCGGCCGGAGCGGAAATTTATGACCGAAATTTTCCGTTTAAGGAATGGCATGGATGTAAAGGTAAAGTGCCCTGAACTAATGCGAAAGCGGTTCCGGGGCACATTGACCTTTAAAAAAAAAAAATATATATTTTTTTATGGCTTTAACGGCAGGATTCTCACAATGTGAGCTCTTCCACCCAACCGATGATTTAATCAAGTTTTCATTCATTCCACAAGGCAAGGCCCGGTGGTCAGATAGAAAGGGGAATAAGTAGAAGAAAGAAAAAGAAGAGAGAGATAGAGAAAAAAGAAATCACTTCTTGTTTCTCACTTATTGTCATTCTCTTTGTTTTTACAATGGCCTTTTTCCGTAATATTTATCGCTTGATATAAAGTTTCATCATTTTTTTATGTGGAGAGCGGGTTACTTTTTAGATGTTTTCCATGAAACTTATGTTACACTAGAAAAAGTTATTTATGAAAAACGAGAAGAATGAAAAAAAAAAAAAAAAAACGCTTGCATACGAGTCTGCAACCATTGGGACATTTTCATCTTTACTATTCAAGGTCTAAAACTTAACTGACCAAATTTCGTATTGTGCGCATGACACATACTTTTTCTCTTCTCTCTTTTTATAATTTAATAGCGGGTTACACCCGCCGCTTCGCCAGCCCATCAAACACACACAACGCACACGCACACACACCCACCCACCCACACACACACACACCACACACACACACACACCACACCACACACACACCACACACGCACACACCACATACACCCACACACACCACACACACCACACACAAACACACCACACCACACACACAAAGCACACACACACCACACACACACAAACACACCACACACAAACCCCACACACACACCACACACACACAAACACACACCACACACACCACACCACACACACACACACACCACACACACACACACACCACACACACACCACACCACACACACACACCCACACACACACACACCACACACACATACACACACACACACACACACACACACACCACACACACACCACACCACACACACACACACAAAATGTCATTTAGGTTTGAAAAAAAACCTGAATATTTTTTGTCGCCCATCTATTTTCTGGTCTTCCCCGGCGTAGCTCAAGAATGGCTCATCAGAATTTCGCGATCAATATGTCAAATGAAAGCCTAAACCCTTGCCTAAAACTTTCTTGCTCTGAGTTGATAGGTCGTCACTTCAAATTTCGAGAAAAAATGTCATTTAGGTCAAAAAACGTGAATATTTTACATGTTACCCATCCATTTTTTTACCTTACCCGGCGTAGCTCAAGAACGGCTCATCAGAAATTCGCGATCGATATGTCAATTGAAAGCTCGAACCCTTGGCTAAAACTTTCTCGCTTTGAGTTGATAGGTCGTCGCGACAAATTTCGAGAAAAAATGTCATTTATGTCAAAAAACGTGAATTTTTTTTGCGTCACCCATTCATTTTTATCCTTACTCATTGTAGCTTAATCTCAGGGAGATATAATCTAGCCTAGAAGAATTTCCTGATCCAAAGGGACCTATGTGCAAAATTTCAGGTTTCTCGGTCAAACGGTGTGGATTTGTATAAAGAACATACATACATACACAGACACACATACACACATACAGACAGCTTTCTTTTATAGATATAGATATTTCGTTATTGTGCGCATGACACATACTTTTTCTCTTCTCTCTTTTTATAATTTAATATTTCGTTACATAATTTCGTTACATAATTTCGTCACATAATTTCGTTACATAATTTCGTCACATAATTTCGTTACATAATTTTGGTTATGTGCCAGAGCAAAGACATGAAAATGTCAATAAATAAAATAATATAAAATGTCACACCCAAGAAGGAAATAGAGAGGCTCATTGATCTGCAGCATATTGATGGAATTAATATACAACAGCGAGTGTGGAACAACATCCCCTTCAGATGATCCATAAGTACAGAAACTTTTATGCACTTCTTTTCGAGTGGAATTGATACAGTTACAAAATATGAATATTCATGAATATCTGAATTGTTCATTAATACAATGACTTGATAACTTTTCTCATCAATTACAAAATAAAACTTATACTGCCGACGGGCGTAGGAAAGAGTCCTTTTTTACTAGCAGTCTAAAGGAAGTCATTTATTGGTTCAATATAATATACAAATATAAATATAATAGTTAACTAAATTGGTCCATATATTATGTATATGAATAATTGACAAAATTGGATAGAAAATTACGTAACAGAACTTACATTTCCCCACTCAAAACAATCAGTAAAATCTAGACTTAAGCACCCTAAGGTACTACAAAAATGTCTATTAAGGGGAAAAACTAAAAGAGAAAAGCAGAGAAATGAAAGCCTAGACTTTCCTCTACCTATCTTTATCTTCGGCGGTCCAGAGAGGGAACGCATCCAGTATTCTCGGGACTTTTCCTCCCAACCCTTTTCTGGACTACATCTACCAACTTAATATGATTGTAAAAAAATAAAATATATTTTGATGAGTTTTCATTTGACTCTTAATTATTTCATTTGATTTCCTGAACTTCTTTAAAGCAATGGTAATCAGGCGCGACCGGTGCTGCGGAACTCCAGCTCCTCCAAACGAAAAAGAATGAGAGGATTTCCTCAAGTTTCAGCTCTTACACAGGGAAAATTACACTTTCCTATAATATAATCAATGCATAATTATTATTATTATGATTTTAATCCGGTTTATGAGTCAGCACCCCCAAAATATTTTCTCACCGGCCGCGCCTGATAATGGTAATTATTATTTGTTTGCATAACTTTTTTTTTATCTTTTGGTGGTACATTATTTGTTTACTTTAGTATTTTTTGGTGGTAAATTATTTGTTTACATTAGTATTTTTTGGTGGTCAATTATTTGTTTACTATAGTATTTTTTGGTGGTCAATTATTTGTTTACCTTGGTATTTTTTTTTGGTGGTCAATTATTTGTTTACCTTGGTATTTTTTTTTGGTGGTTAGTTATTTGTTTACCTTGGTGGCGCACACGAAGCAGGTCGTGACCACCTTGGAGATCACACTCATCAGGTTCTTGGTCTCGTGAATCACCGAGTCCACCTTGATGAAGGTTGCCGCCTTGCCCACCGTGGGGTTTTTCACGGTGAACTGCAGCTGCTGAACGTGTGTGGGCACCTTGTCCAGTTGCTCCAGCAGTTCCTTCTTGTGAGATCCTATAGGAACCTGGCGGGGACAAGAATTTAACAACTATTCAACCGACCTCAGTAGCTTGATCGATAAGGCGGCGGACTTGTAACCTGGAGGTCGGTGGTTCAAGTTCTGGTTTCAGCGTGGATTTAGTAAAACTAGTTTGAGGAGTTGTGATATCACGAAAAAGATTAACACAAAACCCAGCCAGGACATGACAAGTTATCCTCCCATTTGGGATTTTACCCATATAATAATACATCTTGGGCTTACTGCTGGAATAATGGGGATCATAAGTCCTAGTCGGGTAGTATAAATAAGGCGTCATTTGCCTTATTGGTACTGCCCGTAGTGCAAAGATCCTGAGTTCGATTCCCGGTTGCAGCAGACTTTTCGCACAGAAAATTCTGTTCCCTCCGAACATATGATGCTGGCAATTCCGGCCCTACCCAGGCTGGGTGAGGTAAATGTGGGTAGCTGGTACGATTCCCAGCGAATGGAGGGTAAAACCCCCGTCCTGTCTACCTTAAGTCAGGACGTTAAAATCAAATAGAATCAATGGACATGAAAGGCGCCTAGAAATTGGATCTGGGCGTCCATAATATAATCCTCTCACCAGCGTGATTTAGGTATCAATACCTACCTCACGGACACGGAATTATTATTAATTGAATGGGTGAGTAGAAGAACCAGGAATGTCAAAAATCGATTTTTTTTTTTCTCGTAGAATAAAAAGAAATGTATCTTTTCTATCATCTCTGTGAATATGAAAGAGAAATACCCCTTATAAGTATAATTTTTTTCGACTTTAAAGTGGGGGAAGCATACTCATTAGCATGATAATATTTATCTTATTTTTGCTTTCTTGAAAAGTCGATTTTTGACATTCCTGGTTCTTCTACTCACCCATTCAATTGTTATTATTATTATTACCTGGTAGGAGAACTGGCGCACCACCTTGTACAACCGGTTGGCCTCCTCGGCGAAGTACTCCGCCTGGGTGAACAGGTCCTGCGTCGTGCGCAGCGCCCCCTCCCCCCGCGTGAACTGGTACATGCTGAACGCCATGCCCGACATGTTCTTGGCTCGCTTCACAATGTCGTTGTTCTCCTCCAGGTCCCCCCCCGCCCCCCCGCTCTGGTCCTTCCACTTCTCCGTCTCCGCCTCCATCTCGTTCGTGGCCAGCTTCATCTCCAGGCCCGCCTTCGCGATCTTCTCCTGTTCCTGTGCGGAGGAGAGGAAGCATCAAGAGGGGGTCAAGTAAAAAGTAAAAAAATGAAAGAAAAAAAAGGGTGTGGATATAGTCGAAAATTCTTTATGCTGAAGTAATAATAATAACATCGCCTTATTTATACTGCCCGATTAGGACTATTAAGTCCCATTATTCCAGCAGTAAGCTCAAGACATATTATCAAGTGGTATAAATCCCAAATGGGAGGATAACTTGTCATGTCCCGGCTGGGTTTCGAACCCGCGAACTCTGGTATCTCTGGATTCACAGAGTGCCGCCTTTACCACTGAGCTACCGGGACTGAGCCTGAGCAAGAGGGCGTTAAGTAAAAAGTAAAAATTGAAAGAAAAAAAAAAAAAGGTGTGGATATAGTCGAAAAATTTTTGTGGTGAAGTGAGACTATGAATCATTCACAAAGCAGCTTTTCTTCACAAATTTTGTGGACAGTACAACATTACTAAGAGCATTCATCACTGTTAATGCTTTTTTACTCTCGTACCTCATTCAAGTAGTTATTCAAGTAGAGAGAATATGAGAGAGAGAGAGAGGAGAAGAGAGAGAAAGGAGAGAGAGACAGAGAGAGAGAGAGAAGAGAGAGAGAGAGAGAGAGAGAGAGAGAGAGAGAGAGAGAGAGAAGAGAGAGAGAGAGAGAGAGAGAGAGAGAGAGAGAGAGAGAGAGAGAGAACAGAGAGAGAGAGAAAAGAGAGAGAGCAGGAGAGAGAGACGAGAGAGAGAGAGAGAGAGAGAGAAAGATCATGTGATCAAATTCTCGTATAAATACGAGGAAGAATAGCACATTGAGTGGGATCCGAACTTGCGGATTTATTACCAGGCTCAAGCTCTGATAACTCGACCATCCATCTCCCACCGATTTCAATCCAACTCGCATGTTTAAAGGTGAGATACAATGTTAAAAGGTGAGATACAATTCGTCTTTTTTATTTTCAAATGCTGAGTTCAATCCTAAGGGATAGGAACAAGTTGCTTTGTACATGTTCATATTATTGTCAATTGTAAATAAATTAATATTAAAAAAAATATAGGTATATCAAAACTTCACGTACCTCTAAATTGAGTCGCACAGCCTTCAGTGGTTTGTTGGTTGTCCCATGTTTCTAGGAAATAAAGAAAAATAGAAAGAAATTTTATAAAACCGAGTATTTTTAAATGTTAACAAGAGACACATGGAATCTGATGGAGACCTAACACGTAACCAATAGCATGCAATGAAAGCTCGCGGGATCACTAAACTTACGTATCTTTTCAAAGGGAAATCTTTTCACTTGTGATATATTATATCACAATTTTAGTGGGCAGCGCAGAATTATAGGACTTTACCGTATCTTTGTTATCCTAATATCATAATTTTGCCTAAATTTCGCAACTGGTCGCTGCTCACATTAAAGCAGCTACTCATTTTTCTTCACGAGATATGAGTGGACCCCGAACACCCAAGTGCAAAGAAGAAAAAATCCTGCCCCGCCGGGGATTAAACCCAGGTCACCGTGCGTGCAATGGCAAGAGCGCTAACTCACTCGGCCACGGTGACTACTTTCACTTGTGGTATGCGACAAGATACATGTTGTCTGTTGCAGGTTGCTTTGTTGCAAGCCACACAAAGGTAAATACAAACATGTATTTTTACCTGTTCAAATGGCGTCAAAATTCTTCGCTCTCTCTGAGGTGATTTATTGTATTCTCTGAATCGAGTCGCATACGTGACTATTTTTATTAAGGCTGATTAAGGTCCGAATTATAAAACAGGATAAAATTTAAGATAAGCCAGACTCCAGACTGTTCCTCAATTCGGGTTATAATGCGCTGTGATTGCTTGGAATTCCGACTTGAGGGTGTCTGGCTTATGATAAATTTAATCCTTTTTCGTATTTTTTTCTCTGTGATAAGCTGATAAGATATATATTTATTTATAATAAGATATAAAACACATGATTGAGTACTTCTTCTCTCGGAAGTGCGCACAAAACAGACGATACATTTCCCCTAACAATAATAATTTCAACCTTGGTGAAGAGCCCCTGGCTCTCCGATATAAGTGTACAACGGACCATATGGCAGATAGCTTGACAACGTGACAACGATTCCGCTACAATTTTGAAAAATGCAGATAGCTCGTGGATGAGCCGTTTGTACTTTGGAACCATGTGTACGGACCTTTATTGTGTGCGGACCGTGTCATAGTTTTTTTTAGATCGTGTACACACGGCCTGTTTTAAAATAATAATATAACCTCACTTTCTTCTTTTGTAACCACCTTGTGAAAATTTTCTTGAAATAAAAAGTGACAGATTTCCTTTGCTCATTGGAAAATAGTTTTGAATTTTGAATTGTGATCTTTTCTTTTCTTCTTTAACTTTGGTTTACTTGGATTACATTGCGGCCTACCCATTTTTGGTTCACTTCTGACCGGAGCTTTGGTTTTGTGGATTTGGTTCTAACCCTGGTTCAGTGGTTTGAAATTTGGTTCAAACCTCACGATGGGAAAGGAAGAAGATGGAAAAGATCAAAAAGTGCAATTGGATATCTTGGTAGCAAAGAAGGAATCACTTTTTCGGTATGTTCAGACAGTTTTTGAATTGGCAAAAGATGTTCCTAGAGATGAACAGAGGACTGACACATTCCTTAGAAAATGTCATTGTGTTGAATCCATTGCTCAGGAGTTCTCTGGTCTGGCAGAGAAAACAGCGTTATTACAAGCTCAATTGAATGAAAAGTTCAAAGTTTCATTTACTGAAATTGAAACTTTGACAGAAATGGTGTCTTATTGCAAATACAAGCTAGATTTGGCCATGAAGAAGGCATCAGTTGCAAGAAGTGTACCCATTGCACAGGACAAGGTTAAACTTCAACCTCTAGAAATTCCAACATTCAGTGGAAAGTTAGAAGACTGGCCAGTATTTTATGAAATATTCAAAACAACAGTCCATTCTCGTGCTGATTTACCGGATGCGCATAAGCTACAATATCTCATGTCCCGACTATCTGGTAGTGCATTAACAGTATGTGCAGGCATTCCAGCATCAAATGAAAACTACAAAATCATTTTTGATTCTCTTGTCGCCAAATTTCAAGACAAGAGAAACTTGGCAACTCTGTATATGGACACTTTGGTAAATTTCAAAAATTTGAAACATGAATCTGCTGAACAGTTGAGTCAATTTGCTGACATCTTTGGTGCTAATATTGCAGCTCTCAAAGCATTGGAAATAACAGACTTGTGTGAGTTTGTGCTCTTTTACTTAGCATCTTTGAAGCTAGATACCATCACAAGGCGGACATTTGAAAATTCATTGGCAAAGGATGTGATGCCCACTTCCAGATCACTATTGGAATTTGTTCACCATCATGCTAAGGTTTTGAGTCGGGTACAAAGCTCGGGTTCTACAACAGATTTACCACCAGTTAAATCTACATTCAACAAAAAACAGCAAAGCCATTCTTTTGTAATTAGAAGTATTTCTTGTGATTTGTGCTCAGGTGATCATGCTTTGTACAAATGTAAAAAGTTTCTTCAATTAATACCTCTGGACAGGTATAATGTTGTAAAACAGCACAACTTGTGTGTTAATTGTTTAAGTTCCGGCCATCAAGCCGTCAAATGCACTAGTAAGTCAAATTGTAATGCATGTCACCTCCGGCACAATTCATTATTGCATTTCAATAAGTATATCACACACAATGCTAGCAAATCTAATTTTGATACTTGTGAAGGAAAACCTGCTAGTGTGGAACCCTCGCCTGAAAATAGTTCTAACCCTACTGTTTCCATGTCTATTTACTCCTCATTACAGGAAAGTGATATTTGTGAGCAGACCACTGTATTATTAGGTACAGTCAAGGTCTTGGTGTATGATATTCATGCAAAGCCTCATGTTTTGAGGTTTTTATTAGATAATGCCTCAATGAGTAATATTTTGTCTATTTCTGCTTGTAAACAGCTAGGTTTGGATCCTGTTGCTGTATCTACAGATTTGAAAGGTATGGGCTCTATTTCAAACCCCGTTCAGGGTCAAGTAAATTTTAATTTTGGTCCTCGCTTTGATTCAAGGTGTCAGTACACCATCAATGCTCTTGTGGTCAATCATATTGTGGATGAGCTACCTGTAAAATTTGTAGATAAAAGTAAACTTCATTATGTGAAAAATTTGAATATGGCAGATGATGAATTCATGACTCCAGGTAAAATTAGTGGTATTCTGGGGGCACAAATTTATCCCTACTTAATAAAGGGACAACCCATATTGGGACCGAGTATGAATCAACCTGCTGCAATAAATTCAACACTTGGCTATATTTTGGTAGGTAATGCACCAGTTTTAAAATCTAATCAGCATCAACAGAAAAAACAATATTGTATGTTTCAATGTAATTTTGAAAAATTCTGGCAACTAGATCAGGTGGAAGATAGTGTTACTTCAAAACTAACCATTGAAGAACAAAATTGTGAAAAGCATTTTGTTGATAATGTTCAACGAGACAGTTCTGGAAGGTATGTAGTAGCTTTGCCTTTCAGTGAGGATCCTTCTGTGTTAGGTAACTCATACAATTCTGCTAAAAAGAGATTCCTACACTTGGAGAAAAAAATTGGATTGTAATTCCGAGGCCATAATTGGTTATCAAAATGCTATACAGGATTTATTAGACAATGGTTATATGGAAAAATGTGAAGATCAAAATGATTTCACTGGCTATTTTATTCCTCACAGATCAGTTTGTAAACCAGGCAGTGTGTCTACTAAAATAAGAATTGTAAATGATGCCAGTGCAAAGACTACTACTGGCAAATCTTTAAATGATATTTTGTATTCTGGACCCACATTGTATTCTGATTTATTTAGCATTTTATTAAATTTTAGATTATTTCCCTGTGCTGTTAATGGTGATATTGCAAAAATGTTTTTGCAAATTTTGGTAACAAAAAGTGATTGTTAGTATCAAAAATTAATTTGGAGGTTTCATAAAGATGAACCATTGACTAATTATGAAATGAAAGTAGTTGTTTTTGGCATGACATCATCACCATTTCTAGCACAGAGAACAGTGAGACAGTTGGTAGACGATGAAGTTCATAATTTTCCGGGGGCCACTAAAATCAACTCATTCTTGTACATGGATGACTGCGTGGCAAGTTTCCTGACTGAATCAGAAGCCAAACTGTTTTACAATGATGTGGTAAAATTGTTCAAAGCTGGGGGATTCACTTTTACAAAATGGATTTCAAATTCATCTGAAGTGATGAATGTGATACCAGAGTCAGATCAGCTAACAAAACTTATCTCATTTGATAATTTGGTTAATTCAGTTAAAATATTGGGCATGTCATGGAATGCATCCACTGACTCGTTATATTTCAAAATTGAGAAAAATGAGAAACCTTGTACAAAACGTGGAATTTTGTCTGCTGTTTTGACTATTTATGACCCCATGGGTCTCATTGGTCCCATTGTGCTGTGTGTAAAATTATTAATTAGACAATTATGTATTTTAAAATTAGACTGGGATGCTAACCCCCCTGAACAAATTGTACATTCTTGGTTATTGTTTAAAAGTCAGCTTCATGAGTTGGAAAAATTACAGTTCCCAAGACACATTGGTGTGGAACTTGATTGCACTTTTGAATTGATTGGTATGTGTGATGCTAGCCAAAATGGTTATGGAGCCATTGTGTATAGCAGGGTCACACTAAGTAATGGAGACACTAAGGTGACTTTGGTGTGTGCAAAATCCAAAGTAGCACCTCTTGCTGTGGAGAGTATACCGAGATTAGAATTATGTTCTTTACTTCTTTTATCAAAACTTATGAAAATTGTACTATCTAACTATGTTGATAAATATTGTGTAACTAATTATTATTGTCTCACTGATTCTACTGTTGCGCTTTGCTGGGCCCATGGTTCCCCTCACACTTGGAACACCTTTGTTGCTAACAGAGTAGCTAAAATTCAACAAAATTTGGTAGTTGAAAATATTTATCATGTCCAGGGAATTGAAAACCCTGCAGATTGTTTATCAAGGGGACAAATGCCCTCTGAGTTTGTCAACAATGAAAGTTATTTCCATGGTCCTTCTTGGCTTCACCAAGATATTGATGAATGGCCAATTAAATCTTACAGTGATATTAAAGCTTATAATGATTTAAAATGTACAGAAGTGCCTGAGGGAAAGCCATCTGTAGCCCTAGTTAGTATTCACAATGTTAATAATTTGAAAAATAATTTATTGGATACTTTTTCAAATATTTCTTCTTATGCAAAATTGTTGAAAGTTATGGTACATGTACTTAGGTTTGGTAAAAAACTACCCATGAGAAATGAGATCACTTCTCAAGATTTGAACATTGCTGAGATAAGTATTATAATGTTGGTTCAAAAATCTTATTTCAAAAATATTTTTGATTGTATTGAAAATAAATTGCTTTGTCCTAGCTCTGTCAGAAAATTATGTCCATTCATTGACAGTGATGGGTTGATTAGAGTGGGTGGTAGATTACAGAATTCTAACATGCCTTATTCTGAAAAACATCCCTATTTACTACCCTCTAAAGTACATGTAGTGAAACTTATTGTTGAAGATATGCATAAGACTAACTGTCATACTGGACCTCATTTGCTTTTGTGTTTGTTAAGACAAAAGTTTTGGATCCTAGGAGCTAGGAGTTTTATTAGGAAAATTACTCAAAACTGTAATATTTGTTTTAAGAATTCTCCTAAATGTATTTACCCTCAAATGGCTTCACTGCCCGATTCTCGAGTATTGGAGTCTAGACCCTTTTTCAATACTGCATGTGATTTCTTGGGTCCTATTAACATAATAATGCAGAGGAAAAGAGGGGCTAGACCTATCAAAGCTTACATTTGTTTATTTATTTGTTTGGCTGTAAAAGCAGTTCACTTGGAAGTTGTGTCTGATTTGAGTACTGAAGCTTTTTTAAATGCTTTCAAAAGATTTCTCAGTAGAAGGGGGCCAATTAAGTCTGTCCTCAGTGACAATGGAACCAATTTTGTGGGAGCAAGTAATCAGCTTAATGAAATCTATGCATATTTAGAATCTGATGATTATAAAAAATCTTTTTTAAGTGAACTTCTTAAATATAGAATAGATTGGAAATTTAATCCCCCTTCAAGTCCTCACTTTGGAGGAATTTATGAGAGTAATGTCAAGTCGTTCAAGACTCATTTTTATAAGTCTGTTGGTTCTCAATTGTTAACTTATGAAGAGTTCTTAACTCTCACAGTTCAAATTGAGAGTATTCTTAATTCAAGACCACTTTGCACTCTCAGCAGTGATCCATCTGATGTTAGTATTTTGACACCTAATCATTTTCTTAACATGACTTCTTTGACCCATATTCCTGCTAAAATTGTTGGTGAGGTGCCTACCAGTAGACTCACTAGATTTCAGTTACTTGATCAGATGGTTCAGGGCTTTTGGAAGCGATGGTCTACTGAATATTTATCACAACTACAAGTTAGGGAAAAGTGGAATACCCCTTCTTGTCCTGTAACAGTGGGTTTGATTGTTCTTATCAGACAGGAAAATTTGGCACCTTTAAGCTGGCCTCTTGGGATCATTACTGAGTTATATCCTGGCAAAGATGGAGTGGTTAGAGTGGTTTTAGTTAAAACTGCCCGAGGAGAGTATAAACGCCCTGTTTGTAAGCTATGTCCTTTGCCTACTCAGTGAATGCTTAATTTTATTCCCTTTTCTTAATTATTGCTTATTACCTTTGATGGTAATGATTAAAATTTATTTAAATTATTTTTTGTCATTTTTACCTACCTGCATACAGGAAATTGTCTGATATGTACTTAAAATATTATTATTCTTCAATTTTGGTAAGAATATTTACTATGTATTTGGCATAATTTAATGAATTATTATTCATTTAGGTACATATTATTTCATAATTCAATATATACAGTCCACTTATTAAATTTGTTGGTTGAAATTGAAACTGGTTAAATTGTTAACCCTTTCCTGCATGGTTTGAAGTTAACCCTTCAAAGCTGGGGGGAATGGATGAGCCGTTTGTACTTTGGAACCATGTGTACGGACCTTTATTGTGTGCGGACCGTGTCATAGTTTTTTTTAGATCGTGTACACACGGCCTGTTTTAAAATAATAATATAACCTCACTTTCTTCTTTTGTAACCACCTTGTGAAAATTTTCTTGAAATAAAAAGTGACAGATTTCCTTTGCTCATTGGAAAATAGTTTTGAATTTTGAATTGTGATCTTTTCTTTTCTTCTTTAACTTTGGTTTACTTGGATTACATTGCGGCCTACCCAGCTCGTTTTTTGAGGAAGCCCTTCAATTATGAATAACAGAACTATTACATCTCCAATGAATTACATTTTTAAAGTGAAATCATATCCTACTTTGTCATCATTTTCAAATGTGAAACAAATAGAGAAGAGAAGAAGAAGTTATCATATATGTGTTAATCACTTTCGTGATATCACAACTACTCAAACTCGCTTTACTAAATCTACGCTGAAACCGGTACTTGAATCACCGACCTCCAGGTTACAAGTCCGTCGCCTTATCGATCAAGCTACTGAGGTCGGTTAATGTGAAACAAATACATAGTTAAACAGTAAACAAAGGAAAGAGAAATTAGTTACCCCGGGTCTAGGTAGTGACATGTACGTGTGCTTGTCGGGTATCCTCTCCTTGTCCATGATCTCCTTGCACAGGGAAGTGATGTCGGAGACCAGGGCTTGCCACATGTCGGCGAACACTGGAACAGAGAGTCATGGGTTCAGAACCAGGAGCCGACGAAAAATGTATGTCAGCTCTTTTTCAAACACTTAGGTATTTGATTTAAGTCTAGCTGGGGGACTATTAACAGGGAGTAGACCAGCATTGGCTTGGTTCTAGGGGCCCTTGTCAATTATTAGCCTCCTTGTAAAGACGGTGGTAGAAGTGCTGAGTCATTCCTCCACTGTCTGGCTACCATCGTTCACGATGACGCCACCCTATGATGATAATTTGATTTAATATTATATGGGATTAATAGATTTATGCTTAACCTTTATTAGATATATCATCATTGTTATAAATATTGTTTGACAATTATATTTATTTTTTTATTTATAAACATTTGGATCAAGCTTTATTTACATATATTATATACAATGTACATGGTAATAATTTAGAAATAAATATAAACAAAGCCTGATCAAGGGTGGTGATAATGCCTACGGCATTATCACCACCCTTGATTCAATAAATTATACAATATTTTATTGAATCAAAAGTTCATCATTGTAAATCGAAGACTTCACCGATAGCATGTATACAAGGTCACCCACAACTAAGCTTTAAATTAATATAAAAACTGGTAAAGAACAGCTAAAAGTCAAAGTATTTTTTATTTACTTTTACCTGTTATTTTTCTCTAATTTTTTATCTCTAAATTTATTATTTACTCCAACTGGTCACTCATCTTCTATTTCAACATCACTAGACACGTCCAAGTCCTAATTATAATTGAATTGAACTCTTTCGTTCTGTCAAATAAATTATTTCCGAAAGGGTTCAGTTCCAAATTGTTTCAACACAATTTATCATTACTATGTATCTTTTCAGTTAATGGCTTTAAATTCGCTGTTATATGGCCCAAACAGAAAGTAATTTGTTGTTATAGAGCGACATCAGCTGCACTGAATTTTATTGATGGTTACAAGTGATATTTTCAATGCCGGTGGTATTTATTCGTATTACCCTGTTCCAACCTGCTGGGTTCATCCGGGAATAGCCAACACTACGAGGGTGCAAACCTTGAGGTCACCCATCAAGTCCTCACCAAGCTGGACGTTGTTGCTCAACTTCCACAATCTGGCGAGAATTTTTGTATTCAACGTGGCATTGCCACTGGATAAGTAATCCATTATTAAATTCTAAAAGTGAAAGTTATCATATTAGTGTTTTTTTGTTTAAAAAAAAAACCAATATAATACCACCTGATATAAACCACGATGTGATATATCACAGTTACTCAAACTCGATTTACTAAATCTTTGCTGAACTTGAGACTCGAACCACCGACCCCCGGTTACAAGTCCGCCGCCTTATCGATCAAGCTGCTTAGGTCGGTCCATTATCAAATTCTAATACTGATAAAAGTCCTGCTACCCTTTCGTGCATCGACAACTTTCATATTGCACCATTAGCGTTCAATGGTGTTCGTGATATTAATGCGAGAAATAAATTCAGCCGAGCAGAACCTCAGCACGCCATGAGGAAGTGAAAGGTGAGGAGAACTGGCGAATTGATTGACGAGGGAATTCAGGAAGCGTTCGGTAGCACATTAGAGGGAATTTCCACACCAGTCCGTCTAGCTTTCCTCTTAGGTGCCTTCTCTTCTGTGCACTGGTAGTCAAGTGGTTCAAGCGTTAGTCTGGTAATCCAGGTAGCTTAGGGATCCGTTGGTTTGAATTCCACCCATTTATTGTAATAAATTGTTAAAGAGCTATATCTCTGAATTTTGATGATGTTGGAAATGTTGGAATAAATTGAAGTACTAAGCCTCTCCCACCAGCGTCAATGGCACGTTGAATACACCAGTTCTCGCTCTGTCAACGAAGTTAAGCAACAACCAGCCAGGTTAGGACATGGATGGTTGACCATGAACAAAAAGTTTGTGAATAAAGATTAGATACATTTATTCTGCATCCTGACAGAGATTGGCCTAGGACCGAAGGGACAAACAACTACACCAGGCCCCAGGGGATGAAATTTATGATCCGCGATGTGGTGATAAATATCCCTGATGGCTAGATAACAGTTTCGCTTGTAGTTTACAATAGCGAAAACAACATAAACAAGGATTTCTATTTTCATAACGTCTGTTTTGAACCTCGTACATGAGGGTTTTGCGCTACATTCATTGGAAAGATACGAACAAACTATCCACATTAACCTCATCCAGCCTAGATAGGGCCGGATCCACCATGTCTTCATCTCGAGGGACGTTACTTAACATCAGCGATCTTACGAAAATGGAGTTTTCAACGTGTCATTTCCAGTAGCGACCGTAGCGAAGCACGGGTTAACAAGCTCATTTATATACATAATCAACACTACACAATACACCACACACAGGACACGGAAGGAGCCCAGAACTTTGCTTCCGTGTCCATGACACAACCATCATGGACACGGAAATTACGTATTCAATAATTTTCAATTCTTTGTAAATGTTCATTTAAAATAAAGGAATGTTTAATTTTTTCCCTAAAAAAATACACAGAAAAAGCCTGTTGAAATTAAAACAAGTCTTTTAAAATTTTGCCAGCGTTGATAAAACGTTGAATACACCAGTTCTCGTTACGTCACTGAAGTTGAGCAACGTCCAGTGAGGTTGGGACTTGGATGGTTGACCATTCAAATTCGATCCCTCGTGAAGATTGCTATTCCCAGCCCCACTCAGGCTGGGTTGACGCTCTAGATTACCTTCCAGATTCTCCTTGGCTATCTTGGAAGAGGGATGATCGGCCAAGGTTCTGGCGGCAGTGACTAGCTGGGGAGCGTAGATCTTGAGGTGGTACTCTGCGTGGTAGGTAGCGACCTGTAGCGACTCTGTGCCGGCCATGTGCCTGAGTAGCTTGCAGATCTGGAGAGTAAAATAGGGGAGGATAATAGAATACTCCCAAGGCATTCTGTCCTTCATCATCATCATCATCATAGGGTGGTGTCTGGCTGGGGGACGTTAAACAGGGAGAAGACCAGTGTCTGGCTAGAGGACTATAAACAGAGAGCAGACTAGCCAACCCTTACAAGCCAGGCTAGCTTGCAGTTTCCTAAGGGTTTAATGGCTTGTACAGAAAAGTCCAAGTCCGCATGATAGTTGATCGCACATAGAAATATGTGGTTCAGGACGAGCCAACTTTAAATAAAGTTGTCTGGAGACCATCACTCACACCTCCGGCTGTAGCCAAGCTGGCTACGACAACAACATCATAGGGTGGCGTCATCGTGAACGATGGTAGCCAGACAGTGGAGGAATGACTCAGCACTTCTACCACTGTCTTTACAAGGAGGCTAATAATTGACAAGGGCCCCCAGAACCAAGCCAATGCTGGTCTACTCCCTGTTTATATTCCTCCAGCCAGACTGCTGGTCTACTCCCTGTTTATAGTCCCCCAGCCAGACTTCCGTCCTTGCTTGTCGTAAAACGTGAATAAGGGCTGCCAACAACAATAGAGATACACATCTTCACATGCCTGTCGGCACAAATCACGTTGGGCGAAAGTGGCTGTTTGGAACCATTTCAAATCCGCAAAAGTGTTTTCCCATCAGATTAATGATGGGACCACCAAGGGGAATGGCCACGGGTAAGGTGGGCGATCAAATACACTAATTAATATCTTCCGGTCATTGTGAACAGAGCAACACTAGGAATCTTGATCATAGATCCGCTCCTGGTGTAGAAAACTTTCGGGGGTGCCTGACACCATCATTTGAAGATACCCTAGACTCCCTAGAGTAATAATATTTTTTTTTATTATATATATACAAAAGTAAAACAAATATGAAAAAAATTGAAATCGGAGCAAAAAAAAATTTTTTTTTTTTTACAAAAACTAACACAATACTTCCGATTTCTAATATTAGAAATTTCTCGGAAGTAATAAGCAAAGGTCATCGTTTCTAATCGTGAACACCACTTACTTCTACGATATGGTCCACGGTCTCCTGGAACTTGTCGCTGTACTCCTCCAGCCTCGTCACCTCGGCGGCCAGGGCGCTGCTCCGTATGTCCGCCACCAGCTCGTGGCCGCCCCTGGTCACCAGAGCTAGCTCGCCCGTCTGCTCGCCCGCCGTGTCTATGAGCTCGAGTCTGAGGTCCCGGGTGGCTTGCAGACAGGCGCTGATAGCCTGCTCGACGTCCGAGGAAGGAGAGTACGAGTCCAGGTGCTCCTGGGGTGGAATAGAATAGAAAATAAAATAGAATAGAGTAGAATAGAATAGAATAGAGTATAATAGAATAGAATAGAGTCTAATAGAATAGAATAAAATGGCGATAGCCTGCACCACGTCTGAGGAGGTGCTCCTGGGATAGAATAGAATAGAAAATAAAATAGAATACAATACAATACAATAGAGTATAATAGAATAGAATAAAATGGCGATAGCCTGCACCACGTCTGAGGAAGGAGAGTAAGAGTCCAGGTGCTCCTGGGGTAGAATAGAAAATAAAATAGAATATAATAGAATAGAATAAAATGGCGATAGCCTGCACCACGTCTGAGGAGGTGCTCCTGGGATAGAATAGAATAGAAAATAAAATAGAATACAATAAAATACAATAGAGTATAAATAGAATAGAATAAAATGGCGATAGCCTGCACCACGTCTGAGGAAGGAGAGTAAGAGTCCAGGTGCTCCTGGGGTAGAATAGAATAGAAAATAGAATAGAATACAATAGAGAATAATAGAACAGAGTAAAATGGCGATAGCCCGCACCATGTCTGAGGAGGGGGAGTAAGAGTCCAAGTGTGAAGGGATCCGTTGGTTCGAACCCCACCAAGTGCATGAATGTTACCTCATTATTTACCTCTTCCACCCACGCGGTTGGGTGGAAGAGATTGCCATATGCAATAACCCCGCCTTTAGTTAGGACATAATTATGTATGTTGTTATAAATTTTTCTATTTTTTCATTTTTATTGTAAATATTGTTTCCATTTTTTTCATTGTTAAAATAATTATTTGTACTGTACATATGTTCATTTATATCTAATAAAGTGTATAATAAGAATATTTTGAGTATATGACCACATAATAATAAGACTCTGACTGAGGGTTAGGTTGTAGAAAATGCTTTAAGCATTAACCTCGCCCGGTGGTTACCCTCCACTAAAGAGTATCAATATTATTATTGATTACTCCTGGGATAGAATAACAAAGAAAAAATAATAGACAATTATTTACTTGGTGCTACAATAATGTGATCAACGTCCCCCGTTAGATATTTTCGGCTGTTCGTTTTATGCATATAGAGAAACATTGCTTCAGCGGTATCCCAACTACAGTCAAACCTAGATATAAGAGACCAATTTTCAGGGCAAGTTTATCTCTTAATAAGGGAATATAACCTCTTTACAGGAGAAACCTCGATATGAAAGAAAGAAAGAAAGAAAAAGAAGAAGAAGAAGAAGAAAAAGAAGAGGAAGAAGAAATAAAAAAAAATTCGGTCCGTTGAATTCTCTTATAGCTCGGTTTGACTGTAATACTGGACGGACCAAAGGCCACTCACAGGGTTGGACGCCACGCGGATGAGCTCCTGGAGCTGGTGCCGTATCCTCTGGCACTGCGCCAGTATGTTCTCGCGGCGGTGGTGCGGCGTGTACGCGCTGTCCGTGAAGTCCTGGGTTCGATCCACCACCGTGTCCAGACACTGGGCGAGCCGTTCCGACTCGGTGGTCAGGCGCGTCATCTCGACCAGCGAGTCGAGGGTGCGCAGGGCGGGCCCCAGGCTGTCTCCGTCGTCCTCCCCCGAGCAGGCGGGCGCCGGCGGGTCTACCCCGTCCCGCACCACGAAGTGGATCAGGTCCATGGCCTGACGCATCTGGCAGAACACCGTGTCACGGTTCTGACGCGCCGTCTCGCTGTCCGGGTGACGCAGACACGTCTGAAAGAGATCGATTTTTGACGGGATTACTATCGAATCTGATATTTAGGATAATCCGAAAATTTGAACCGATACAGAATTCGCCTCTGACAACACAAAGAGGCGTAAACCACAAATTTTTGAAATCGGTTTTATTGCTTGGATTGAGTCTACTTGTGCTATATTTTGTTCTCACAAATAGACGTAATCCAATTATAATCCAAAAAAAAGATACAACAAAAATTGAAATCAGGCGTATCCCTCATTTTCTCTTTTTCAGACAAATCAAATAGGCGTAAATTGATAGTAACAGTTAAATAATCAAATTTGGCAACAGAAAAAGCTCGTATGGTCATTCACGGGTACAGGGAAGTCATAATGTTCCTACCGTGAACAGAAAATTTATGCACAAGAAAACTCATTTTGGCTCTCCTGTAAAATTTCGAAAATGTTGTTTACGCCTCTGTGTGTTGTCAGAGGCGAATTTAGAGCAGCATCATACCTCATCCAAAAAAACAAAAAGGCCTTCGTTTAAGCCTGGCCATTCAGAGGGGGAATGCAGAAAGCATTGCGAGCTCATTCCCCTTCACAAATGCACTGAATGAAGTGTTTGTGTTATAGTTGAATAAAAATCTATGATGACCATTTAGAATGTAGAAAAACGGTATCCTCACCATATAATTTTTTAAAACAATTTTAAGAAAATCGGCTGAGAACTTTTAGAGATATAAATGATGAAGTAAAAAATCTCAGAATATGGAATGAAAAGTTGATTAATAATATTATCATTGTTAAGACAAGTTTACAATTACAATAAATGTAAAAAGGGCGAGATTATTGCCTATGACAATCTCTGCCATCCAACCATTTACCTCCAAAAATACAAAAAAGTATCATTATATCTCCAAAAAAAAGTACCTCTAAAAATACGAAAAATATGAAAAAAAATTGAAATCGGAGCAAAAAAATATAAAAAATAAAAACGAACACAATACCTCCGATTTCTAATATTAGAAATTTCTCGGAAGTAAAAGTATCATGTATCATTATATCTCTAAAAAAAAAGTACCTCTAAAAATACCAAAAAAAGTATCATTATATCTCTAAAAAAAGTACCTCTAAATATAAGAAAAAAAATATCATTATATCTCTAAAAAAAGTACCTCTAAAAAAAAGACAAAAAGTATCATTATATCTCTAAAAAAGTACCTCTAAAAATACGAAAAAAAGTATCATTATAATTATCTCTAAAAAAGTAACTCTAAAAATAAGCAAAAAAATAATATCATTATATCTCTAAAAAAGTACCTCTAAATATACGAAAAAAAATATCATTATATATCTCTAAAAAAGTACCTCTAAAAATACGAAAAAATGTATCATTATATCTCTAAAAAAGTACCTCTAAAAATACGAAAAAAAGCAAAAATTATATCTCTAAAAAAGTACCTCTAAAAGTACAAAAAAGAAGAAGAAGTTGGTCTTACTGCTGGAATAATGGGACTTTAATAGTTATTATCGGCAGTATAAATAAGGCGATAGCCAGCGTCGATGGCATGTTGAATACACCGGTTCCCTTCAGAACACCGAAGTTAAGCGACATCCAGCGAGGTTAAGACTTGGATGGGTGACCATTCAAATTCTAATTCTCGTGACGCTGGCTTTTCCCGGCCCCACTCAGGCTGGGTGAGGTCAATGTGAGTAGCAGGTTTGTGAGTTTCCTGCGAATGGAGGGTAAAACCCCCGTCGTGATATGACCATGGCAGTTGAAAGCGACGTTAAACCCCACTTTAAAAAAAAAAAATAAAAAAAAATAAGGCGATATTATTTTAAAAAAAGAAAAAAGAAGAAGAAGGAAGAAGTGTAAGTAAATAAGTATAATTTTATTTGTGGTGAAGCACAAGGCCTCTTCACAATATTTGTGGGTAGCACAGTATTTTAAGAAGTCTTAGTAAGTTTATTTATCGAATGACTACTGTAGAATGACTACTGTAGAATGACTACTGGCTCATCAATCTCAACATTACATCAAAGCGGCCACCACAGAATGGCCAATACCAACATCCCCTCTTCTTTGTTCTTTCACACAACATCCCTCTTCTTAATGCATGACAAAGTCTCCATACCGGCTAGGTTGTTGTTTCTTTCTTGTTGATCTTCTTATCTCTGGTTCATCCTTTTCTTGAATATCACTTCTTGATTCTTCTTCGGTTTCATTGCTCTCAGTTATACATATGTTTGGTTTGATGAATTTTTCATTTCTTCTGTATACCGCTCCATCTTCATCTTCTACTTGATATGAACGTTTTCCCTCACAACTAATAACTTTTCCTCTTTCCCATTTTTCATCTTCAATTTTCTTCTTGTACCAAACCTGTTCACCTTCTTGTAGATTTCTTCTCTTCACACAGCTTCTATTGTATACCTTTGCTATTCTGTTTCTATTTTCATTGATTTTTTCTTCACATTCTTTAGAGTTAATCATTTCTTGATATTTATTCCAGTTTGGGATCTGACATCTTAGCCATCGACACATCATTCTTTTGGCAGGGCTCATATTTGTTTTATTTGGAGTATTCCTAAATACGAGCAACATCTTATAAAAATCTTCATTTTCTTCTATACTTTTTTTTATCATCTTTTTTATTATTTTTACAGATGCTTCTGCTTTACCATTACTTTGAGGGTAGTATGGACTTGATGTTATATGTTCAAATTCCCATTCTTTACTGAACATTTTAAATTCACTTCCAGTAAAATTTGTTGCATTATCTGTTATTACTTTTTCTGGTATTCCATATCTGCTAAAATTTCTTTTGCACATAAGAACTGTTGTTTTTGGAGTTAGATCATGAATTTCATCGATTTCAAAAAAATCTGAGTAATGATCGACTGTCACCAAAAATTTTCTTTGTTTTCCTTTGATATTTATTTCAAATACATCCATACTTATTTTTTCAAATGGATATTTTGCTACATCATGAGACATCATTTCTAGTCGTTTCTGATTTTCGCCAAATTTAGCACATGTTTCACATCCTTTCACAGTATCTTCAATTTCTGATAACATATTCGGCCAAAATACTGCTTCTTTTGCCAATTTCTTTGTTGCTTCAATACCAAGATGACCACTGTGTATTTTCTTCAAAAATTCTTGTCGTAGTGATATGGGAATTAAAATTTGATTATTTTTTAACACGACTCCATTTTCTATGACTAAATCCATTCGAAAATTCCAGTAGCATTTTAAGTCTTCACTGACTTGATTCTTGTTTTCGGGCCATCCTCTGAGGATTTGTTCTTTGAGTTTCTTTAACTGACCATCTTTCATAGTTTCTGCAATTATTTTTTCAATTGATTGATCACTTATTTTAACACTTCTGTCATCAGTATAGTATATACCAGTGTTCAATTCATCCAATACATGTACTTGATCAAACATAACAGTATTAATTTCATATATGTCAATTTGTTTTTCTTGGTTGCTCATGCTCTCCGGTGCACGTGACAACGTATCTGCCAAGTACATTGTTTTTCCACTTTTATATTTAACAATAATATTGTATCGCTGTAATGAAAGGATCATGTTTTGTAGTCTCTTTGGAGATTTCAATAATGGCTTCTTAAAAATGCTCACTAAAGGACTGTGATCGGTTTCAATTGTTACATTAGATCTTCCACAGATATACTGATCAAAACGATTACAGGCAAATACGATGGCTAGCATCTCTTTTTCTATTTGTGCATAGTTTCTTTGAGTTTCTGTGAGAGTTTTTGATGCATAGGCCACAGGAACATTGTCTTGAATTAAAGCACATCCCATTGCAAATGATGATGAATCGGTCTGAATGGTAACTGGTTTTATAGGGTCATAATATTTTAACAATGTTGCATTAGCAATATTCTTTTTAATATTTTTGAAACATTCTTCTTGTTCATTTTTCCATACAAACATTTCATCTTGATGTGTTATTTTTCTCAAGGTTTCACTGATATCTGATAGATTCTTAATGTATCTCGATAGGTATGTCACCATTCCTAGAAATCGGAATAAATCTTCTTTGCATGTTGGTTTGGGCATATTCAGTATGGCGGATACTTTTGATTCATCTGGTTTCACTCCATTTTCAGTTAGTATGTGACCGTAAAATTTTATTTCATTTTTACATAGTTTTGTTTTTTCTTTATTTAATTTGACATTTGCTTTGTCTAATTTTACGAACAAATTTTCCAAATTTTTATCATGATCTTTTTGTGCTTCTTGATGTGTATTACCATATCCAACAATAAGTATATCATCTGCTAATACATGAATACCTCGCAATCCATTAGTTATCTCCAACATCTTCTTTTGAAATATTTCCATTGCAGTTGATATTCCGAATGGTAGTCGAAGATATCTATATTTGGCAAATGGAGTCCAAAAAGCTGTCATTTTGCTGCTTTTTTCAGATAATTGTATCATCCAAAATCCTTTTTTAGCATCCATTGTTGAAAATACTTTTGCATTGTTCAGCTCTGGAAGAATTTCATCAAGTGTAGGTAACTGTTGCTTTGTATCTTTCAATGCTGTGTTCAAATTACTAGGATCCAGACAAATTCTCAATTTTCCATTTTTCTTTACCATTGTGAGGTTACTTATCCAGTCTGTATAACCTTCTTCCTCAATTATTATTCCTTGTTGAACCATATCATCTAGTTCTTTTCTCAATTCATCTTTTAGTGCTACTGGTATTCTTCTAGGAGCTTGCCTCACAGGGACCACTTCATTAGTCAATTCCAAATCGACTTCTCCTTTTATCTTCCCCAAACCTTCAAAGACATGACTGTATTTCTTCATAATATTTGCTGTGGACATAGGAATATTACTATCAAGTGGTTTTGATTCTTGTTCTTTTACTTTATTACAGTAACTAATGAGTTTTAATTCATCACAAGCTTGAGCAGATAACAGAGGACAGTGTTCATATTCTACAACTATGAAATCGAGGCAAAATATTTTATTTAGTCTGCGTATTTTCAGGGCATAAATACCTCTAGGTTTTATCTGGGTACCTCCAAAAGCTCTCAATATTGTGTAACAAGGTTTTAATAACACTTTGGTTTTGTTTATAATTTTTAACAGATTCTTTTCACCGATTATGTTACAGGAGGCTCCAGTGTCAAGCTGACATTTGACATCACATACCTGACTTTGATCATTGATCACTTGCAGTGTTGTAAAAACACCATTCTTGCTTGTGTTTTCAATTTTCAGAATTTCATCTTGGTCACTTTCTTTGCCATTTTCATAATATTCAATTTGTTTTACACTGAGTTTCTTTCTACATACACTCGCAAAGTGTCCAGTTTTGTGACAGTAATTACATTCTTTTTCTTTAGCAGGACACATCTTCAAGTCTGAATGCCAATTATTTCCACAAAAATTGCACTTTTTATTTTCTTGTTTGACATACTTTTTATTATTCTTTGTGTAAACTTTGTTGATGTTATTTGTCACATCTTGCATGCAGCTGATTTGTTGTTTCATTTCTTCACTTCCAATGCACATTTGCATTGCATCATTTAAGTTCATATTTTTCTTGAGCCACAATTTTTCTCGCATGTTTATGTCTTTGATTGAACAAGTTATTTTATCTAAAAGAAGTTCTTCTTCCATTTGCTTGTATTCACATAACTTCACCTTTGATTTTAGTTTCATGAAGTATTCTCTGTAATTTTCATTGTCTTCTTGTTTAATACAATTGAATATATATCTTTCGTATCTGACATTCACCTCTTGACAAAGTTTTTGTTCCAAACTTTTTATAATGTTCTCAACTGTTTGTTTTTCTGGGTCTTCAATAAGTTTATAAATCATCTTGCTGGCTTCATCACCAATAATTGTCATCATCACTGATACCTGAACATTCATTTCTTCTTTGTTTAATCCACTTGATACCGCATAATTGTTAAACATTCTTTGAAAATGGTGAATATTTTCTTTCATGTTACCCTCCAGACTCAACACACTCGGGACCGGCACGTTCCGTACGCTCGTCACTCTCAGTTTGCTGTCTCTGTCTGGTTGGTTTTCTTCCACCAAATTTTGTTTCAAAGTCTTCATTTGTTGTTCAACTAATGTCTTCACCATCTCCTTCACTTTCTCATCGAGTTTATCCATGATCACAAGTAATCGAAAAACAAAATAATGCTATCACAAAATTTTCAATGGAAATTCACTAATTTCAGAAAAATTTTCAAACACCATGACACCATATTTTAAGAAGTCTTAGTAAGTTTATTTATCGAATGACTACTGTAGAATGACTACTGGCTCATCAATCTCAACATTACATCAAAGCGGCCACCACAGAATGGCCAATACCAACACACAGCATTACTAAGAGGCTCACATTTCGAATTCTATTACATTCATTTCTTTGTACTCTGGTAATGCCGCCACTGGTCGTTACTCATACAAGTAACTACTCATTTTTCCTCACGAGGTATGAGTGGACCCCCAACATCCAAGTACAGAGCAGAAAAATTCCTGTTCCGCTGGGAATCGAACCCAGGTCACCGTGCGTGCAATGCCTAGCGCGCTAACTCACTCTGCCACAGTGACTACTACTAGAAGGAAGAACTGTTTCCTCACCTTAGAAGAGGTGAGCAGGAGCATGGTGGATCTCTCCAGGACTTGGCGCGCGGCGCTCATCTGCGCGCGCCGCCTCTCGTCCTTCAGGTCGGCGCCCCTCTCCCCGCTCACATGCGCCAGCTCCACCATCTCACTGCCGAACTGGGAGAAGGCGCGCACGAACTCGGTGAAGTTGGTCACGTTCTCCAGACGACAGAGACTCCGGGACACCTGCGCGGGGGAGAATGGGAGACTTATTTTTTGTTTAAATATTTTTTTTATTTTTTAAATATTGTTTTTTCATCTTTTTTATTATTATTAAATATGCCCAACAGGTTGGGACTTGTTCATTTTCAATAATTATAAATAATACAAATTATTTTATAATACTTGTTCCTCTAATATAAGAGAATTATTTTTACCAAGTAAACTTATTATACAAAGTAAACTTATGAGTTATTATGCTATTAAAGAGGGAAAAATGTTTAAAAACCTCTTAACTTCTAAAGTGAACACAATTAAGGTTTACAACAATGTTTCATCATAGAAGCTAAATAAAAATGGCTAAGGATGGGTGGTCCGTAAAAAAAAAAAAAAAATGATTTTATGATTATATGTATAGGTATAATTATGATGTTGATGAATCTTGAAAAAATACTCAGCGTCGATGGTGCGTTGAATGCACCGGTTCTCGTTGGATCACCGAAGTGAAGCAACGTCGAGCGAGGTGAAGACTTTGTGTTGCTGGCATTCCGGCGGAAACCAGGCTCACTCAGCCTGGTTACCGCGGAAGCTAGGCTGAGTGTGGTTAAGAAAGGTAGCAAGCAAAACCTACGTTTTACTAGGACTGTGCAGTTAAAAGTGACGTTAAACCCAATAATGATGATAATTATGATGTCGCTGGTGGCGTGAAAAAAAGATTTCCTCAGAAAAATATGTGGACAAACCTACTTTTCAACTAAAGTTGTCTGGAGACCAACACTTCCCCCGTCTGTGGCCTCGCTAGTTACAAAACGATACCAGTAAAGGTACAAAAGAAGCTTCAAGATATTCAGCAGCTCTTTCATAGTTCATGTGGCTATAATTGTGAAATTGAAGATCAGGTACGTGAACCAGACGATACAGCTTCAGCATTGCCGACGCCTGTATGAAAAAACACCTTTCGAGCTGTTTCCCATACACTGTTCAACATCAATGGTTCTTCTGCGAGACTTGAACAATAGCAACTAATTCTCATCGCTGTGACTAGGAGCAAAAATACAAAATTCTCATTTCATTGGATACATTCCCCCTTAATTTGTGAAAATTACACAAAAAAACTCGTGCTATCACTATTACAAAAAGCAGAAAGCTCGCTCTCTCTCTGCATTCGAAGGATTCCTCTAATGAGATTACATATAAAAAGGTGTCCAACATTGAAACTGGATTGAATGAAATTTTTGAAACAATACAATTAGAGCGACACAAAAAACGAAATGGGTGCCCTTATGTTTGAGTATAGAGGAAGAGGGGGAGATGATATTAGGAGAATACATTAGTTTCCTTTCTATGGCGTATGGAAAGTAAAAAATAGAAGGAGAAGAAGGTGACGAAAAAGTTGCTCGTTGAGATGTGAAGG
Source organism: Bactericera cockerelli (assembly GCA_024516035.1). Classification (NCBI taxonomy): domain Eukaryota; kingdom Metazoa; phylum Arthropoda; class Insecta; order Hemiptera; family Triozidae; genus Bactericera; species Bactericera cockerelli. Next base: position 47,536,313 of record CM044955.1, read on the forward strand.
AAATAGAGAAGTAGGTACTAAAAGGAAATGGGGAGAAAATATCAAAGACAACAGTATACCACTTGGAGAAATGGAAGGAGAAGGAGAGAGGGAGGAATAGAAAAGAGGAAGACAAAGAAAAAAGGATGTAAATGTAGAGAGGGAGATAAAAGTACATGGAGTTGGGAGGAAGAAAAGAGAAAGAGGAGACTTGGAATAGCATGTTAGGAGTAAAAAGCAGATTAAGAAACAGAAAAACAAAAGAGAGAACAAGAAAGAAAATGAAAGCATGGGAAGAAGAAAAGTTGCAGAACAAAAAAGAAAGGGGATCAAAGTGGACAAATGTAATGAAGGGATATTGTCTTTTCCAAAAAAAAAAAAAAAAAGAATATTGAATTGTAAGAACAACATACCGATGGCGATGGCACAAACATGCTTTGTTTGTTTGAAACAAGATATTTGAGGCTTGTGTCTAGCTGTTATTTGTTATTTGATAACTTCTTATGAAGCCGATATTGGATAACTTATCTTCAAGTTGTTATTGGATAACTTATCATTGAGCTGTTATTGGATAACTTCTTATCAAGTTGTTATTGGATAACTTCTCATCTAGCTGTTAGTGGATAACTTCTCATCAAGCTGATATAACTTCTCATCAATCTGTTATTAGATAACTTATCAATAAGCTGATATTGGATAACTTCTCATCAAGCTGATATAACTTCTCATCAATCTGTTATTAGATAACTTATCAATAAGCTGATATTGGATAACTTCTCATCAAGCTGATATTGGATAAGTTCTCATCAAGCTGTTATTGGATAACTTCTCATCAAGCTGTTATTGGATAAATTATCACTAAGCTGATATTGGATAACTTCTCATCAAGCTGATATTGGATGATTTTTCATCAAGTTGTTACTGGATAACTTATCATCAAGCTGTTATTGGATAACTTCTCATCAAGCTGATATTAGATAACTTCTCATTAAGCTATTATTGGATTATAATAGTTGCTTGGGTAAGGAGAACCCCGGAAATTTACCGTAATGAAACATTTTCGAGGGGGGTTTTTTTCCAAAATATTTCTCAAATCTAACCCATGTCCCGAAAAAAAGGGTTTGAGTCTACGAAAAAGTTTTTGCGGAAAGATTTTTTGGATACAGGCTTGTTAATTTTTTGTTGTTGAAGATACAGAAATCGGTTTCATTTAACAGGCTTGCCATTTGGCTAGTTTTGACGGAAACTACGCTAAGAGCCGCCTGGTGACGGATTGAAAGCAGGGCTTTTGGCAAACAAGATTATCATTAGAAACTGTTATTAGTATGAGTATCAACATTATTAATTATTAGTAGTATTGTAGTACGTACTACCACATACTATGAGTAGCTATGAATTTAGTATTATTAGTATATCACCAGTTTGAGGAGACTGAAATAATATTAGTTTAGTCAGGAGAATGTAGAGCCATGAAAGGATTAAGGATAGAAAAAACCACTGTATTATTCCAATATTAATACATACTGAGGTTAGATATGTACAAAGGTACATACATAACAAGCATTGCTGTATAGGCATAGATAGGAGAAGAGTGAATAATAATGGAATAAAATATTTCCCAATACTGCCAAGTATTTCCTAATACATACTGCCATCAAGTATAATACATAGTCTGGCTGGGGGACTATAAACAGGGAGTAGACCAGCAGTCAGGCTGGGGTCTATAAACAGGGAATAGACCAGCAGTCTGGCTGGGGGACTATAAACAGAGGGAGTAGTAAACAGGGAGTAGAGCAGTCTGGCTGGGGGACTATAAACAGGGAGTAGACCAGCATTGGCTTGGTTCTGGGGGCCTTTGTCAATTATTAGCCTCCTTGTAAAGACAGTGGTAGAAGTGCTGAGTCATTCCTCTACTGTCTGGCTACCATCCTTCACGATGACGCCGCCCTATGATGATGATCAAGTGTTTCCCAAAACGTACTGCCAAGCAGGACTAATAAGTGCATTTTTGGTGCTATTATTATACGGTCAATTTCTCAAAGAAAATTTATGAGACTTTTCATGCATTCAGTAAGATTCGAACCAACGCGTACACGCGTTCTACCTATCGGTTACCAGACAACCGCCATAACCACTTTGAACACGAAGTAGAAGAGAGAGAGAGAGAGAGAGAGAGAGAGAGAAAAAGGCAAAAAGATTGGAAGAGAGAAAAAGAATGAATTAGAGATTGAAACATCAATATTCTTCAGTCTTCTCTACTGTATATCTCACTTCTACAGCTTAACACATACATAATATATGAGTTGTACGACATATACATTGGCCTGACTAAGTTGTATACAGATGCCATACATTTTCCTTGCCATGGTTCTATTGAAACGAAAGCGAGCAATGAAAACAAAGGATGTACTCGTATGGATATACATAGTTGTGAAAATGGGAAGATAAGTAGAATGGAAATAGCTGGGAAAATGGGTTATGGCTTTCGTTATACGTCTCGCAATAGTTCTCTATTTAGATTTGAATAGGTGGGAAAAAAATTCAAATAGAAAGCTTTGGGGAGGTGAGGGAAGGGGGGGGGATGAATCCAACGTGAGTGCCTACATTAATGTACAGGGTTGCGTTGCAGAAAATGTTCAAGGCCTTTATTTTTCCCCGAATTTACGAACTATTATTTATTTATTTACCTATCTAATTTACGGGATTTACCGATTTTATCAATGTCCCTAACAAAAGTAACATTATGATTAGGTAATATTAAATTTAGAAGATAGTGGCACTGTCCAGAAAAATGTCAAAAACTTATGAACCAGGTAATACTAAAGTCTAAGACGCCTCTAAATTATCATTTTATGTCAATAAAATTTGCATATTTTAATATTTTCGTCATTTTTTTCTTTCTATTTAATTTGTTTGTAAATAAAAATATTTCTGATTTCTAATATTAGAAATTTGTCGGAAGTAACAAATAGATAATATTATTTAAAAAATATTAATAATATAATTAGAATTGAGTTTCACGTGTTAAGTCCGAGGACTACGAATCTGAGGGTCGGTGGTTCGAGTCCCAACCATTGCAGATATTTTCAGTAAGGCTGGTAGCAATTTTTTTGTGACGTATTGCTCATGAGACTAACGAGTATAAACTGATCACTTAAAAGAAAGAAAAATATTATCAAGGAAATAAAAATAATGTATTTTACAGATTGGTAATGCTGTGTACTTCTAGAAGTCAACAAAAATGCTCACAGCATCTTTGTTTTCTTGTTATTTAGTAAATAAAATACTTGTTTCTCTCTACTTGTACTGAAAAAAGAGTATTTCATTTAAAAAATAAAGTTGAACTTAATCCGACCTAGAACAAGTGACCGGAGAAAATGGCTCAAGCTCATTATGAAATTACCCCTTTGCTTGAATTTTAATTTTTGTATCTCTGGCGTACCCTTAAGCCAGAGGATTGCACTGAGGCCACATTGAAGCATGCGATCTAAAACATAACGTATCGCCGCTGCAAACACAAACTGTCGTATCTGCAAATTTTGCCATTTTCAGTTAAGAAGCGCACATTCTTCCTTTTTTACGTCACGAAATGTCGTATCTGTATCTCAACTACTTCCCGAAGTATTCAAATTTTAAGGTTAGTCGTATGTGAGTTTCAAAGATTCTCAGCAAGCACAAACCACTATGTGCGCTTCTTAACTGCAATGGCAAAATTTGCAGATATGACAGTTTGTGTTTGCAGCGGCGGTATGATATGATATGGCTATTTTAGTTTTATAAATAAACTAGTAAATAAATAATTTGAGAGAGCTTTTCACAAAGTTGTAGGTTCAATTTATTTGGAAAGAATGACCATCAAAGAAGTTGGTCGAAAACTCGAATTATATAATTCAATCAGTTACTGGCTGCATAACCATCAATCCATCATACTGTAACAATAGCTACATATGATATACGAATATCACTATTGAAACACGTTTTCTAAAGTATAAGCTAGGTTTTACTGTAGCCAGTGACATGTGACATAAATCTTCCCCATATTCTGTTTGATTGAAATGTTTTTTTTTTTGCCCAACGTTATGTTATCTTTTCGATTTGTCATTCAAGACAAAAATTTAGCCTCCATTCACTGGAAACTCATGAACCAGCTACCGACATTAACCTCACCCAGCCTACGCTGGGCAAGACGTAGTCCTGGGGCTATCCAACTAGGATTCATTTCTTTGTTATCCTTTACCGTTTGGTCTGCATATCCTATTACAGAAAAGTATGTAATCCACACTACATATATAAAAGACATATAGATACGCTATTTGAGATTTATACATAGAGATATGTATGCGTTGGTTATCGCTAGTGTTATTTTTTATTCTTTTTTTTTTCAAACAATGACAGCATAAAAAATATGTTTCTAAAAAATACTGCATGAGGATATACGTAAAAGTGTAGTTTATTATTTACAAGAGTTTTCATTGTACACTGGTGTTTTTATTACAGTATGACTGCTCAATTTATTTTTATATGCATATTTGCTAGTCAAGTGCATTGTTAGTCAAGTGTTTAATGCGCTAGTTTGGTAATTCAGGTATCGTATCGATCCGTTGGTTCGAATCCTACCCAATGCATGAATTTTTTCTCGTTTATTTGAGTATATGACCACATAATAATGACTCTGATGTTTAGGTGGTAGAAAATGATTTAAGCTTTAACATCGCCTGGTGGTTACATTCTACTAAAGAAAGTTATTATAATAATTACAGATAGGATGTTAGCCACGGGCAAAAAAACAAAGTACCGGGTTCCAGCTAGTATATGTATAATAAAATCTCTCTTCTTTCATACTTTCTGTACCATCTCTATAACTGGACTAATATGTTTTGCACACCATACTGTAGAAATACACTGGCATGATTATGTTCCATACAGATACCATACATATTGAATGTCATGATTTATTGGATGAACAAGATTTATTACATAAACAAATATAAGCGTGTACGAAAGAGAGGCAGAGAGAGATATTGGATAGAGGGATTAAAAAATAGGAGGGATGATTGTATGATTTAGGGAGGACCGGAAATAAAGAATATTGTTAGTCATCATGGAGAGAGAAATGATACGAATAGGGGGGAAGCGGAGAGAGAGAGAGAGAGAGAGAGAGAGAGGGGGGGAGAAGGAGAGGGAGAGGGAAAATGAACAAATAGAGAAAGAAATTAGACAAGAAAGGATGAGGATAGAGAGAGATGGAGAGGGAAGAAAAGAGAGTAATAAATAATAACTGTAATCTCACAAATTTATTAATAAAGAAGAAAGCATACCTTGTCCTTGAAGAAAATTCAATAAAAAAGAAGGAAGCATAGTTTGTCCTTGAAGATATTTTATTAATGGAAGAAGAATAAATAAATAAATAAGAAAGCATACCTTGTCCCTGAAGAAAATTTAATAAAAAAAAAGGAAGCATAACTTGTCCTTGAAGAAAATTTAATAAAAAAAAGAAGAAAGCATACCTTATCCTTGGAGGAAATTTATTATAAAAAAGGAAGCATAACTTGTCCTTGAAGAAAATTTAATATAAAAAAGGAAGCATAACTTGTCCTTGAAGAAAATTAAAAAAAAAAGAAGCATACCTTGTCCTTGGAGAAATTTTAATATAAAAAAGGAAGCATACCTGGTCATTGAAGAAAATTCAATAAAAATAAAGAAAGCATACATTGTCATTGAAGAAATTTTATTAAAAAAGAAGAAAGCATACCTTGTCCTTGAAGAAAATTCAATAAAAAAGAAGGAAGCATAGTTTGTCCTTGAAGATATTTTATTAATGGAAGAAGAATAAATAAATAAATAAGAAAGCCTACCTTGTCCCTGAAGAAAATTTAATAAAAAAAGAAGGAAGCATACCTTGTCCCTAAAGAAACTTTAATAAAAAAAGAAGGGAGCATAACTTGTCCTTGAAGAAAATTTAATAAAAAAAAGAAGAAAGCATACCTTATCCTTGGAGGAAATTTATTATAAAAAAGGAAGCATAACTTGTCCTTGAAGAAAATTTAATATAAAAAAGGAAGCATAACTTGTCCTTGAAGAAAATTAAAAAAAAAGAAGCATACCTTGTCCTTGGAGAAATTTTAATATAAAAAAGGAAGCATACCTGGTCATTGAAGAAAATTCAATAAAAATAAAGAAAGCATACATTGTCATTGAAGAAATTTTATTAAAAAAAGAAGAAAGCATACCTTGTCCTTGAAGAAAATTCAATAAAAAAGAAGGAAGCATAGTTTGTCCTTGAAGATATTTTATTAATGGAAGAAGAATAAATAAATAAATAAGAAAGCCTACCTTGTCCCTGAAGAAAATTTAATAAAAAAAGAAGGAAGCATACCTTGTCCCTAAAGAAACTTTAATAAAAAAAGAAGGGAGCATAACTTGTCTTTGATGAAAATTTAATAAAAAGAAGAAAGCATACCTTGTTCTTGAAGAAAATTCAATAAAAAAGAAGGAAGCATAGTTTGTCCTTGCACATATTTTATTAATGGAAGAAGAATAAATAAATAAATAAGAAAGCCTATCTTGTCCCTGAAGAAAATTCAATAAAAAAAGAAGGAAGCATACCTTGTCCTTGAAGAAAATTTATTTTAAAAAAGGAAGCATACATTGACCTTGAAGAAAATTTAATAAAAAGAAGAAAGCAAACCTTGTTCCTGAAGAAAATTTAATAAAAAAAGAAGAAAGCATAACTTGTCTTTGAAGAAAATTTAATAAAAAAGAAGAAAGCATATCTTGTCTTTGATGAAAATTTAATAAAAAAAGAAGAAAGCATAACTTGTCTTTGAAGAAAATTCAATAAAAAAGAAGGAAGCATAGTTTGTCCTTGAAGATATTTTATTAATGGAAGAAAAATAAATAAATAAGAAAGCATACCTTGTCCCTGAAGAAATTTTATTAAAAAAGAAGAAAGCATACCTTGTCTTTGATGAAAGTTTAATAAAAAAAAGGAAGCATACCTTCATGAAAATTTAATAAAAAGAAGAGAGCATACGTTGTCCTTGAAGAAAATTTAATAAAAAAGAAGGAAGCATAGTTTGTCCTTGAAGATATTTTATTAATGGAAGAAAAATAAATAAATAAGAAAGCATACCTTGTCCCTGAAGAAATTTTATTAAAAAAGAAGAAAGCATACCTTGTCTTTGATGAAAGTTTAATAAAAAAAAGGAAGCATACCTTCATGAAAATTTAATAAAAAGAAGAGAGCATACGTTGTCCTTGAAGAAAATTTAATAAAAAAGAAGGAAGCATAGTTTGTCCTTGAAGATATTTTATTAATGGAAGAAGAATAAATAAATAAATAAGAAAGCATACCTTGTCCCGGAGGAAAATTTAATAAAAAAAGAAGGAAGCATACCTTGTCCTTGAAGAAAATTTAATAAAAAGAAGAAAACATACCTTGTCCTTGAAGAAATTTTATTAAAAAAGAAGGAAGCATAGTTCGTCCTTGAAGAAATTTTATTGAAGAAGAAAGCATACATTTTCCCTGAAGAAAATTTATTAAAAAATAAGAAAGCATACCTTGTCCTTGATGATATTTTATTTATGGAAGAAGAATAAATAAATAAGAAAGTATGCCTTGTCCCTGAAGAAAATTTAATAAAAAAAGAAGGAAGCATACCTTGTCTTTGATGAAAATTTAATAAAAAGAAGAAAGCATTGGGTGGAAGAGATTGCCACAGGCAATAACCCCGCTCTTTAGGTAGGACATTTCTCTCTTTTTTTTTCTTCTTGTACATTTGTTTAATCTTTTTGTTTTTCTTTATATTTCATTGTGTTCTACTGTATATATTTTTTGTTCTACCTAATAAAGCTTAAAAGAAGAAAGCATACCTTGTCCTTGGAGAAGATGAGTTGCTTGACGACCACGACATCTGCCAGGATCAGAACCCGGGTCACCGAACTGAGGAGACACCGCGCCGCCCGCGCTATGGCGCCTCGCTCCGCTATCGAGTCATCTAGGGTTTTCTCGCACAGGCTTTCGATAGCCTCACCTGGAAGGGATAAGAATCGGCCCTGTGATACAACAGTTGATTTGGTAACATCATCGTAATTTGGGTATAAAAAAGATGAAAAATAAGAATAATACTCTTCAGTGGAAGGTAACCACCAGGTGAGGTTAATGCTCAAAGCATTTTCTACCACCTAACCCTCATTATGTGGTCACAAACTCAAATTAATGAGGAAGAATCAATACATTGGGTGGAATTCGAATACCCAGATCGACGTAAAGTCATTGGGTCTCGTATGGATTTTTCTATTTTGGTCGATGGCTCACTGTTTGTCGATGCCCCAAGTTTTGGAACGGTTGAAATGATCAAAACCACACGAGGTTTATAAAAAACTCTTTATTTTAAAAGACCGATTTTGTAACTAGACCGACATATTTGTTCACAAATGACACATAAAAGGGTTTCTACCGGGATTCTGAAGGATAGCTGAAAAAGAGAGATTCTCATTCGTCACTTACTCAATTTGTAGTCAATTTCTAGTTAAAAAAAAAAAAAAAAAAAAAAAAAAAAAAAACATGTATTGTGGGATAATTAACCGAACACACTAACATAGTGAGATTCTGTTTTAACTTGCATATTGGACGATTTGGGTTTCGTTTGTCTGTCTGTTGTATGTATGTCTATCTGTTCCTAGATAACTCCCGACCAGATTATTCAAAACTGATGAAATTTTGTATAAATTTTTATATTGAGGTTTTAGAATTTTACCTATAGTTTTTGGGTCAAATTATTCCACTCGGGGCGAAATGGGGTCCGTTTTGGTGAAAATTGAAAAAGATTTTTCTTTTTATTGAAACAAGCCAGGCCCTTGAAATTTGTAGAGCCCTTGAAAAAATACATTTGAGATCAGTCGTAAAATTTGGTGATCATGAAAGTTAAGGGGGCCGCACTGTGGTAAAAAATCGAAAAGGGCCGGTTGATATTTTTTTATTAAAACATATCGAGTGGGGTATTGAATGAAAGGTCTAGATGTCCTCATGCTTGATTGAACATTTTATAATGCGATAGTTGAATCTGTGTGAGGTTTACAGTTCACAGACCCACTAGTATTTAACTTTCATGTCTAATGAAAACTTTTAAATGGCTCAAGGGTATAAACTTTTACAAAATTTTGTTTCCAAAAGAAACAGCGGGCAACTCGACGCCAAATTATATTGCCTAGAAAACGAAAAACAGTTTACGGCCGCACAGTTCTTACATCAAACTATCGAAATAACGAAATTTGAAAGTATATTTTATTATTCCTGTCTTTTCCAAACAATAAAATCGACTCGATATGAGAGTCTTACCCAGAGTCACGTAAAACATGAGGCTTCAGGCAGATAGAATTTTACCTATGGAACAGATGAGCTACAAATTGAAGATTACTTTTTATGCCTGACGTTTAAGGAATACTAAGCTAACATGGAAAAAAGTCGTTTTCAAAATACTTTGAAACGTTTTCTTTCTCTTCAATTTTTACTTTCTATTTTACCTCTAAGGTGGAAAGTATTGTTTTTATTTTCAATTACAATTTTGCTGAAAAGATAAGGGTTGGGTGGAAGAGAATGCCATAGGCAATAACCCCGCTCTTTAGTTAAGGCATCTGAATATATTTTATCTATGTTGGTCATTTTACTTCCGAGAAATTTCTAATATTAGAAATCGGAAGTATTTTTTTCTTGCTTATATTGTTCTAATTTTGTGTTTTAATTTTTACTATTACTTGTTTGTACATATATGTCCTATTAATAATGAATTTAATAATAATAATAACAATAGACATACCTATCAATTCTGTCCCATATTATTTCAATGCGCCGGAAGGAAGACAGGAGAGAAGAATACCAGTCAATCCAAGGACAAAAATTGTTAATAAAAAATTCTCGGACGGGGATCAAACTCCTAATCTAAAGATACAGACAATCGGGTAGCACAATATTCTTAATCTTTCCCTAGGTATTTTTGACTTACATGGTGTTTTCAATATTATTTTTGAAAAAAGCCTTAATAACATTGAAAAAGTTGCTTTTTCACTTGTTTTAAGTTATTAGTTATAACTATAGTTTGTAATAATATTGTAGGTTAGAGCAAATGTATAAATTGGGGATTTCTCGTTGAGAGATTAAATAAATAATAATAATAAAAAAATTATGGTAGAGATATAACTTTTTTACGATATTGAAAAACTACCCTTGAAACTTTTTAATAATAAAGACAGAGGAACACATACAAAGAGGATAACAATAAGAGTGAGGAAGTTTATTTCTGTATTCTTTTTCAGAATTCCGCATGGAATACGATAATTTTTGTACCCGATGTTACCCGTGCTCCGTCACACAGGACCGTCACTGGAGGCGCTGAATTCAGGCCCGAAACAGTTGGGTGGAAGAGATTGCCACAGGCAATAACCCCACCCTTTGGGTAGGACATTAACTTCATTCTCTTTTTTTCTTCTTGTATCTTTGCTTAATCTTTTTGTTTTTCTTTATTTCATTGTATTTATATAATTTCATTGTATTTATTGTATAAATTTTTTGTTCTACCTATAATAAAGCTTACTACAATAATAATAATAATAATATAGCATGTTTTACTTCCGAAAAATTTCTAGTATTTGAAATCGGAAGTATTGTGTTCGTTTTTGTAAAAATATATTTATTTTTTGTTTTTCTTGTTTTTTTTTTTTAAGTGGGGTTTAACGTCGCTTTCAACTGCCATGGTCATATCACGACGGGGGTTTTACCCTCCATTCGCAGGAAACTCACAAACCTGCTACTCACATTGACCTCACCCAGCCTGAGTGGGGCCGGGAAAAGCCAGCGTCACGAGAATTAGAATTTGAATGGTCACCCATCCAAGTCTTAACCTCGCTGGATGTCGCTTAACTTCGGTGTTCTGAAGGGAACCGGTGTATTCAACATGCCATCGACGCTGGCAGCTTTCTTGTTTTTATTACTCTCCATTTTATAATTTATCTGTTATTGTCATTATTTGTTTGTATTTGCCCTTCTAATAAAGTAAAGTTTAAGTGTTATCATATTTGTGTTAATCACTTTCGTGATGTCACAACTACTCAAACTCGCTCTACTTAATCCTTGCAGAACTTGGGACTTGAACCACCGACCTCCAGGTTACAAGTCCAGTGCCTTATCGATCAAGTTACCTTCTAATAAAGTATTCAATGATGATACGGCAATGTCTCATTGTGTAGAGAAGGATTATGAAATAAACAGATGAATTTATGTTTCTGCAGGAATTCATATGTGCCACAATATGGCCATAGTTTCTTGTTATTGTGATATTGATACTAATAAGTAATATATCATTGTGTTAGGTATTACTTGTTGTGTTATACATAAGAGTGCTGTGATGACACAATTACTGAAATCCGGCTTACTGAAATACTCCATGCTTGGGGCTCGAACTACTGTCCTCCGGGTTACGAGTCCGCGACTTGAACGGTCAAGTTTCTGAGGTCTAATAATAATACTCTCTAGCAGAGGGTAACCACCAGGAGAGGTTAATGCTCAAAGCATTTTCAACCACCTAACCCTCAGAGTCTTATTATTATGTAGTAACAAACTCAAATTTGTTACTACATAATAATAAGACTCTGAGGGTTAGGACAAATTCATGCACTGGGTGGGATTCGAAGCAACGGATTCCTACGCTACCTGGATTACCAGACTAGCGCACTAACCACTTGACTACCAGTGCACAATATATACAAGGCCATAGCTCAGGCCGTAACTCGGGTGCGGTCGACCGCCACTGGATTCTCAAGTATTTACAGAACAAAGCCCCAATGTCAGTTGTAACAGGAGACAACAATAAGAAAGATACAATACGATGAACTTTGTCTTCCATTGTGCTCTCGACACTTCTGGCACTAGCGCAAAAGTCATCCACTTGAGTCTAGTTCTCCGCACTGCTCTCCGTAGGACAAAAGAAATGAAAGACGAATTTGGTCATTTAAGCTGAATGAATGATAAATGTAGAATTGTACTCTTACATTCAGGGTGATTCCGCCAAGTGGAGAAAAAAATATATATGGTGAATTCTACACATCAAGGCGCGTCGAAAAGTCGAGTAATTTTTTATTTATTTTTTATACTCCTGGAAGCCTGGACAAACCAGGACAAGTACCGTACACTTCGTGAAATGTTTTTCAGACGCTTGTCCCCAGCTTCCAGGAGCTTTAAAAAAAGATAAAAGACTTTTCAACGAGCCTTGATGTGTATAGAATTCACCCTATTTTTTTAGTCGCCACCGCAATCACCCTGTACATAGGATAAATATTCATATTGTTCATACATTCTATCAGCTTGAGAAATTCATGCTCTCAATTTCTGGAACAAATTTAAGATCTGTTTATAGTCGAAACTCTAATAGAAGAACACAAAAGCGAATTCTTTTCATGATCAATGTAACTCGGTTCTTCTTTGTTTGACCTAAAAACATGTCGATAATGTCTCAAACATAAATAAGGAATGTAAAAAATGATTCGATTTTATGTCTTTTCCGACAGACAATTCTTAAACATTCTTTACGATAGACTCCATCAACTCAGTTTGGAAAAGCAATAAAAAACGGCAGAGGAATTCATCCGATAAAACACGGAGGAAGAAAAAAATCCGTAATGACTTCCTTTCTAGTTCCCATAGTAGCAAATATTACAAAACTTCCTGTTATAAAATATGTTTTTCTTCTCTTTTTTTTTTCTCTCTCTCTATAGGAAATATAAAGGCAGTCAGCAAAAAACATCTAGTTAATGTTGATCCTGATTTATGGTAACATTTAGGGTGTATTTTTTATCCTAGGAAAATTAGATTGAGTATAAATACTGACCTCCCTTGGATTTATTGTGACCTTACTTACACAATATACATAGTAAAATTATTAATTCGTAAATTATATTTTTTCAATAAGTAATGAAATACAGTACTTTCTTTTCAGTCGTCTATTTTTGTCACTCGCTCATAAGACTACAAACTTTTAGATACCCAGGACAAGAGCACGTAACAATACAATCCAAACCATAAAATAATAATAATAATATCGCCTCATTTATACTACCCGATAAGGACTAATAAAGTTTAAAGTTAAAGTTATCATATTTGTGTTAATCACTATCGTGATATCACAACTACTCAAACTCGCTTTAATCAGTATAAACAGAAAACTGAGAAGTTGTACTAGATGTACATGAATATCAGAACATACCTGGACAGCTGTTTCGAGCTTATTGGCTCTCATCAGCAGGTAATAGTTCTGAGTACCCATGCCATCAACTAACCTCTCTATATTAATCAGTATAAACAGAAAACTGAGAAGTTGTACTATAATCTACGCTGAAACCGGGACTTGAACCACCGACCTCCAGGTTACAAGTCCGCTGCCTTATCGATCAAGCTACTGAGGTCGGTGATAAGGACTAATAAAGTTACATTATTCCAGCAGTAAGCCCAAGACATATTATTATGTGGTAAAAATCCCAAATGGGAAGATAACTTGTCATGTCCCGGCTGGGTTTCGAACCCACGACCTCTGGAACCTCTGGATTCACAGAGTGCCGCCTTTACCACTGAGCTACCGGGACAGACTGCTAAACTTTCTAAACTAAACTAAGCCATAAAACACCTGCTAAACTTTCTAAGGACATCGGATGTGCTTGAAAGTGAAGAGTGAGCTAAATGACTTAACTGCAGTGCTTGAAAGTGAAGAGTGAGCTAAATGACTTACCTGCAGTGCTTACCTAAATGAAAGTGAAGAGTGAGCTAAATGACTTACCTGCAGTGCTTGAAAGTGAAGAGTGAGCTAAGTGACTTACCTGCAGTGCTTGAAAGTGAAGAGTGAGCTAAATGACTTACCTGCAGTGCTTGAAAGTGAAGAGTGAGCTAAATGACTTACCTGCAGTGCTTACCTAAATGAAACTGAAGAGTGAGCTAAATGACTTACCTGCAGTGCTTGAAAGTGAAGAGTGAGCTAAGTGACTTACCTGCAGTGCTTGAAAGTGAAGAGTGAGCTAAATGACTTACCTGCAGTGCTTGAAAGTGAAGAGTGAGCTAAATGACTTACCTGCAGTGCTTACCTAAATGAAAGTGAAGAGTGAGCTAAATGACTTACCTGCAGTGCTTGAAAGTGAAGAGTGAGCTAAATGACTTACCTGCAGTGCTTGAAAGTGAAGAGTGAGCTAAATGACTTACCTGCAGTGCTTGAAAGTGAAGAGTGAGCTAAATGACTTACCTGCAGTGCTTGAAAGTGAAGAGTGAGCTAAGTGACTTACCTGCAGTGCTTGAAAGTGAAGAGTGAGCTAAATGACTTACCTGCAGTGCTTGAAAGTGAAGAGTGAGCTAAATGACTTACCTGCAGTGCTTGAAAGTGAAGAGTGAGCTAAATGACTTACCTGCAGTGCTTGAAAGTGAAGAGTGAGCTAAGTGACTTACCTGCAGTGCTTGAAAGTGAAGAGTGAGCTAAATGACTTACCTGCAGTGCTTGAAAGTGAAGAGTGAGCTAAATGACTTACCTGCAGTGCTTGAAAGTGAAGAGTGAGCTAAATGACTTACCTGCAGTGCTTGAAAGTGAAGAGTGAGCTAAATGACTTACCTGCAGTGCTTAACACTTAGACGACCGGCATGGTTTTTCGTGAATTCTCTTGTGGGACCGGCGATAATACGGCTATCCGACCCCGTGTACCACCGGTGGTACACCCGGTAAATTCCGTACGAACCTGCGTGTACCACCGGTGGTACACCCGGTCGTGTACGTGTTAAAGGTGAAGAGTGAGCTGAATGACTTACCTGCAACCCGCGCGTCTTTGCAGGCCTGGTACAGGTCGGCCTTGATCTCGGGGTTGTCGTCAGCTATGCTCTCCCCCACCGTGACGAAGCGCTCTATGGCCACATTGACTGCTTGCCCCACCCGGGCGACCACCCTGAGGGACCTCTCCGAACATAGCGAGCGCTCGCGGTGAGAGAGGAGAGTCGAGATCTGGAACCACAGGAGAGAGGAAATAGAATAGAATAGAATATATTTTATCCCCCAAAAATACACTTCGTGTGCAAAAGACGCCAAGAAAATAATCCTTCTTAAATAGAATTACCTTGAAAATGATTGCCTAAAAAGGAACTGATATCAAATGAAGGCCAAGTTCTTGTAAACTGGATATTATCTGCCCACAAAAGAGTCTCAAGTACAGGAATCAAGCTGACAATTGGATATGATATTTCCCATTTTTCTGCTTTTTAACAACACTAAAATTTAACATTAAAAATCTTGGCAAGTTTGAAACATCAAAAAATTGCTTTGAACTTGCCAAGATTTTTAATGTTAAATTTTAGTGTTGTTAAAAAGCAGAAAAATGGGAAATATCATATCCAATTGTCAGCTTGATTCCTGTACTTGAGACTCTTTTGTGGGCAGATAATATCCAGTTTACAAGAACTTGGCCTTCATTTGATATCAGTTCCTTTTTAGGCAATCATTTTCAAGGTAATTCTATTTAAGAAGGATTATTTTCTTGGCGTCTTTTGCACACGAAGTGTATTTTTGGGGGATATCAGGTATTTTTGGTTGGTTATATTGTTTTCCATTTGCTAAATTCAACACATGAAATAAAGTAGAATATTTCTAAAATATTAAGGTATTTCAACTTTTGATTTTTTGAGATTAGATCCTTTTTTAGAAATAACTCTCAAACGCTTCAATCTGCTTCATTTTATCAAATTTCGGACATTTACTTTTGGTTAATACAACTTGTTTTAATTTTCATTTAACTTTCAATTGAATCAGTTATTTTGAAAAGGGTTTAAGTCACAAAAGGTAAATTTTTGGAAAACTAAAAAAAACTATTTATTTCGGAAAATATAAAACATGGCATATTTTTTTTTTCATGTAATGATTAATTAGGCTAAAAGACATTATGTAACTGATTTACAAACGTTTAAGTGTCATACTTTTCAAGTAAATTTTAGTTTTTAGGGCTGGACTTATGTCCTTATCGAAATAAACACGAAAATAGGTAAATCCGTTAACCAAATATGCATATTATTTACCTACCATTTTGGGTTGGGTCAACCACAAACCACATATTTTATGTCAATTCTGAGACAATTTAGGCTAGTTTTTTAGGGATAAGGTAAAAAGAAAATCATCTTCAAATTTCAAGTATTTGTGTTAGTTTGAGAAAAAAAATAATAAACTGACCTTAAACTGAATAAAAAAATAAGCTGAACAAATCTGATGGTATCAACAAGTAGTGTCTTCACTATGAGTCATTTTGAAAAGGGTTTAGTCACGGACAAGATATTTAACTCGCTATAACTTCCTTATGACTGATCGGATTTGTGTCTTTCTCATACATAATGATGCGTCTAGCTCCATAGAATATATTTTCATAATAAAACAAATTTTGAAACCCTAACCACCCAAGTACAGAGCAGAAAAGATCCTGCCCCGCTAGAGATCGAACCCAGGTCACCGTGCGTGGAATGCCTAGCGCGCTAACTCACTCGGACACTGTGACACGAAACGATTCTTTTTTTTCTTTTACTCTGTCTTATCCCGCTCAAGCAGGGTCGACGTTGTTCAACCTCATGGTTGAGGTTGATTGGTTTTGGCACATTTTTTACGGCTGGATGCCCTTCCTAACGCCAACGATTTTATTTGATTTAACGTCCTGGATTAGGACGGGGGTTTTACCCTCCATTCGCTGGGAATCGTACCAGCTACCCACATTAACCTCACCCAGCCTGGGTAGGGCCGGAAATGGCAGCCTCACGTGTTTGGATGGAACAGAATTTTCTTCGAAAAGTCTGCCCCAGCCGTGAGTTGAACTCGGGAACTCTGGACTACGGGCAGTAGTCACAACCATTACGCCACGGAGGCTGTGACACGAAACGATATCCGAGGTTAATGTTTACTAACATGCTTCTTCGAAACACTTATGGATCTGATTCGTACCCCGAACACCCAAGTACAGAGCATTTCAAATAAAAATTCTACCGAGTTAACGGAATATTTTACATCTATTGTTTGATACAACACGTGCTGGACTGGTTTGACTGGTACAACAAAAGAAAAGAGTTTTATTTGTCTTTTTTGCAAGAAAGGTTCAATGTATAACGTAGGTACCCTTTCGTTAGTGTCTAGGTACCTGCATGTAAAGTCAGACCTATTTTTTTGAACTCGTAACTTCTTACAAGATGTAGGTGATTTTCTTGGAATTGTTTTTACAACTATACCCATTTAGGTATGTATGTGTATTATGTATTCTTTGTGTCATTATCGAATTCCCATTCAGGTTCTAGGTCAACACAAGAGATCAAGAGAACCGGAATCGCTTATGTGCACACAATAATATTGTAACCAAATTAACTATACATTTTTTGTCGATTCTGGGGTTTGAAACCTTCCTGACTGGGTAGCGAGGATCTCACCTGCTAAGAGTATAACATGAATTTGCCGTAAGTTGGCCAAATTGTTACAGAACTCCAATTGATGAGTCACGGCTAGCAAGCCTGTGCAACATACTAAAACTAAAGATGACTTTTGCCACACCTAATTAGGTGCCATCGACGGCGCGTTGAATACATCAATTCTCGTAGGATCACCAATGTTAAACAAAGTCTAGCGAAGTGAAGACTTTATGATGCTGGCTATCTGGCCCAACCCATGCTGGGTGAGGTTATTGTGAGTAGCAGGTTTGTCAGTTTCCTGCTAATGGAGGGTAGTACCCCCGTCGTGATATGCAGTTCAAAACGAAGTTAAACCCATATTAAAATTATTTTAATGGAGGACCTACCTAACTAGGTACCTACCTACTACCTACCTATAATTATTTTAGTTTTGTATCCTTATAATCCTTATAAAAATCCTTATAATATCTTTAAGGTATTTCATTGAATAATTCACTTACTCATATCTTGAAAATTAAAAAAAAACTAACTAGTCGAAAAATAGTAGGTACATCTATAATATCTAAGAACCTAATGAAGGTCGATGAAAGAAAGATAACACCCTACAGTTCAGGAATCAATCGATACCTTAATTTTATTTCATTTACGAGTGTGGTATCCCGATACTGTGAGCTCCGAAACTCGGAGAAGACACTCTAATCCAAAATAATTATGTTGTGCGCTACCAATGACTTAAGGAGCTTATAACTCAAAAACCGTAAATTTTTCGAAGATAGCTATTCTGACGAGGAATCATCTGCCAAAACTCAGGAATATGTCCTGAAAGTTTCAGCTTGATACAATATAGCCTTAATAGCGATTCATGTGATTACGTGAAGAGAGGTCGGTGAACGTCAAAAATCAACAAAAATGTTATAACTCATAAATGGTTATAATTATATAAAAATTACATAGAATTAAAAAAGCTGTAAATTAATCAAATAATTAATATACAAAGTTTCATCTTTCTACCATTTGCCACATTCGAGATATAGGCGATACCGCCAAAGCGCCGCCGAGTGACCGCGGAAGTTTTTTTTGTTAAAAACCTCGAACTGCGAGCATTATGAACTCATAACCAAAATGGCATATTTTTAACTTTAACCATAAGCCCATGGTAAGCCAAATGCGGAAAAAAAAAAAATAAAGTATGAATCTTTTACTAATATTAGGGGTGTTCGTAAAAGTCGTTAGGAGTATCAGAAAAAGGTAAAATAAAAAGTAGTATTCTTCTATTCGACGAGGAAAACACGAATATGAAGAAAAAAATATAAAAAGTTTTGTCTAAGTAGGTCAAAATTACAAAAGAAAATACATACAAACTCTGTTTAGCGTAAGTATAGCACGCTCGTTTTGTTTTTCTTGGCGTTGCAAAACTAGCGTTTTGCTTGATTGTGAATAAAGCCTTTCGGCATATTACAACGTCAATAGTATAAAAATTACATTAGTACAATTAAATGTTACAATATAAGTAGTTACGTAGAAAAATAATAATAAAATATTAGATACTACATATGTAGATTTATTTCATAGTATAATGTAGATTGCCATGATTGTTTATGAAATACTATATTCGTAGTTTATGCCTACGATAAAGATATAATCATGATAGTATTATAAACTAACCAATTAGATGTAAAGTAAATTGGGGTAATGTTTTTTGGGTGATTCCATTCTGTCTTCTGCTGATTCCCCAGCAGTATGGCTGGGAGACTAAAAACAGGGAGTAGACCAGTAGTCTGGCTGGGGGACTAAAAACAGGGAGTAGACCAGTAGTCTGGCTGGGGGACTAAAAACAGGGAGTAAACCAGTAGTCTGGCTGGGGGACTAAAAACAGGGAGTAGACCAGTAGTCTGGCTGGGGGACTAAAAACAGGGAGTAGACCAGTAGTCTGGCTGGGGGACTAAAAACAGGGAGTAGATCAGTAGTCTGGCTGGGGGACTATAAACAGGGAGTAGACCAGCAGTCTGCCTGGGGGACTATAAACAGGGAGTAGACCAGCAGTCTGGCTGGGGGACTATAAACAGGGAGTAGATCAGTAGTCTGGCTGGGGGACTATAAACAGGGATTAGATCAGTAGTCTGGCTGGGGGACTAGAAACTGGGAGTAGACCAGCATTGTCTTGGTTCTGGACACCCTTGTCAATTATTAGCCTCCTTGTAAAGACAGTGATAGAAATTCTGAGTCATTCCTTCACTCTCTGGCTACCATCGTTCATGATAACGCCACCCTATGATGATGATTCCATTACTTTCCTTTCTATAAAATAAGGAAAGTAAAAGAGATTCAGTTTGTCATCATTCGAGCTGTATCCGTAAGACTGAGGGGGTCCATATACAAACCCCACAATTATGAAATTATCAAAGATGGAGCAGGACTGTTCTTTTTTTTTAATTTACTTGGTTTATTAATTTTGCTGTTGTTTGAAAATGAATTGAGCTTGTAAAAAAAAAACCAAAATTAAATGTACAGTCAACGGTAGAGAGCGAAAAGAATGGCCGAATCCATGACCTCAATTTATACTATTATTATTATTATTAAACAAGTTGGATCAAGTTTTATTTACAAAATAATGACATAGAATATATACATACATAGATATTAAAATTAAGAAAACAAAACTTGATCAAGAGCGGTGCTAATGCCAACGGCATTCTCTTCCGCACCACCCTTGATAAAAAAAAAGATAAAAGAGAGAAAAAAAAGAAGAAGACAATTTAAGTTGCGAAATACAAGGAAATAGCTTGTTGACTATTAAAACAAAACTGTAGATTAAAGTAATTCATCAAGATAAACGGACAATACTAGATACAATACCTACAATATTATCTCAATATTCTCTTGTTTTACTCTGTCTTATCCCGCTTGAGCAGGGTCGACGTTGTTCAACCTCATGGTGCCGGTTGGTTGGTTTTGGCACATTTTTTTTACGCCTACGATTCTATTTGATTTAACGTCCTGGATTACGACGGGGGTTTTACCCTCCATTCGCTGGGAATCGCACCAGCTATCCACATTAACCTCACCCAGCTTGGGTAGGGCCGGAAATGCCAGTCTCACTTGTACGGAGGGAACAGAATTTTCTGTGTGAGAAATCTGCTCCGACCGGAGATCGAACTCAGGATCTCTGGACTACGGGCAGTTGTCACAACCGTTACGCCACAGAGGCTGGTACCTACAATATTATATCAATATTCAATGTCGCAAAACTCGAAAGCTCTTTGTCAACCTCTTAATATCAGGGCTGTTCTACACTCAACCTACTTTTTACACGGGAGGCGGAGAACCCCCCCCCCCCCTCCCCCTCTCTCAATTTATGTCTCAGAAGTTCAAGTTGAGCTTTATTATTTTATCACCTACTTCATAAATACATGATTATGAAATTGAGCGAGATACAATTTGAATACCAAGATTCAAAGTAACGCCTTTTCAGGGTAAAACATACGTCTGGATTTGACCTTCAGTTGAATGGAATAGACAAAACATAATATAGGTCGAATTTTTTTTGAAAGGATAGATAGAGTCGAACCTGATAATCAGAGTTCCCTCAAGTTCTCTTATATCGTCTGTCCCGGTAGTTCAGTGGTAAAGGCGGCACTCTGTGAAAAAGAGATTCCAGAGGTCGCGGGTTCGAAACTCAGCCGGGACATGACAAGTTATCCTCCCATTTGGGATTTTTACCACATAATAATATGTCTTACTGCTGGAATAATGGGACTTAATAGTCCTAATCGGGCAGTATAAATAAGGCGATATAATTATTATTATATCCAGGATTCGACTGTATTTTAAAAGGTGCACTGATAGTCAATTGGTGAACGCGCTAGTCTGGTAATCCAGGTAGCGTAGGGATTCGTTGGTTCGAATCCCACCCAGTGTATGAATTTTTCAATAGTTTGAGTTTGTGACCACATAATTATACGAAGACTCTGAGGGTTAGGTGGAAGAAAATGCTTTGAGCATTAACCTCACCTGGTGGTTACTTTCCACAAAAGAGTATTATTATAATTATTAAAAAATAGGAACCGACCTTAGTAGCTTGATTGATAAGGCGGAATAAGGCGGCGGACTTGTAACCTGGCGGTCGGTGGTTCAAGTCCCGGTTTCAGCAAAGATTTAGTAAAGCGAGTTTGAGTAGATGCGACATCGCGAAAGTGATTAACACAAATATGATAACTAACTTTACTTATCTAAAACAATTTTATCGACAAATATAGACAGTATAGACACTAGACACCTTGGATAATTCCAGCTAGTGAACATAATTGCATCACTGATCGCTATCTCATTTTTCCGGTATGAGTGGACCCCGGACATAACTATTATAAAATAGGGCTAAGATTCAAACACCAACCTTCGAAACTCTGCGCCAATCACTTAGCTTCTGAGTTTGACACAAGTCACAGTAAGTAGGTTAGGAAAGAGCCTGGCTATTCATGGGGCGGGGGTGTTATTTACTATCCATACTCCAGTCACGTCCTAGGACTCTCACTCGGAAAATAAATAATATACCCCTCGTACCTGACTTGAGTGACAATTTCTCGCCCTCACGTCCGACTTCCCTGTCAGATACGTCAACCCTGTTCAGGAGAGGAAGGCTGGGCGAGGAGAGTAAGTAGGACACAGAGAGATTTCAAACTTAAAATCTAGGCTATGAAGCCACTGATTTTACTTTTTTTTTAAAGTTATCATATTAAATTTGTGTTATACACTTTCGTGATATCACAACTACTCAAACTCGCTTTACTAAATCTACGCTCAAACCGGGACTTGAACCACCGACCTCCAGGTTACAAGTCCGCCGCCTTATCGATCAAGCTACTGAGGTCGGTCACTGATTTATCTACTTCAATTTGTAGAGAGATTTCCAAGTTAAATCAAGGCTGTAAAAAGTAGACTGATTTAACCAACATTGATTTCTAGAGGAAATTCGAAGGTATAATCAAGGTTATGATGCATGGACTAAACCACCATTAATCTGTAGAAAGATTTCGAAGTTGAAATCTAGGCTATGAAGCGACTGATTTTACCTACTTAATTTGTAGAGAGATTTCCAAGTTGAAATCAAGGCTGTAAAGTAGACTGATTTAACCAACATTAATTTTAGAGGAAATTCGAAGGTGTAAACAAGGTTATGATGGATGGACTAAACCACCATTAATCTGTAGAAAGATTTCGAAGTTGAAATCAAGACTGAAGCATGGACTGATTTAACCAACACTAATTTGTAGAGTTTTTTGAGCTATTATTCTCTTATTTATGACGTCTTTAACAATGGATTTTCGCGGGTTTTTTTCGCTTCATTCGCTGGAAACTCACAGACCAGGCTTTCGTTTCAGAAAGCGCTCTCACTTCAAAATCTCCAAGTCTCCATTTTAACCGTCACACAACGCACTCTGATTGGTTCCGTTGTGTTGTGTGATTGAAAGGGAGATTTAGGGATTATGGGTGAGAGGTGAGAGATTTAAGGGTGGATGCAGAATCCTCACTGTAGGGATGCCTGGGTCATTTGTACCTTCAGCTGATTTTGTTATGCAGAGACGTTTGTTTGATGCGCCTGTGCGCATGCGCATTCAGATGTTTCTTTAATAAATAATTGTGAAGGTCGAAGTTTTTCCCTACAGCAAGCTCGGGACCACCCTACAGTGACCCTATAGAGATAAAAAAAAAAAAACGTCTCTGCATACCAGTCTAAATCACCCATCCTGGGTGTGGCTGACAATTGCTAGAATCACGAGGGATTCGAACTGTCACCAATCAAATCCTAAACTCCCTAAACGTTATCAGATTTAACCAGAACTAATGTGTACAGCGTGGGTCGTCCATGATAGGTAAAAGAACTTTACTAACTTTTGTTTTCAGCCTATTCCAAAGTACCTGTAGAAACATTTTCTAACTTAAAAATTTACAGGTGACACCCGCACACCAAACTTCATAAGACAAGTTTTTTTCCCGGACATCCAGAGGGTAAATGCAGCCAGCATCCTTGTTCACTACCAGATGCTGTCCAGATGAAGGATTTTTTTTTACTTAATATAAATGTTACTTAATATAATTTTTATTTTTATATTCTACTGAAGGATATGAAGAACGTCCATCACGACCGAAGCCACTACTGGTAACCGCTCACAATCAATCCTAATATAATATATTATTCTCTTAAAAAAATTGTCAAATGTCGAAGTATTTCCTAAGATATCGGACCACCTACAGTGAACCTTATAGGATAAAAACAAACGTGTTCCATATTTGGCTCAGTGCACCTTGAAATTCCAAAAAAAATTAACGAGGCTAACTTTGATTTTCCAGGCTAAAAGTATAAAAAGATTTACTTTGTGTACCTGACTACCTGCACATAAATAATAAAAGTTAAACCCACTCACTAATTGATTCACCCAGACAAATATGACTCCATAATAGTGTTCATATTTTAAAAGCGCAATAGAGAAGGATTTTGAAGAGCCATCATCCACAAAGGGTTGGGTGGAAGAGATTGCCACAGGCAATAACCCCGCTCTTTAGGTAGGACATTAGCTTTTTTCTCTTTTTGTTCTTGTTTCTTTGTTCAATCTATTTATTTTTTCTTTATAATTTCATTGTATTAATGTATTTTACTGTATATTATTTTGTTACTAAAATACCTAATAATAACATAATATAAAAGAACCGTGTGACTGATCAAACAAAAACGATCTATAATACAAACTTTAGAAATGTGTTTTACTTGAAAATTTTGATCTGAGGCCGGTATTTTGATTTTTTTTTTCTTCTCTCAAAGTACTTTTGAATATATTTATTGAAGAGTATTTACAAAATTAATCACAAACAAAAAATTAATAAAATATAAATATTAGAGAAAAAAAAATAGTTAAAAATAAATATAAGTACCTACATACATATGTATAATGGATTAATGGGTTATTAAATTATTTATTGTTTGATAATATTATGTATTAGTTACGGATGTCCCAATGTGTCAAAAGACATGTGTTGGGATCTTCTAATTTCATATGCATAATATTATCTTATTAATTTGGTATAACTGTACATACATAGCTTCAACTTTTTTATTTAGAAAAAATGTTTAAAGAAAGGCCCTATTTTGTAAACATTTTCCAAAATTTTGTAACATAGATTGTTTTTCGAGGCACGCATTCAACTAGTAATAGTTTGGTATCACTTGAATGATGCTCTAATTAAACAAGACAGAAGATATTATGTATATGCCTGGAGAATTCTTTATTTTTTTTCTTTCAAAAATTAATAAATAGGTATAATGCTGAGCTAGGTATAATTAGAAGAAAAAGGTCAAGGACATGATATATCGAGATGTCACCACAAAATGAAAACATGCGTAAGAAAATGAATATCCCTGAGTGACAGTCAAGCGGACCACATGCACACAACATCACAGTATCATCAGACGCGGACATTAATGACCTCTCTCCTAATATTCCACAAGAAAAAAAATTGAGTAGGTAGCTGATGTATATTGAAAATAAATTTAAAAATAATAGATCGTGTGAGGCACATCAAAGCAGAATTTATTGCCAGCACATTTCGCTGCCGGTGAGCTCCGGCAGAGATTTCAAAAGGTAGATAATGCTTCGGATTTAGAATAAACAAGAACATTGTCTCAACACGAATAAGAGCATATAAAATATGCGTTTCCTATGCATACATTGGAAACAAAGAGCTATCACGTACAGGCGTACAACTCGTACACATTTCATGAATGGAAACACACTTTCGAATGCTTCTCGCATGTTTTTCACAATTACAAGTGACATGCAATCGTGTCATAAAAGCGTTTATAAAAAGGAGGCAAACTTACATGTCTGTTTGATAAAGCACACGCCATCGCGACACAGTTAGGTACGGAAAGCACAGCAATTCATGAAGCGAAGTTCGGGTTCAGGTACTTAGGCTTGAGCCCCAGCAGCACTGGCGAGCTCCAGCTTCATACAATTAGAATACACAAACCACCCCTTCAATTTCCACCCGGACAGGCGCGGATGCAACCAAACAAAAAGTTCCCCCGCTCGGGTGTCTGACATGTTGAATTACCCTGGCCACAGGCACAAGGGATTTGTTGGCTTGGCGTGGGAAGTGGACATTTGCGAGCGGAATTATGGCGTTTAAAAGTTTAAAACGGTATTTATAAAGCACTAGCTAAAACCCAGCACTTTCTCGCCATTAAGACACTTTCTTAGTACGCACCTAATAAATATCAAAAAGAGACTCTTCGGCAAAGTGGGAGTCATTAGGTCCAGCCGTTACGGAGTTCTCTTAATATTGAATGAATTAATATAAATATATTATTTTGATCATTTAAATGTATATTAGCCACCAGCTGATTGCCCCAGCTTCGCAAACGGGACTAGAGCATATTACCCCTAAATTAAACCGTCTTCAGTGGTTGAAGGTCGAGGAGCGGAGAAAAGTTCTCACTTTGTTTCTTACTTCCAAGTTCTAAAGTTTTGTCAACACTATCTTCCTCCTGCCTCAATTAAGAAATATGATTACGTACTGCTCAGTACCCGATAAACCAGGCCCTTGTTCCAGAAACCTCTCTCACTCTCATAATCTTCAAATCTCTCTTTCAACCGTCACACAACGCACTCTTGATTGGTTATTTCGTTCAAATTACCCAAGCAGAGTGCGTTGTGTGACTTTTGAAAGGGAAATTTGGGTATTATTAGAGTGAGAGTGCTTTCTGAAACGGGCCTGGTTTCATACGCTTCCGGTGAATGCTTTCAGACGTAATACAAACAATTGGATGAATATTTTCGGACATATAGAGCAAAAAGTAAAATGAGAGTTTTCCGATGTTGAGAACAAACAATAAAATGAATGATTTCCGAAGTTTAGAACAAACAATAAAATCAATGGTTTCCGAAGTTTAGAACAAACAATAAAATGGATGGATTCCGACGTTTAGAACAAACAATAAAATGCGTGGTTTCCGACGTTTAGAACAAACAATAAAATGAGTGGTTTCGGACGTTTAGAAGAAACAATAAAATGAATGATTTCCGAAGTTTAGAACAAAACAATAAAATAAATGGTTTCCGACGTTTAGAACAAACAATAAATGAATTGTTTCCGAATAAAGATGTCCCAATAGTTGGGGACATTTAGAACCATCAATAGAATAATGAATGGTTTCGGACATTTAGAACCAACAATAAAACCAGTGGCGGAATTATGGGCAAATGATACACAAGAATTTACAAGAAACAGAAAAGTCCTATAATTTTGTGCTACCCACTAAAAACGTGATAAAAACCCATAAAAACACGCATCAGTTTGTTTATTTTCATTTATCTACCAAGACAAACCTCCTGAGAAAATTAAACCATATCCTCGCCTGCTCTAAACTCTTCATTCTGTAAATCAATACACAACGGCGTAAGTCTCTTCTCCCTCCTACCTCAATACAGCCCTTCTCTCCTACATAAACACGCCTCTCCTTCCAATTCCACCTCTCTTTCTTCCCCAAACATAAATTTCTTTTCCTTTCCTCCTTTCTCGTTCTCAAACACTTCTACTTTCCCATCAAAATACCTCTTGCACTTTCAAACTCAAATACCTCTCCTTATTCCCCAGTACCTCCTCTCTCATTTTCCTACCCCAATACCTCCCTTGCACTTTCCTACCTCAACACCGCTCCCGATTTTCCCACCCCAATACCTTCTGCAAACTCCTCATGCCCCTCAAACATCTCTCTACTTCCTCGCGTCTTCTTTCCATTCAACTCTCTTGGATTCACAACATGGGAGGGAGCAGAAAGTACTCCCTATTCAATTCTCCCTCTCCTCCCTATTCTTTATCTCCCATAACTTTGTGAGCAAACAGAGAATAGAAAACGCGGGCGCTATCTCTTATCTCTCCGACATTTTATCAGCGGTATTCCCTCCGTTTCTCCCTCGAACTTTTCTCTCTCTATTTCCCACACTCATCGTTTTTCCCTAGACTATCTTTTCCCTTCCATCCACTCTCTTCTCCCACCCATTTCCTCTCTCCCACTCTCCTCATTCATAACCTTTCTTTCTTCATCCCTGGTTGTTTGTTTTCATTTTCTTCAATTGAAATGAGAGAGGCAAGGCCGGGCGGGAACGCGGAAAGACAAAGACATATAAATGATAGTCATGTATCCCAGATACGTGCAGAAAAGTTATGTCTTCTTCCCCTTGTGTTGAAAAGTTATCTTTCCTTACTTAGAATGTATTTTATTGGTCGGGGTGGCTTTTGTTTCGCGCATACAATTCCCTGGTGCTGCATTTTGTTCGGTTTACATCACAAGCTTCTTCTCAACGCTTTCTCTTCTTTTTTTTCAAAATGCAACCTTGGAATTTTTCAAGAGAAGATCTTTCTCTCTCATAAAAATCTATTTTTTTTTGATAAAATCCTATAGTTTAAGAATGGCTCTTGTTTGCAAGAGAGAGCATACAAGAATCTATACATGATAAAAAGGAAAATCCATTAAGACTGACTGATCAAAACATTGACTACTGATCAATCATGATATTAAAGAAAAATTTCCAAAGCCAGTTTGGGGAGCGAATATAATCAAGTACCATGAGAGTATTTTTTTTTATTTAAAGATGCGTGATTTACAGCCTCTTTTTTGTATCCGAACAGCACTACTCTAGACACTTGTGGTCTGTTCTGTTGCTTGCACATTCAAAGAGCCATTGGCAGTTACAGTGGCTAAAATTTGAAATGTGTTCTTTGAAATCTTGAAACAAGGAACAACAAAATTAGACGTTAAAAATAAGAAAAAATAATTCAATAAAAAATATAAAAACAACAACAGTCGGGTAAAATAAAAGCTAGAGCACAACAACCTAAGAGTTCAGAAAAAAAAAAAAAACAAAGTCGGTTAAAAAAAGAGAGCAAAAAAAAGTAATTTTACAAAAAAGAAACAAATACCGATCTAATATTAGACATTCTCGAGTAATAAAATTCAGGTCACAGGAAAACAGTGTTGGAAACTATCAAGCTTTCCTTTTTATAACTAACTGTAGCTAACTATCTTGTTGTTAACATTGTTATTCGGTTAAGGGTTAACTTTGCCAGCCGAGCCAGCCACGGTGTAAACACAACTGCTGGATTTATTACTGGTGCTAGTTAACTATCAGAGCTGTAGTCTCGATGTGTGCCAAACTGGATGAGATTATTCTACTTAATTGGTTTAACTTCTTTCCCAAAGCAAAAGCACATTAAGCACGCATTTTATTACTGGGTGCTCTTTTATAATGCTATAGAGTTAGCTCGATGTGTGACAAATGAGAATGCTCCCAGAAGTCCCGGTTCAATGCCAATCACACCGTGGCGTAACGGTTGTGACTACTGCCCGTAGTCCCGAGATCCTGAGTTCGATTCGCGGTTGGAGCAAACTTTTCACACAGAAAATTCTGTTCCCTCCGAACACTTGAGGCTGGTATTTCCGGGCCTACCCAGGCTGGGTGTGGTTAATGTGAGTATTGAAAATACGCGTTTTCAGACCAACCTCATGGCCGGTTCTATCAATTTTACGAAACCTCGGTTTTATATGAATTTCGAATTGGAAACGGTAGTTCCAAAAGTATTTGTCAAATCAGCGCTAGTGAACCTATATTACCTACGTGAATAAGATATTGAGCCATACCGAGGTTTCACCAAACATCGGTTTTGTCATTTATTGATAGAACCGGCCCTCAGTAAGATCGCTGAGGCGGCGGACTAGTGACCTGGAGGTCGCTGATTCGAATCCCGAGCATGGAGATAGGTATGAGTTATAAATTACTGTTTTATTTTTATAATTAAAATAAAACTATTGTGATAAACACAAATAAGAAAATTGATATTGTAGATTATCACTTATCTATCACATAACCCGAAAGTAAAAAATCTACTTGAGACTTCAGTAGTGATCGGTGCCGGCTTACAAAATAGGATTATAACGAGTTTAAGATGACATAAATATGGATTTACCCATTAATTTGTTCAAAAAATTAGAGTACGTGTACAAAGATGAGGAAGACTGCACACTGTAAAGGTGGTACAGGTACACACTGAATACAGCTATTTGTTACAGGGGGAGCAATAGTTCTTTATGTTTTCATTTGATTTTTTTTTAATGTTGCTAGGCAGGATCTGAAATCTACTATGATGAACATCATTTGATAAAATTGAAAAAAGTCAGAGCCTTATTATTATATGGTTACAAAAACAAATTCATAGGAAAAATTCCATTGTTAGACAGAAAAAAAATGGTTATTATAAGATAATATAAAAAATATAGTCAGAGTAAGTACTTATTATGAATTGCTTTTCTATATAAAGAAAACATAAACTTTCTGGGCCTTTCTATCCAATAATTTGTTTTTTTTTTTGTAAAAATAAAATAAAAAACACCAAGAATGTATGATCAGAGCTCACCTATATGAAGCTTACCCTAGCACTTATAAAATGGAGTTGCAATAGTTATTATGTATAATGCAGCTGTTATAGTTTCAAGAAAATTTATGCTAGTCTGAGTTCATAAAAGTGCAAATAGCAATAGTTTTTTTTTTTAATTTGTTCAAAGATATCTAAAAAAAATCTCAAGTTATATTCTAGAGAAGACTTTGATTTATGTATCAACCTGAGAAACCACTTTGGGTCCATCATGTTACTATCCAAGAGTCAATTAAAAACTGATTTTTACAAAAATGTTGAAGAATTTTTAGAATGATGTAAGAATTTTTTTTGTTGAATCAAGCTTAAAATTTCAGGGTAGGTATGTTTGATAGAAGTTAGAATTTAATATTTAATTTTTGAATTACACCATGTTAAGCAATGTCTTTCTCAATAAAAGCTGCAATTTTAGTCCAACCAAGCTGAAGTTTTCAGGATTTGGTTTCATACTTGCATAGAATTCAATGTAAACTTTTTCTAATGACACCAAGTTAAGCAATCTTGAGCTGGGCTATAGACTGTTTGGAGTTCCACAAGAGAAGCAGCAATTATAACACCAACCTACATTTGAGCTGGGCGGAGAAATGGGTCAAATATTATGTAAAATGGCTTGGTTTGGACCAATTTGTTCTTATCAATTAAAAATTTGATAGAGTTCTTCCCTAATAATTTATAATATAATAATAATAAAATGTATATCCTCATATTTGAGCAACAGGGAAAACCTCCTTATGAGAAATCACAACGAACTGTAGAAGATTTATCCGTTGACAGTACCAACAAATGAGTAATGTTGGGTTCCAATATAATACCAAAGAAAGAATATAATAATGTGAACTCTGAAGTGCATCTAGTGTATGATTATGATTCGGTTTAAGTTTCTTAATAATGGCTTTCTTTAATTCAAATAGGTAAGAACAAAGCAGTAATAAAATAGGATTTTAAGTAATTTGAATAGTGAAATAGTTTTTTCAGGACTAAGTCATATTTTACATCACTCTAAGCATTTTGAGAAAATTCTCAGGAATCAGTTAAGAACTGGCCTTTGAATAATGACAGGATGAAACCTTACATTCTAGTGTTGTGTGAGGCCTCCCAGGAAATGTAACTAAAATAACAAGGGTGAATGAAGTGTTATGAGGATACTATGGTAAACATGTAGGTATACATTTTAGACAGCAAGTTTCATAGTGCAATTTTGGGCCGAGATGAGGTATATTTGACCTAAGATATGTTTGGGAGACTTATTCCGCTGTGTAAGTTGTAAAACAATACAAAAAGTTTAAACTTCAGGTGTATATTTACCAAGACTAGGTACCCATGACCTGTTTTGAGACTTTAAACACTTAAAATTTAGTTGACAAGCTAGGTTGAATGGAATTTTTGTCCCCGTTAGTTAGTTGCCTCATACTTTAAGCTCCACAGTCCTTGGTTTTATAAGGAATTAACTCATGGATAAGCAGAAACAGGTGATATCATTACGTTTTTTATCACAGCAACCACAGCTATTTGATAAAGTTCTGGTATGGACTGTTATTTTACACATGTGTTTCATTGGAGGTTGATAGTATATCAATTTAAGTCAGTAATACTATGGGAAATGGAATGAATACCAATTTCAACTTACATTAAATAAAAATCTTACCTGTTTAACCAATGGCAGAAGTGTTTGTTCAATACTTTTAGTTTTGATGTCAGAGTTGTTTTCTCCTAAATCTAATTCTTGGTCCATAGTTTTGCCTTCATTACATTCCCTGAGAAAAGTTGGAAGTTTTTTTGATAAAAAGATAAAAATTGATAAGAAAAATGAAAATTAATTTGAAATTTTGTTTTTCTCCCACTCCTTTATTTTGAATTTTTCTCTGTTCTTCTGACTGCAGTGTTGCCAGATTGTAGATTTCATGTTACATAAATCTGTGGGTCACTCTTATGCTTCACATTTTTGAGCTGATCGTCTGCCTCCATTATATTATAACCTCTTTCTACATAAACAGTCGCCATATTTGTTATTTTATTTTGCAAATTGCAACACTGAAATTGAAATTTGAATTAGTTAATTTATGAAATTTACAAGCTTTTAAAAGTTTTAAAGCTTTAGCTTTCATGCGTTGCAATTTTTCAACTTTCTTCTTCAGTGAAAATTCAACATACCTCGTCTAACTTGGTTTAAGACAGAAAATATTGAAATAGAACTCTCAGGCAAATCAATATGAAATAAGACCAATATCTGTGAAGCAGGTAAAGCCTGTGTGTTGCAACAAATCTGAATACAGAAAAGTAAGTTAAACCTATATTTTATTTAACACTTCCCCCTGTAAATATTCACTTTAGATGGCAAGCTGAATACCTACTACAACAGGTAAAGGTATAATACAATATGACTGGTTTATTACAGTAGAATCCCGGTAAGTCGAAAATCCCGATAAGTCGAAAGAATCCTTTGGCCGTTGGATATGTCGAAAAAAATCGAAAGAAATGCATGTAAAAAAGTCCTCTCAATAAGCTGAAATATTTTTTCAACTATACTCCCTATAACTCAAAATTCAATACGATGACGTCTTATAACTCGAAATTTTCTGCTAATGAAATTGCTGGACAGAGGATCGGACAAGTTCAGAAGAGTTTATGCAGGGAACCAGAAACAATAGTAAAATCTATCACTTTTGCATTTAGATTTCAGTTTGTCTTAACACTTTGTGCGGTAAGTAGGTAGACGTTTCTTAGTTTTGTGAGTACAGTGTGAGAATAAGTTTGAAAATCAGTAAACGTAGGGTACTAAAACCTTTCCCTAGCTTAGAAGAAGCTAGGCCTTCGAGCTGTGGCTGAGGGAGGAAAGAAGTTGGACATTGCCAGGCAATTTGAGATTAAACTTTTATTCTCAAATTGCCTACTTCCCTAAACTTTAAAATACAGTGACTTAAGTAGCACCTGATTCCTGCTTAAACTCTTCTGAACTTGTCCGGATCCTCTGTCCAGCAATTTCATGAGCAGAAAATTTTGAGTCATAAGATGTCACCGTATTGAATTTTGAGTTATAGGGAGTAAAGTTGAAAAAATATTTTGGCTTATCAAGAGGACTTTTTTACATGCATTTCTTTCTATTTTTTTTTTACTTATCCAACGGCCAAAGGATTCTTTCGACTTATGGATTTTGACGTTACGGGATTGCTACTGTATGTCTACCTACTTTCTTTGTAAAAATACATGAAAAATGTACATATGTATTTTCACTCCCGATATCTCAAATTCTCATTTATTCTCTCCCTGTAAGTCAAATCCCTTATTCTCAAAACTCTCATAACTCGAAATAAGGTACCAGTCCCTTGGAATTTTGAGTTAGCGGGATTTACTGTATCTAGAAAAATTCTACTCTCACAAAATAGTATGGTGAAATATCCAGTTTAGATGGCAAGCTATTACTGCAACTTTCAGTCAATATTAGGTATTTCACATTAAAAAAAAGTAGTACTCAACGTTTTTTCATCTCTGTACCCATGAAATACAAGGACAGAAAAAGGTTAATACTGCAACAGATCCCCCATAGAGCTGTTCTCAAGGGTTCAGGATTCTGAATCAGCTGTGCAGAATGATTTTTTTTTTTTAAGTACAGTCGAAAAACATATAAATTATTTTGGTATTGCTCAAAAATCCATGGCAGGCTCAGCGCTGTGATTTTTGGCCAAGATGAGGTATATTTCACCTTTTAATGTGTTCAGGACAATTAATCAGGTGTGTGTAAAATGTAAAAAATCCCTTAAAACACTTTTCCTGGGTAGTTTCATGTTCACTTTTTTGGGCCCTCAGAACCTTGATTGTTAATTATCTTGCTAACCATAACAAATATCAAAAAATTCTCAGATTTGACACCCCTTAACATGATGTAATTAACCTTAAAACAATATTTTTAACAATTTTATTTCTGATATTTTCTGTTTACATTTCTACCTGTAGGTTCAAGAAGGGATTTTTATTCCAATAATCAAAAAATTAAGAAATCAAAGTTTAAAATATTATTTTTGGGTTAGTGCAGTACAACCCATGTTCAATGTCAATTATCTTGTGAACCATAACTTCATGGTCTGTATAATAAGATTAATAAGTATTGGTATTAATAAGTATTGTATAATAAAATTAATAAGTATTAATTAGTAAATTGTTGATAGTGAAAGATCATGCTGCAAAATATAGTTTTCCTTGAAGGACAATAATGAATG
Source organism: Bactericera cockerelli (assembly GCA_024516035.1). Taxonomy (NCBI): domain Eukaryota; kingdom Metazoa; phylum Arthropoda; class Insecta; order Hemiptera; family Triozidae; genus Bactericera; species Bactericera cockerelli. Next base: position 47,570,438 of record CM044955.1, read on the forward strand.
GCAAATTATTATCTTGTAGTGCTTCAAAAAAGGGCCAACTATATTCTGAGACCACCTCAATGCTCACAGCTTCACAGAAAAAAACTGAGTATCTGACTCTAAATGCAGTCACACCTATCTCTCAACAACCCTACAGTCTCAATGTAGGTAGCCTCATTAGACTTTTTTTTCTTTTCTAAATGTTATATTTTCCTCAAAAGACTCCATCATCTTCTGAGCCTCCATAGTTCAAAGGATCAAAAATTTATGTTGAAATATAGGTAGCCACAAAGAACAAACAAGGCATCCAATAAACCACATCTCAAGATCACAGCATACTTTTTATCACTGTTGAGCCCCCACTGTTGCAGAACTATTTCAATGGTCTAGGAATGACACTGGGACTATAGGAAGCAAATGCACAATCACTCAATCTCTAAAAACTTCTCATTTTGGACCAATCAGGAGGAAGAAAAACCACTTTTTTCTATAATGAATACCTGCAGGAGAAGAGAATTTGTCAAAATCTAGTAAGCCTACTATAGTTTGTTGACTGAAGATTGAAAGGAAAAGGAAGCTTATCATCTGAGACTCATTTGACATTAAAATTGATTTAGTCTTCAGTGAACCCATTATGGTAGGTTAATAGGTCTCCTGTAGATATTCATCACATCAATAGGTGTTTTGTCTTCCTCCTGACTGCTCCAAAATGAGAAGTTTTTAGAACTTGAGTGATTGTGCATTAGCTTGTAATAGTCCCAGTATTTTCTAAAGCTTTGAAATGGTCCCACAGTCTGTTATCAAGCTCACTTCTTGCACTTTCACTGTATACAGCTATTTTTTATCTTATAGGTAAAGACAAAAAAGTTTAATGTTCTACAAAAAATAATACAGCAGATGTAATCAAATCAATTTATCTTGAAATTTGCATCTTTGCATAAAAAATTGAGGGCTCTTACTGGACCATTGTTGTTCTGTTCAATGTTTTTTTTAAACTTTACTTTTCCCTTTCCTGATTGATGGTTGTCATTTTATTCTACACAAGTGCAACTTTATAAATGTTGATGTTCCATTTCTAAAAAATAAAGATCCTGAAATGAGGTAACATTTCTGGACCTGTTTTGAACCTAACTGTATAGTGTACCTATTGAACCCTAAAATAATCTGAGATCTTTTTGATATGAGTTATGGCTAACAAGAAGAAAATGAAGTTTACTACGAGCCAACTTTCTGATAAGAACAAAAAAATATTATATTTTATGCTTTATATATTTATGTATAGTCATTGTGGCCGAGTGGGTAGTGCTCTAAGCTTTCACACATAGTGAAAGCCTAGGTTCAAATCCAAACAGACCATTTTAATAATGATAAAAAAAATCAGGGGAGCCTAATTTCTCCAAAATTGTTAAAAGGTAAATTTTGAGTATTTTTTTCGACCAATGTTAGTTCTGAAATGAGATTTTATCTAAGAAGCGGTCAACAACTCCTCACCACACCAAATATCAAGATGGAAGATATATGGAAGCACTCTAACACAATGTTTCATTTATTTTCTGTGCAGAATGGAGACAGAAGCAATGAAACCCAGCAAAGTGATCTTCATGACAGATGTGCCAGAGAGCATACTGGACAGGAGAGTCATCCGTCAACATTTCTCAGCTTATGGAACAGTACGCCGAGTGTCAATAGACAAAGAATCTGCATGCTGCTCCGTTTGTTTCACATCAATTGAGGCAGCTCAGAAAGCATTTCTGGAAGGAACCAATATTGATAACTACAAACTCAAAATAATGCTGGGAACTAGTAGTGGTCCTTCACTAAATGAAAAGACTGAACCTTTGCGTGATACTCACACTTATGATGATTTGGACATGAATTATCTGGATGATAGTAATGATATCTTTAGGTATGAAGAGCCTATTAGTATAGATGACAATCGTCTGAAAATGATTTATTTAAAATGAAGAAAAAAATAGTACGTAAATTGCACAAAGAAAAAAGTGCAATTGCCAAAGAAACAGTAAGGAAAACTAGGAAAGTTTCGACAAGTGGAGAGCAGGTTAGAACAGTTAAACGAACTGTTCCTAAAGGTTCTAAACTGTTGAAAAAAACAAGTGCAACGACCATGACCTCTGAAGAATTGTCAAAAGTAATGAGTTTAAAAAAGAAATATGAAATATTGGAATTGCGAGATAAACTATACCGTGAAAAATTGAAAGCAAACAAGTTGAATGTGAATGTTGGCACGTGTCCTGATATGTGTCCTGAGAAAGAAAGAATAATGAGGGCCTACAGGAAATTGTGGACTTCTTATGAGTTGCATCCCGGTTCCAATAGATTAGATCCTGAGCTAGCAGTGAAAGAATACTCAAGAAGTTCTGCTAACCAGGAAGAGCCCCTACCTCATGACCTACGTCCTGAACCTGTTCTGAACATGACCATGAACTATCTTGTACTCAACATCATGCCAACTATTGAAGAGGTAGATGTAAATGTCTCACAATGGTATGACTTCCTCTGGGATAGACTGCGTGGTATCAGGAAGGACATTGTTCAGCAGCAACTTTGCAGTGTTAACACGGCGCACATACTTGAGCAGTGTGCACGCTTCCATATCCTCTGTTTTGACCGTCTCTGTGGAGAGGATGCTTCTATATTTGATGAAAAAATCAACACAGAGAACCTGAACAATTGTTTACAATCTCTAATCCACATGTACGACGACCTCAATGATCAAGGCTTGCAGTGTCCTAATGAACCTGAGTTCAGAGCCTATGAAATCTTGCTCAAGCTAAACCGTGGTGACATCATCTGGGAGTTTCAACAACTGTCTCCACACCTGCAGACTGCTCCCGAGATTCTCTTTGCTCTCCATGTGTTCTCAGCATTTAATAATAATTTATACTCTCAGTTCTTCAAGCTTGTAAAACAGACAACTTATTTAAATGCCTGTCTCTTGCAGAGATATTTCAGTCTTGTTCGTTCAAAAGCTTTACAAAGTATCATATCTACTTTTTGTCGCCGTCAAGAACAATATTTCAAGAGCCCATCAAGTTATCTAAAAACTATTCTAAAGTTTGACAGTGACACTGACGTTCTGGAGTTCTGTAGTGCACATGGTATGCTTCCAACTGAAGATGGTGACTTGTTTATTGAAAAGTATGACTTTAGCATCCCTAGTAACGTGTCTTCTTGTTTGGCCACCTCCCTCAATATGATCAAGGCCAAACGAATGGACTTACCTGTTACAATAGCAGGGCCTACTGGAGTCCCACAGGAAATACATCACAAAGTACATAGTAGCTTTGATGCTGATGGCAATTTAAATAAACTGGCAACAAATGCTATGGACCAAATTAAAAAGCTTGAAGAAGACTTTGGGTATATTGTTAGAAATGCTCCCACCATAGATATAAAGGAAAACATACTAACAGAATACGAGAAATTAGATCACTCCGAAAAATCAAAAGACGATAAAAAATCTACAGTTGATTCAAAGGTGTTTGGGAGATTAGGGGCTCCTGTTCAAGAAATCAGCACATCAAGAGAACTTGGGAGTACTTCAAATGAAATATTCAAAACCAACCCTTTTAAGAAAGATGTATTTAAAGTAAATCCATTTCAGAAAGAAGCAGGTCAATCATCAAATAATGTGTTTAGAACAATTGACAATACTTCTCAAGACAATATATTTGGAGAGAAAAAACTATTTGAAAAATCAAATGTTGAAACTAATTTATTCAAGCAACTTGACACAGATGCAGATCTCTTTAAAAAACCCTTTGCACCTAAGCGGCTTTCAAATCCATCAGCCAATGCTAATACTTTTGGTAAACCATCCATTGATTTCACAAAAACGTCGTCTTTACAGGAAAACATCTTAAAAATACCTTCAAAAACAAATGATGCACAAACTTTGTTTTCAAAGCCCACCACATTAGATGGCAATATATTTCAAAAACCAACCTCTGATTCTAATGCGGTTGTAAAACAATCTAATGCAAACAATATATTTCAAAAAGCTATTTCAAATTCCAATCAAGGTTCTTCTCTTGCCCGAGCATTTTTCAGAAAGGTGGACTGGACTCGAGCTCTGGATTGTTTACAAAACCTCAACCCATCCAAGTACGTGCCAACATTTTTGGTGGTTCGTTTGACTCAGCTAATTCTGCTCCAAATACTAATGTGAATGTCTTTGGAGCGTCGCCTCTAAATACTAATACCTTATTTAACCGTCCAAGTAGTTTAGTGAATTCATGAAGCCTAGTAGCGGTGCTAGTGCTGAAAAACAGAAGGATGAGAGTGTTCACAACTCGAGCTTCAAGTTCTTGGAGAAAGTGTCTGAAATCAAAGACACGAGTCGTCCGGCAGACTCATTGGGAAATAACTCGGGCTTTGAAAAATCCTTTGAGCTATTTGTGAAGGAATCTGAACAGCAAAGTAGAAAACGTGTTGCTGATGAAGAAAAAGAGATAGACAGACAGAAAGAATTTGAGGAATTAGAAAGAGAAAAAATGAAACAACACTTGATTGAATTAGAACAACGTAAACAGAAAGAACTAGAAAGGAAAAGGAGATGCAAAGACAACTCATGTTTATACAAGAAACTAAACGTCAACAAGATATTGAACTGCAGAAACAAAAAGAACTTGAAGAACAATTGCAGAGAGAACTAGAAGAGAAGAGACAGAAGGAATTGGAACTGGAGAGATTGCGTCAGATAGAATTGGAAAAGCAAAAGGAATGGGAAATGAAAGTGCAGCAAGATATCATCAATAAGAAAGTTGAGTATGACTTCCAGATTGCCATGAACAAGTTGGCCAAAGCTCAGAGGAAGAAAACGAAAGAGCACGAATTGCTAATGATTCGACTGCGGAAAGAAAAAGAATTAAGGATGCTTCGAAAAATTGTGAAAAAGAAAATAAAGTATATTCATGTTAAGAAATGCGCAAAGAAGTGGAAGGATCGTGTGAAAAGACTTCAGATAAACAAACTGGAGTTCCCTCAAGTCGTGCTAACTTCTGTGGAGAATCACACGGCAGTGTGGGGCTCAGTGAAGCACATCAGGAACCATGAACCCTACCGAATGACGGACCGCTATGCAGCCATGGAGCAACTGAACAAGAACCCACTACCCGCGAGTGACAATGTCTACCTCGGTCAGGAATTGACGCGAATACTCAAACACCAAGTAGTTCGTCCCAGGTTTATCAAACAGAACTGTCAATCCACAACGCCCCTCTTGTGGAAAGTAGGGTTTCACCTGCCCCACCTCCCACAAGAGTATTCTCCTGTGGAGGCACAACTGACCCAATTCCTGCGCAAGTTCTGCTACGACAGTAAACACGGGCTGGGGGAATGTGATGTGCTCAGAGTGAACGGACTCACCCTGTATACAAGCTATCACCTTGCGCAAGACGATGCTAGCAACATGTCCTGTCTTATCGGCTCTGACCTGTTCGTATTCATCATGAGTAAGCTTTGGGAAACCCTGGAGGAATCCTGTGCCCGCTTCCAGGCGTGTATTGATAAACTGAATGCCGATGTTACTGTGCTTGTTCTGATATACCGCAGCAGCTACTCCGAGCAGGAGGTTGTGGACTACTTCAACACGAGTGATGTGCACGTGATCAAGTGGAACTCCGCGGCCGATGTGTCCCGCGCTCTGGTGTCCCTGTTCTCCTCGCACTTCAGTCCACAGCAGCCTCAACTCTGCTACGAGAACCTCTATGACTTCTTATCCAACGAAGTAGAAGCTGTGTTCATGCAAGTGAAGCTAGATTTGGACATAGTCGTGTGTGCAGATGAAATGCTGGCTCAGTTCAGAAAGCCAAACTACTTCATCAACATCTACAACACGCTGGTGAGCAAGCTCTACCTCGTGGTGGAGCCGATCAGTCTGGCTTCAGAGTTCCAGTCTGTCCTGTTCAAGCACTCCTCCAGCACTCTCATCAACACGCCTCACCAGCTGGAGTCTCTCGTAAGCCAACTCACGTTACCCACTTTCAAGACTTGGCCTGTGCTCAAAACGTCAAAATTGAAGAAGCTGTTAAAACATTTCTTTCGCTGTCATTGACAAGAGTGGACGCAACGAACTGTATGCCACTGTGATGAGACTGCTGAATCCACCCAAAGATGATCTGGAGAGTTATCTGAGTCGAGTCAACTGGAGCAACATACTCCTGCCTTGCTTTCTCTGGAATCTGAGAGCCCACGCTAGTCATATAAGCAGTGCTTACTTATTTTACGATAGGGATAATGTAAAGTCAGAACTGCACTCACATTGGTGGGTCAGTATGTCATCCGCCATTCAAAGCTGAATTCCTGTACTCTGAATTTTTTAAAACTATTTTTTTCGGAGAGCGTTATATTTTTTTTACGTAAGTGTATTTGGAATATTGCAAAATTCTGTTTTTTTAAGTCATTATTTTGTTTCAACTCTAAATAATATCATATTAGGACAATTGTTGTTGTAGCGACGCGACCTAAGGTACACCAATTCGGTCTGAAAATCTTTAACCGGGTCGGTCAATAATAGTTTCGGTGTATTATGTTTCCTTTCAACATTTTGGTTCATTGTTCACATAATTATTCCTACATCTTCTTACCCCGCAGGAAGATTGGACCAAATATCAGGTGGACTCAGTGTTCAAAAGTGTCATTTGTAATTTATATTATTCTTTTGACAAATTTAACCATAACTTTAGCTGACGAAAAACGTCCTAGTACCCATTGAAACATTATTTGTAAAGTACATAGTCTAAATTAAAGCTCATGTGTTAAAATAAAGATTTTACTTTGTTCTAGAAACCCCTTGTGAACTGCTCGAATTTAATCTAGGGCGGCATTAATAGATTTTTTTCATATACCTTCGTGGACTTGAGTCTATTTTTGCGTATTGTTTTAAATGAGGAAACTAGTGTTCAATTCCGAATTTGTTATCTTGATTTTTTCTATTAATGTCGCCCTTAATTTATCTTATTTTCTAGAATATCTCCTGCATAATTTATGTATATTATGTCCTTGTCTATTTGACTATCTTTTTTCTTATGGCGAGAATACTAGAACCATTGTAACATACTTGTTATATTTTGTAGTTGACATTTGACACTATTTTTTGTAGTATGAAATTAATAGACAAATTTGTTATAACGCTGGTAGATTTTGAGCATTATTTTAAATTAAGAAGTGCAATGCTCACTCGAACTTGTAATCTCGAATCTGTCTGTTAATTTCGCCCTTCACGTTTAAAAATGTCATACTTTATAAAATTAATTAAATTAAAGACCTGATTATTTTTAAATTATTTGTGATGATTTTTTCTTTGTGTTTCTGGACTGTTTGTTTTAACATTCGATGGAAAAAATCCAAAAAATGTAGGAGGATTTTTCATTTTATTTTTTTACACCATTTATTATTTTGTAGCCATAAAACAGCTGCTACTGTAGACCCTTGTGGTCTGTGTTGTAGCTTGCCTATTTCGTAGTATGCCTCCCCCCTGTTGGACGAAAAGTTACACAATCAAGTTTTTAAAAAAATAACTATTTTTTTATTATAATATACTAGGCCAATGACATAGTTGGTTTTGAAGGAATTCAATCAGGTACTTGAGGGACAATTTTTTTTTATTTTTATTAACAAATGTATCGTAGCAAGAGCTACAGCTTTATTTATTTTTCAAAATACAATTTAAGTATACAAGAATAAATTACAGAATAAGAGCAGATATAAAACCTTTGAGCATTGTACATTTTTTTTTTTTTTTTTTTTTTTTACTTTCCTTATCTTATAATAAGGAAAGTATTGTATTCGTCGAAAATTTGACCTACTCAGTTTTTCACATTTCTGGACGAATCATGGCCTCAGGATACCAAAAAAGTTGTTTTCAGCCATTGGTTCGTGCGTCTGTCTGTCTGTGTGTGTGTGTGTGTGTGTGTGTGTGTGTGTGTGTGTGTGTGTGTGTGTGTGTGTGTGTGTGTGTGTGTGTGAGCAGGATATCTCAAGAGCTCCGTGAAGTTGGCTCGCCCCTAAAACCAATATGAAAGCTTTATTAGTCAAAAGTTTGTACTCACTTTGTACTCCTTTGTACCAAAAATTATTTTGCTTGTACCACTACCGTTTACGAGTTATAAGGGTTGCAAAATGGGCGAGCCAGCTTCACGTGAAGTTGGCTCGCCCCTAAAACCGATATGAACGGTTTATGTCTCATAAGTTTGTACTCGGTTTGTACTCCTTTGTACCAACTTTCTTTTTCCTCTACAACCTACCGTTCTCGAGATATTGCAAAAACAAAATTGGCAAATTTTCAAGGTCACTCATTTTTTTTGATTCGATTGTACTCGGTTTGTACTCCTTTGTACCGTTTATATTTTTTGTCTGTGACCAGCCGTTCTCGAGATATTCAGGTTGCTAGATGGGCGAGCCAGCTTCACGTGAAGTTGGCTCGCCCCTAAAACCGATATGAACGGTTTATGTCTCATAAGTTTGTACTCGGTTTGTACTCCTTTTTACCAACTTTCTTTATCCTCTACGACCTACCGTTCTCAAGATATTGCAAAAAAAAATTAGCAAAATTTCAAGGTCACTCATTTTTTTCTTCGATTCGATTGTACTCGGTTTGTACTCCTTTGTACCGTTTATATTTTTTGTCTGTGACCAACCGTTCTCGAGATATTGAGGAAAATAGATGAAAAAACGCAAGAAAGCATTGTGCGTTTTGAATGCACCTACACAAATTCCTCGAAAAGGAACATCGTTATTCGAAGAGGGGTGCGTTCAAAGACATGTACTCGATTTTGTTTTTCATATAAAATAATTTGAGTAGATTGAACAAGCCAGTGCTGCAGTGGATAATTTCTCGATTAGCTAATCGATTGAATGTATCAATACTTACCTTCCATATAATTTTCATCGTTTGTACCCACGCGGTTACCCATTTACGAGGACTTTAGTTTTTGCGGTACATCAGAGAAAATATGCAACATCTCTGGAACCAAATGGGTACAAACAACGAAATTTAGCCAATCGATTAACTTTTTTTTTTTTTTTTTTTAGAGATTTTAAAAAGGTAAGTGTGCCCCGGAACCGCTTTCGCATTACTTCAGGGCACTTTACCTTTACATCCATGCCATTCCGGAAACAGAAAATTTCGGTCAGAAATTTCCGCTCCGGCCGGGATTCGAACCCGCAACCTCCGGGTCAGTAACCAATGCTCTTAACCACTGAGCCACGGAGGTCGGCAATCGATTAACTTGATTAGTATTTACCTTCCATCAAATTTTCATCGTTTGTACCCACGTGGTTACCCATCTACGAGGCCTTGAGTTTTTGCGGTACATCAGAGAAAATATGCAATATCTCTGGAACCAAATGGGTACAAACGACGAAATTTAGCCAATCGATTAAATTGATTAGTATTTACCTTCCATCAAATTTTCATCGTTTGTACCCACTAGGTTACCCATTTACGAGGCCTTGAGTTTTTGCGGTACATCAGAGAAAATATGCAATATCTCTGGAACCAAATGGGTACAAACGACAAAATTTAGCCAATCGATTAACTTGATTAATTATATCGTTGATTTTTTTTGAAATCGCATGCATACTGTGTGATAACCCGGGCCATTCTGAACCCAGTTGTGCGTCAAAAGTGTTTTCCGTTAAAAAGTAACCCTTTATGTAAAATGACAGAAAATGAACGAGACAAGCTTATCTTACAATCCACTAGATCTATCGATAGCACTTTAGTTCATTCAAATCGGACGTACTGTTCGAAAGATAAGTTCATTCGATTTCTGAAAACATCCAAAATCTCAGATCGAGTCAAATTTTAAGCAAAACATGTCGACATATAACCTTTTCTTTAAGGATTTTTTTCAAATTTGAACTGAAGATAGCCAGTGGTGAATAAAGCCTTACCAAGCATTTGGAACCACTTGTTTGCATACCCAGCGTAAGTTGAAGGGGTATTTTATCATATTTGACATTTTGCCTTCAATTCTAATCAAGTATGTAATTTTAGGTATTTCAAACAAAATTTTAGAGAGGAGTAGTAAATAATATACGTTTTTGGTTCCAAAAAAATTTCAGTACCGCCAACAGGAAAGCCACAAAGGCTCCTTCAAAATGATTGCATAACTTGGATATATGAAGGGGTTTTTGAAAAACCAAAGTTGATTTCAATTGCTCTCAACTAACGATTAAGCATGGACTAACAAAGATTTTTGATGCTTGCATTTTTGTCAGGTTTTCAGACCTTTGAAAGTTCGAGGTAGACCAAAATAGACATTTTTGATAAGAAATGGACAGAATGAAATAATATGTTGATATTTTCATGCCAATTTGGGAAGTTTCGCAAAATCTGCCTAATATCGTTGATTTTTTTGAAATAGCATGCATACTTTTTGATAACCCAGGTCATTCTTAACCCAGTTGTGTGTCAAAAGTGTTTTCCGTTAAAAAGTAATCCTTTATGTAAAATGACAGAAAATAAACGGGAGAAGCTTATCTTTCAATCCACTTGATCTATCGATAGCACTTTAGTTCATTCAAATCGGACGTACGGTTCGAAAGATAAGTTCATTCGATTTCTGAAAACATCCAAAATCTCAGATCGAGTCGAATCTTAAGCAAAACATGTCGACATATAACCTTCTTTAAGGATTTTTTCAATGGTGAATAAAGCCTTACCAAGCATTTGGAACCACTTGTTTGCATACTCAGCGAAAGTTGAAGGTTAGGTTAGGAAAGTTGAGATATTGCATTTTTTCTCTGATGTACCGCAAAAACTAAAGTCCTCGTAAATGGGTAACCACGTGGGTACAAACGATGAAAATTATATGGAAGGTAAGTATTAATACATTCAATCGATTAGTTAATGGAGAAATTATCCACTGCAGCACTGGCTTGTTCAATCTACTCAAATTATTTTATATGAAAAACAAAATCGAGTACATGTCTTTGAACGCACCCCTCTTCGAATAACGATGTTCCTTTTCGAGGAATTTGTGTAGGTGCATTCAAAATGCACAATGCTTTCTTGCGTTTTTCTCATCTATTTTCCTCAATATCTCGAGAACGGTTGGTCACAGACAAAAAATATAAACGGTACAAAGGAGTACAAACCGAGTACAATCGAATCGAAAAAAAAAATGAGTGACCTTGAAAATTTGCCAATTTTGTTTTTGCAATATCTTGAGAACGGTAGGTCGTAGAGGATAAAGAAAGTTGGCACAAAGGAGTACAAACCGAGTACAAACTTATGAGACATAAACCGTTCATATCGGTTTTAGGGGCGAGCCAACTTCACGTGAAGCTGGCTCGCCCATCTAGCAACCTGAATATCTCGAGAACGGTTGGTCACAGACAAAAAATATAAACGGTACAAAGGAGTACAAACCGAGTACAAACGAATCGAAGAAAAAAATGAGTGACCTTGAAAATTTGCCAGTTTTGTTTTTGCAATATCTCGAGAACGGTAGGTCGTAGAGGAAAAAGAAAGTTGGTACAAAGGAGTACAAACCGAGTACAAACTTATAAGACATAAACCGTTCATATCGGTTTTAAGGGCGAGCCAACTTCACGTGAAGCTGGCTCGCCCATCTAGCAACCTGAATATCTCGAGAACGGCTGGTCACAGACAAAAAATATAAACGGTACAAAGGAGTACAAACCGAGTACAATCGAATCAAAGAAAAAAATGAGTGACCTTGAAAATTTGCCAATTTTGTTTTTGCAATATCTCGAGAATGGTAGGTCGTAGAGGAAAAAGAAAGTTGGTACAAAGGAGTACAAACCGAGTACAAACTTATGAGACATAACCGTTCATATCGGTTTTAGGGGCGAGCCAACTTCACGTGAAGCTGGCTCGCCCATCTAGCAACCTGAATATCTCGAGAACGGTTGGTCACAGACAAAAAATATGAACGGTACAAAGGAGTACAAACCGAGTACAATAGAATTGAAGAAAAAAATGAGTGACCTTGAAAATTTGCCAGTTTTGTTTTTGCAATATCTCGAGAACGGTAGGTCGTAGAGAAAAAAGAAAGTTGGTACAAAGGAGTACAAAACCGAGTACAAACTTATGAGACATAAACCGTTCATATCGGTTTTAGGGGCGAGCCAACTTCACGTGAAGCTGGCTCGCCCATCTAGCAACCTGAATATCTCGAGAACGGTTGGTCACAGACAAAAAATATAAACGGTACAAACCGAGTACAATAGAATCGAAGAAAAAAATGAGTGACCTTGAAAAATTGCCAGTTTTGTTTTTGCAATATCTCGAGAATGGTAGGTCGTAGAGGAAAAAGAAAGTTGGTACAAAGGAGTACAAACCGAGTACAAACTTATGAGACATAAACCGTTCATATCGGTTTTAGGGGCGAGCCAACTTCACGTGAAGCTGGCTCGCCCATCTAGCAACCTGAATATCTCGAGAACGGTTGGTCACAGACAAAAAATATGAACGGTACAAAGGAGTACAAACCGAGTACAATAGAATTGAAGAAAAAAATGAGTGACCTTGAAAATTTGCCAGTTTTGTTTTTGCAATATCTCGAGAACGGTAGGTCGTAGAGAAAAAAGAAAGTTGGTACAAAGGAGTACAAACCGAGTACAAACTTATGAGACATAAACCGTTCATATCGGTTTTAGGGGCGAGCCAACTTCACGTGAAGCTGGCTCGCCCATCTAGCAACCTGAATATCTCGAGAACGGTTGGTCACAGACAAAAAATATAAACGGTACAAACCGAGTACAATAGAATCGAAGAAAAAAATGAGTGACCTTGAAAAATTGCCAGTTTTGTTTTTGCAATATCTCGAGAACGGTAGGTCGTAGAGAAAAAAGAAAGTTGGTACAAAGGAGTACAAACCGAGTACAAACTTATGAGACATAAACCGTTCATATCGGTTTTAGGGGCGAGCCAACTTCACGTGAAGCTGGCTCGCCCATCTAGCAACCTGAATATCTCGAGAACGGTTGGTCACAGACAAAAAATATAAACGGTACAAAGGAGTACAAACCGAGTACAATAGAATCGAAGAAAAAAATGAGTGACCTTGAAAATTTGCCAGTTTTGTTTTTGCAATATCTCGAGAACGGTAGGTCGTAGAGAAAAAAGAAAGTTGGTACAAAGGAGTACAAACCGAGTACAAACTTATGAGACATAAACCGTTCATATCGGTTTTAGGGGCGAGCCAACTTCACGTGAAGCTGGCTCGCCCATTTTGCAACCCTTATAAATCGTAAACGGTAGTGGTACAAGCAAAATAATTTTTGGTACAAAGGAGTACAAAGTGAGTACAAACTTTTGAATAAAGCTTTCATATTGGTTTTAGGGGCGAGCCAACTTCACGGAGCTTATCTCAAGAACGGTAAAAGCTAGAGACTTGAAATTTGGTACACAGATTAATTTTATACACCAGACGAACCACGAAACTTTTGGTTAAAATCGGCCGCATTCTACGGCCGCAGGGCCGCAAATATTAGCCGCAAGCGCCAATTCTTTGAATTGGTTGAAGATACAAAAAAAGTTAGAGAACAACATTTTCTTATATTAAAAAAATAATAGGGGTCTATTCTCATCATTTTTTTGTTAACTTGAACTTTTTTGACCTCAGCTCCAATTTACCGGTATTTTGGGGGGACCCTTTGACTAACTTTTTTATTATTCAACCTACATGGGGGTTGTGACATATCAATTTCAATGATTTTGAAGTGCTGATTACGAATTTGGCATTGGATTTTAGTTATCTGTTACCGTTGATTCATCAGTGGCGGAATGTGACTCCTTTTTGGGGGATAAGGAAAGTCGTGTGATGTTTACACCAGATTTTTTACACATGAATTTATCTACTATGCCCTTATCTTATCTAGATTACACATTCTACTGGTTCATGTTAATGGCTTTCTATGGTATGATTATCCAAGTGATATCTGCTGGTTATTGAGGGACAAATTCATACACAATCAACTCGCTAATGGCAAATTAACTTCAACATCACATTGTCATTCCCCCATTAGGTTCTACGAAACTGATTTGGCACAGTTAATATGTTCTGTTCAAATATGACTAGAGTCCTTTCAATCCAGCAGTTGTTGTCTTGTCATTACTATGTGGTCAAAATCTTGAGAAAGTTAATGTTTTGGGTGCAATCCAAATTCCGAAATCGCCTTTGCTAGATAACAAAATACGTAATTGGACTTTTGAAATCGGAGCACTAGGAAGTGTAAAGAGAAAGAGAGAGATAAAGAGCTAGTTATTACGTTATTATGTCACAATTTTTAGTGGGTAGCATTGAAATTACGAGAACTTATGCTAATGCTTTATTATTATAATTGTTATTAAACAGATTAAATCAAGTTTTATTTACAAAATATAATATATACAATTTACAAGAAACAAAGTTGATATTATTATTAAAAATCTTTATCAAGGGCGGTGCTAATGCCTACGGCATTCTCTTCCATTCTCGAACCAACCATTATCGTCTAATATCAATCTCGTAATGCTGCCACTGGTCGTTGCCCACTCCACAATTACTCCAATTTTACTGTCGTCACGAGGCTAGGGTAGGCCCTAACATCCAAAGTACAGAGCGAAAAATGTTCTGACTCCGTCGGTATTCGAACACGGGTCACCTGGAGTGCTAGCCGAGCATGGTACAGCTAGATCAAGGTAGACTTAAGTATAATGGACAGTGTACTTTTTATTGTAGGTGCCAGTTTTCGTGCCGTTACGCACCTAGACCGTCACGATGAATTCTAGTTACGGCCCGTCCACCTCAGCTGGCACGCCAGACAGCACGAAGAGAAGGAGGTAAGTGAAATCTGCCGTCGAATGTTGAATATACCGACATCAATAGCTTCATCATTGAAGTGGTGGACTTGCAACCTAAAGGCCGGTACTTCGAGTCGCAAGCGTATTTCAAATCTTAGCAATGTGGCTTAGTGAAATATTTCTTTCTTGTGATTAAAACAAAATACTTCCGATTTCTAATATATTTTTTTAAAGGAGCGGTGTTAAAATCTGTAGACGAACACGAGATTTTACCCTCGTGAACAGTGTGAGTACTGAGATGCGGACAACGGTGCATCATCCCTACTAAAAGCCACCTCTCCCCCCTAAACATATGATAGAAACTATCGAAAGTAATAATAAATTAGTGAGTTACTTTGTATTATTATAGTACAATTTTAGTGGGTAGCGCAGAATGTATCATAAAGATCATGATACATTTTCTGTTTTACCTTTTTGTCTGCCTGATTCGATCTCATTATTCAGTAGTTTCACTGGTTTATTTCTCATTTGAATTATTGCAGTAGTTCAAGATCTATCAAGAGGAAGAAGTTTGATGACGAGTTGGTGGAATGTAGTCTCCCTAACAAGATATCGAAGCCTAGAACCCACTCTATCAGCTCTCCTGCGTATGGTAAGTAACGCTGGGACTGAACTGGTGGAATGTAGTCTCCCTAACAAGATATCAAAGCCTAGGACCCACTCTATCAGCTCTCCTGCGTATGGTAAGTAACGCTGGGACTGGTGGAATGTAGTCTCCCTAACAAGATATCAAAGCCTAGGACCCACTCTATCAGCTCTCCTGCGTATGGTAAGTAACGCTGGGACTGAACTGGTGGGATGTAGTCTCCCTAACAAGATATCAAAGCCTAGGACCCACTCTATCAGCTCTCCTGCGTATGGTAAGTAACGCTGGGACTGGTGGAATGTAGTCTCCCTAACAAGATATCAAAGCCTAGAACCCACTCTATCATCTCTCTTGCGTACGGTAAGTAATGCTGGGACTGAACTGGTGGAAAATAGTCTCCTTAACAAGATATCGAAGCCCAGGACCCACTCTATCAGCTCTCCTGCGTATGGTAAGTAAAGCTGGGACTGAACTGGTGGAATGTAGTCTCCTTAACAAGATATCGAAGCCCAGGACCCACTCTATCAGCTCTCCTGCGTGTGGTAAGCAACGCTGGGACTGAACTGGTGGAATGTAGTCTCCCTAACAAGATATAGTGTGTTGCGCAGAATTATAGAATTTTTTTCTTTTCCGAATAGACTCAAATTAGTTCAATCACAGTAAACAGCAAGGTATTTTTATAATAACAATACTGTCTGTCCCGGTAGCTCAGTGGTAAAGGCGGCACTCTGTGAATCCAGAGATTCCAGAGGTCGTGGGTTCGAAACCCAGCTGGGACATGACAAGTTATCCTCCCGTTTGGGATTTTTAACACATAATAATATGTCTTGGGCTTACTGCTGGAATAATGGGACTTAATAGTCCTAATCGGGCAGTAGAAATAAGGCGATATTATTATTATTTTAAAAATCAGTGTCCCCCAATTTTAACCAATCAATATGGGTTTGATGGTAGAGATTGCCTCAGGCAATAATCACGCCCTTTGTCAATATTATTCTTGTCAATAAAGAGTTATTATATTATATTATTTTATAATCCCACGACCCCCTCACTTCCAGACTATACAGTGAGCGCCGCCCCCTCCACCTCCAATGTCACATTCGAGGCGCCCGCCCTACCCCCCGATCATGCCGGGAAGGGCAAGAAGGCGCCGCCCAAAAGCGCCCCCCCGCCACCCCCCGCGCCCTCCACTAGCCACAGCAGTTCCATCCCCAAGAGAGTTCCCACCAGCAGGGGCAAGATGAAGCCCCTGACTCAAGGACATAAGGACCTGGGCCGCTGGAAACCTGCGGATGATCTGGCGCTTATCAATGGAATACTTCAGGTGCGATTCTCATTTTCCTCATGAGGGTGTTTTTTTTTTTTTTTTTTTTTTTTTTTTTAGGTACCTACCTACCTCATTTTTTTAAATTTATTTATTTATTTAATAACAGGATAACATATACAAAGGTATTTTTCCTAAGCTAAAGCTTTGTTGGAATTAATTTAAAAATACCGCCGACCTCCGTAGTAAAAAAAGTTATCATATTTGTGTTAATCACTTTCGTGATATCACAACTACTCAAACTCGCTCTACTAAATCTACGCTGAAACCGGGACTTGAACCACGGACCTCTAGGTTACAAGTCCGCCGCCTTATCGATCAAGCTACTGAGTTCGGTCATTTAAATAATTTATTTAAATTAATCATAATTTTTGTACTCCAAACGGCCGTTACATTCTCAAGTTCCTCCCCTGGTCTCAAATTTTAATAAACTACTTCTCTTTCTCCAACCTTGAGGAGAATATTAGCTCGATTGATAAGTTCCTTCGATTGATAGGTTCAAGCGATTTTCAGTAATTGTGAGACAGCATTTCTAACTCGTAATTTTTTGGTACCTTTTTTACTTTCCTTATCTTATAGAAAGGAAAGTAATGGAATCACCCAAAAAAAAAATTATTATGGGTATTCTACCCTAAAAGTTATGGATACCCACAACTCTTACAGGTTCTCATTATGGTTTTCCTATATGTACTTAGTATAATAAATAAAATAAATAAATGTGTTTCTTTGAGTTATTATATCACAATTTTTAGTAAGTAGCGCAAAATTACAGGACTTTTCCATATTTATTTCATTTGCTGATAGTAATAATAAAAAAAAATAGTAGTAAAAAAATCTTTATTGAAATTTATTTACATAAATCACAAAGAGCTGGATTATTGCCCAAGGCAATCTCTACCAAGTCTACCATCCAACCCTTGCACCACTTAGAAAATCTTCTCTATTTACAAAAAATGATTTTTTTTGTTGTAAATACTATTAGATATATTTATATTTAACTATATTTATATTTAACTATGTTTTTTTATAATTTTATATTTATATTGTTTGTGAATAATTTTGTAAATATTTAAACAAATAAATATATATGGGTATAATCAGTATAAACAGAAAATTGAGAAGTTGTACTAGATGTACATGAAAATCAGAACATACCTGGACAGCTGTTTCGAGCTTATTTTTTCAATAGTACTTTGTTCTAAAAAATAATAAAAAAAATAACCCGTCCACCAGACAAACGACATCAAGACTTATATTCATCTACATATATTTATATTTAACTATGTTTTTTTTATAATTCTATACAGTATGTTTCAGAAAAGGTGGCCACCCCCTCGTAACTTTTGAACGCGACGGAATTTTTCAATTCTGTAAAGTCCTAGGTATAGGAAGTGCCCTATGGCCCATCCTGTGGTTATATTTTTTTTTGGCCCCAGTCGGCCCTTCCGGATTTTAGGCCATATTTTTTCATTTTTCTCGCGAATTTTAAATGGAATGCTATATTTTTTATTCCTGTTAATTAAAGTCCAAGTTAGGCTGAGTATAATGAGCTTTTAAATTTTTCAAAAACCTTATCAGGGGCGGAGCTAGTAGGGTGCAAGTTTCAAAATTGTTACACCCTGTATTTCAGCGTTAGTTAGATTTTTTAGTACTTTTTTTATGTTCATAGGTTCAAAATATTGTTTTACACCATATGAAATCAAAAAAATATTCTTGTTTACTTCTAATCAGGGTCATAGTAAGGTTTTTGTAAAAGTACTTTTTTTCTCACGTCAATTTTTCCGTAAATTAATGGTGTTCTCGAAATCGGCATTTTTAGAGGTGAAAGTCTGCAGTGACATATGTTTTTTATGCTTGAAATCGAAAGAAAACTTAACGAAGAAGCGATCAAGATCATAAAAAAAGCCATTTAACCTGCTAGTTTTTTCACGACAGTGTCCGGTAAAGTGGGTGAATTTCGTATTGGATTTTTTTTGTTGAGGAAACACAATTGGCATAGAAAATAAATAATATCTAATAAGGGAATAATACTTCAATAAACATAACTAAATGCGAAATTAAATGAAAATTATTTCTTCTAAATCAGTGCCGGATATTTTTTTTTTCTCTCTCTCTCTTTTTTTCACTTTTCAAAGTTCAACTTGTATCAAAAATAATTATCGGATAATGCTGCTTCTAAAGTCGGCCTAGGGGTCCCCTCTTGAGACAATTTTAGTTGGTAAGTTGGTAAAATCTGTAGAAAACACATTGTCAATAATTCTGGAGATGGCGCTTTGAATGCAACGATTCTTGTAGGATCACCGAAGTTAAGCAACGTCCAGCGAGGAGAAGACTTCGTGATGCTGGCATTCCGGCCTAACCCAGGCTGGGTGAGATAAATGTGTTTAGGAGGTTGGTGAGTTTCTTGCGAATGGAATGTAACACCCCCGTTATGATATGACCATGCAGTTAAAACGCGATTATAAACCCAAATTAAAAAAAAAAAATCATACTGGTGTTGCTAGTAATGAATACCAGGTCTCTAAATAAAAATCTAATTATCTCGAAATTTAAGAGAAAAAAAAATACCAGGTCAAGTACCAAACTCTTGAGGGTAAAAATTAAACCAATTCAATTATTTTAAAGAGGAGAAAAGAGAGAGAGAGAAAGAGAGAGAAAAAAAAATATCCGGCACTGATTTAGAAGAAATAATCTTCATTAATTTCGCATTTAGTTATGTTAATTGAAGTATTATTCCCTTATTAGGTATTATTTATTTTCTATGCCAAATGTGTTTCCTCAACAACAAAAAAATCCAATACGAAATTCACCCACTTTAGTGGACACTGTCGTGAAAAAACTAGCAGGTTAAATGGCTTTTTTTATGATCTTAATCGCTTCTGCATTAAGTTTTCTTTCGATTTCAAGCATAAAAAACATATGTCACTGCAGACTTTCACCTCTAAAAATGCCGATTTCGAGAACACCATTAATTTACGGAAAAATTGACGTGAGAAAAAAAGTACTTTTACAAAAACCTTACTATGTATGACCTTGATTAGAAGTAAACAAGAATATTTTTTTGATTTCATATGGTGTAAAACAATATTTTGAACCTATGAACATAAAAAAAGTACTAAAAAATCTAACTAACGCTGAAATACAGGGTGTAACAATTTTGAAACTTGCACCCTACTAGCTCCGCCCCTGATAAGGTTTTTGAAAAATTTAAAAGCTCATTATACTCAGCCTAACTTGAACTTTAATTAACAGGAATAAAAAATATAGCATTCTATTTAAAATTCGCGAGAAAAATGAAAAAATATGGCCTAAAATCCGGAAGGGCCGACCGGGGCCAAAAATAAATATGACCACAGGATGGGCCATAGAGCACTTCCTATACCTAGGACTTTACAGAATTGAAAAATTCCGTCGCGTTCAAAAGTTACGAGGGGGTGGCCACCTTTTCTGAAACATACTGTATTTATATTGTTTGTGAATAATTTTGTAAATACTTCAATAAATATATTCAATAGTACTTTGTTCTAAATAAAAAAAATAATCCGTCCTGTAAATACTTAAATAAATATATATTCAATAGTACTTTGTTCTAAATAAAATAAATAATAATCCGTCCACCAGACGAACGACATCAAGACTTATATTTATCTACATATATTTATATTTAACTATGTTTTTTTATAATTTTATATTTATATATTGTTTGTGAATAATTTTGTAAATACTTAAATAAATATATTCAATAGTACTTTGTTCTAACCGACCTCAGTGGCTTGATCGATAAGCCAGCGGACTTGTAACCTGGAAGTCGGTGGTTCAAGTCCTGGTTTAAGCGTAGATTTAGTAAAAGCGAGTTTGAGTAGTTGTGATACTACGAAAGTGAATAACACAAATATGATAACTAGTACTTTGTTCTAAAAAAAAAAATAACCCATCCACCAGACGAACGACATCAAGACCGTGCATCGCGGCGTCAAGTTCTCGTGCCGCTTCACCTTCAACGAGGTCCTGCAGCGCTGGTTCAGTCTCCTGTACGACCCCAACCTGTCCCGCCTGTCCGTGCAAGGCATGATGAACCTCCACCCGGAGGTGGTGCACGGCGTGCAGGCCAAGGCTATGTTCTCCAGGGAGGAGGAGGAGCTGCTGGGTAGTGTCAAGTCGGTGAGCGTTGAGAAATATTACTTCCGAGAAATTTCTAATATTAGAAATCGAAAGTATTGTGTTCGTTTTTGTATTAAAAAAAAATATTTTTTTGCTCCGATTTCAATTTTTTTCATATTTCTGGACGTTTTATAACCTGAGCAAATTTGGTTTTGTGTCGGTCTGTTTTTTTTTTTTTTTTTTTTTTTTTTTTTTTTTTTTTAAATAATTCGACGGAGTTAAAGCTCCATTTATTACAAAAAACATAAATTAAAATATAACAATAAAATACAGTTAACATAAAATAAAATAAAATGGACATAAGAATATAAATTTACAAAGTTACAACCCAATCAAGTTAGGTCAAGTTAATTGGACACTATACAGTAAAAAAATGTAATACATCACTTAAATGGCAGGAAAACAGATCCAGACCAGCATGACTGGCGATATTTCCAATTTTCTTCATTCGGTGAAGGGGCGAATGTTCACCTAGATTAGTTTTGTTTCCACCTAGAACAAATGTATCCTTTGATCTTGTGAATCTTGTTTTTATTTTTATGTTTAATTTACCAAGGAGTTCAGGAGAGTACACTTGATTATTTAAGATTTTATATATGAAAATAAGGTCTTGTATTTTTCTCCTGTTTTCAAGGCTTACTATTTCATATGTTGACATTATTTCATCGTAGTTGTGATTTTCAATACGTTTAAAAGTTTTGTAAGCCAACATTTTCAAAAATTTATGCTGTACAGCTTCTAAAAATTTAATGTGGGTGTTGTACTGAGGGGACCATACTGTACAGCAATACTCAAGACAAGAACGTACATAGGTGTAATACAGGTTTTTTATTGTGTTAGGATTTCTAAAGTCCTGAGTATGTCTGTACAGCATGCCCAACATGCTCAATGACTTTCTTTTTATTTTATCATAGTGCATATTGAATTTTAGATTTGGTTCAAAAATAACCCCTAGGTCTTTGATGTTATGCACTCTGGTTAGCTCGGTGTTATTTATTTTATAAGAAGCAAGTAAAGGGTTTAATTTGGTATGAAAAGACATAACTTTACATTTGTCTAGGTTGAGACTCATCAAATTATCAGCACACCAGCCATGCAGGCACTGAACTGTTTCCTGCAAGATGTTTACATCGCCCACAGAATCAACTCGCATCGCTATTTTCATATCATCCGCGAAGAGCCACCCTCTGACATTGGGAGGGAGGATACCTACTATGTCGTTAATATAACAAAGGAATAGGATGCCACTCAGGTGACCACCCTGTATGCATCCTGATGGAACAGATATAGGTTCAGACAGAGATGGAATACTGTTACTGCAGTTTGGAGACGGGGATCTTATTTTCACAATTTGTTTTCTGTTCGAATGAAAACTTGTTAAAATGATTCCTTGTATTTTTCACTATTGACAGTGGTCAAATTCTAAATGTACCGTACCTGAATGAGGAAAATGCATACATTGGTAGGAATAGAAATCAATGAGGAGCTGCTGGGCACTGTCAAGTCGGTGAGCGTTGAGAAATATTTTTCACTATTAGACAGTGGTCAAATTCTGTACCGTACCTGAATGAGGAAAATGCATACATTGGTAGGATTTTTATTTTATTTTTTAAAGATGAGTGTTTCACAGCCTTTTTTATTTCGTAGCCATGAAACAGGAGCTACTGTAGACGCTTGTGGTCTGTGTTGTAGCCTGCCCATCCCGTAGTATGGCTCCCCTCTGATGGGCGAGAAGTGACACAATACTTCCCATTTTGGTGCTGTGTGAACACGAGCGCACCGGAAGGTATCCCTTACAAACAATTGTAACCAAATTAAGAATACAAATTTTTGTCTGCACGGGGGATCGAACCCGGGACCTTCCGCATGGCAAGCGAGTGCTTAACCACTGAGCTAATCGTGCGCTCTGAATAAAGCATTGAGAAGTATTTTTCACTATTAGACAGTGATCAAATTCTAAATGTACCGTACCTTTATCTTAATCCTTATTATCCTTCCTTATACTACCGTACCTGGTGTGAATGTGTGATTGAATGTGATTTTTACTTCCGAGAAATTTCTAATATTAGAAATCGGAAGTATTGTGTTCGTTTTTGTAAAAAAAAATATTTTTTTGCTCCGATTTCAATTTTTTTTATATTTCTGGACGTTTCATAACCTACTGAGTAAATTTGGTTTTGTGTCCGTCTGTCGGTCTGTCTGTTAAAACGATTCCTTGTAACGCGCAAATCTCTGAAACTACTCGACCGATTTTGATGAAATTTTGCACACATCTAGGAGACATTCTGTAGATGGTCCCATTTTGAATTCATCGAATTCATACCAGCGGTTCTGGGTGAAAGAGACCATGCGCCTGACCACTAACTTTTTACTTAAACGCTTATATCTCGTGAACGGTACACCCGATTTCGATGAAATTTTGTAAGAATATGCATATTATTGTTTAACAAAGGTTATTTATATTTATTTTTAAATTAATTATAATTTGACTCTGATATTTAAGAAAATCCGAAATTTTGGACAAAAAAGTAAAAAAATAAGGACCACGACTTGCCGATACAGAATTTTTTGTGGAATTCTGATTGTAGAAAAAATGATATTCTACCATTTAAAACAAATTTGAAGAAAATCGGTTGAGCCGTTTTGGAGATACAAGTAATTTTCTATAAAATCTTAAAATTGGCACGTGTTTACAATGTGAAGCAATCACGAGGAAGTATTGTGTCCATAATTGGCAGTGTTTTTTTTTATTTTTATATCTTCCACTATTATTTCCTTTTCTTGTTTTCTATTATCTTTACTCTCTAATTATTATTTTATTTACATTGTATTTATACTCAAATAAATAAAGAGGTGCTTTGTTAAACTGTTGGCATAATGGGACTACCTGTCTTGCGTTGACTGTCTAAATAAAGCACTACTTATACTTATACTTTAATGAAGAAAATGCATACATTGGTAGGAATAGAAATCAATGAGGAGCTGCTGGGCACTGTAAAGTCGGTGAGCATTGAGAAATATTTTTCACTATTAGACAGTGGTCAAATTCTGTACCGTACCTGAATGAGGAAAATGCATACATTGGTATAAATATTTTTCACTATTGACAGTGGTCAAATTCTAAATTTACCATTCCTGAATGAGGAAAATTCATACTTAGTAGCTACAGTCCCGGTAGCTCAGTGGTAAAGGCGGCACTCTGTGAATCCAGAGATTCCAGAGGTCGTGGGTTCGAAACCCAGCCGGGACATGACAAGTTTTCCTCCCAATTGGGATTTTTACCACATAATAATATGTCTTGGGCTTACTGCTGGAATAATGGGACTTTAATAGTCTTAATCGGGCAGTATAAATAAGGCGATATTATTATTACTTTTCTTTACTTTCCGAGTCCATGTGTGATGTCATGGTGGCGGAAGGATTGACATGGGTGAACCCTTTGGACGTCCAGAACCATTGTTGTGGGCTCCTTCCGTGTCCAGTGTGTAGTGTATGGTGTATGTGTAGTTTGTTGAAATTATGCCCTTTAAACTGACAATTTTCAAAATATTTCTTAACTTTGATAGGAATTTTAAAATTCAAATATTTTTCACTATAGACAGTGGTCAAATTCTAAATGTACCGTACCTGAATGAGGAAAATGCATACATTGGTAGGAATAGAAATCAATGTGATAAAAAATAATTTTTACTCTCCTTATATTATAATGAGGAAAGTATTGTATCCGTCGAAAATTTGACCTACGCAGTTTTTCTTATTTCGTAGGCATAAATGGTATGCTAATGGAAAACGCCCCCGGATCAAATCAATGGACTTACTCGTTGGAACATGGAATATTAGAACCTTAGCTACACCAGGAAAAATTGACACTGTTGCCGAAGAGTGCAATAGGTACAACCTTGACATTATAGCACTACAAGAGACACGATGGCCATTTAATGGAAAGATTAATAGTGAAAAATACACATTATACTACAGTGGTACTGATGATGGTACTTACTATGGAGGAGTGGGCATTCTAGTAAAAAAGAAATACACAAAATCCGTATTTCTGTTCAACCCCATAAATGAACGCATTTGTCACCTAAGACTCAAAGGCAAATTTAGTAATATTTCAATTGTATCCTTCTATGCTCCTACCAATGAAGCGGATGATGACATGAAAGACCAGTTTTATCAAGACTTAGAAAACGTAATGGCCTCACTTCCAGTCTATGATGTAAAGATAATGATGGGGGATGCGAACGCTAAAATTGGAAGAGAAGAATGTTGGAAAAATGTGATTGGTACCAACAGCTTACACCCAACAACAAATGATAATGGAATGAGACTTATCCACTTTGCAACATCTAGAAATATGAATATAGTTTCAACGCATTTCCCTCGTAAAGACATTTACAAAGTAACCTGGATTTCACCTAATGGAAATATTCAAAACCAGATTGATCACATCTTAATTGATAAAAGACACAAGTCCAGTGTTATGAATGTGAGAACTAGAAGAGGAGCTGAATGTGGCACAGATCACTATCTGGTTCAAGTACGAGTGAGACAAAGAATCAAAACGGAAGATAGAAAAGAACAAACGAAAGCACCCATATTAGACTTAGAAAAACTGAAAAACATTGAAACTAAGAATGAGCTCATTTTAAAAATAAATAATCGTTTTGAAGCCCTAAATCAAAATGAAGAGACATATAATATTGAAAATGAATGGTCTAACATCAAACAAACAATTACAGAAGTCAGCAAGGAAGTTTTAGGAATCAATACAGTTAAAAAAGGAAAACCTTGGATTACTGATGAACATAAAAAGATGATAGAACAAAGAAGAGAAGCAAAGCGCAAGCTCCTACAATCAAACACAGAAAATAATAAGCTATTTTACCGACAAATTAATAGAGAAGTAAACAAGCAGTTGAGAAAAGCAAAGAGAGACGACATCAAAAAGAAACTGGAAAAAGCAGAACAAGATAGAACTCAGAACAGAACAAAAAATTTCCACCAAAACGTAAGATATTTCAAAAAAGGTTACCAACCCAAATCCGTTGGCGTAAAAGACAAGCGTGGAAAAATAACATGTGATCAAAATGAAGTTCTTGATATTTGGAAAGAATATTTTGAAAAATTACTAAATGTTGCTGACACTGAAATACCCTTAACCAATGAAGAAGTATTCCAACATGTCCAACCAGAAGTGGAAGAACCTAGTATAGAAGAATTTGAAGTAGCCTTGAAAGAATTGAAAAATGGCAAGTCACCTGGAGAAGATGGCATACCTATTGAAATAGTGAAAAACGGTGGTCCATTATTAAAAAACAAAATATTCACCCTCATACAAAAAATTTGGAATCAAGAAATACTCCCCAAAGACTGGAAAAATGCAGTCATTATACCAATTCATAAAAAGGGGGACAAACTAGAATGTAGCAATTATAGAGGGATCTCTCTTATCATAACCACATACAAAATCCTTTCAAAAATACTTACAAAAAGATTGAATGTATATGCCGAAGAAATCCTAGATGACCATCAGGCAGGATTCAGAAGAAATAAATCTACCACAGACCAGCTGTTTACCATCCGTGAAGCCATAGCTAGACACTGGGAATATAATAAAATAATTCATGTACTCTTCATTGATTTTCAAAAAGCTTACGACACAATTAATAGACAGAAATTATGGCACTATCTTCGAAAAAATGGAATACCAGTTAAACTAGTAAGACTGGCCCAAATGTGTATTGCAGAGTCAACATGTAAAGTTAGAATAAACGATAGTCAGACCTCAGATTTCCATATTAATGCTGGAGTACGTCAAGGAGATGGGCTATCTCCATTACTATTCAACATAGCTCTAGACGAAGCTCTGAGAAAAACGAAAGAACAAACTCCAGGCATAAAACTAGGAACAAAAATTAATCTACTAGCTTTTGCTGATGATGTGGCTTTAATTTCAGAAGACCGTTCTGGCTTACAACAACTAGCAGATGTACTAATAAACGAGGCTAAATTAGTAGGATTAGAGGTCAGCGAGTCCAAGACAAAGTACATGGTAATAGGAAGAAATATCGAGAACTTGAATAGATCCAACTTGAATGTTGGAAATAAATCATTTCAAAGATGCAACGAGTTCAAGTACCTGGAGGTTACAATTAATCAATCAAATGAAGAAGACCATGAAATAAATCTAAGAATTGCAACTGCCAACAAGAGCTATTGGTCTCTTGACAAACTGTTCAAGAGTAAAATTCTGTCACAAAACACAAAGATAAACATATATAAAACCATAGTGCAACCAGTATTACTATATGGTGTAGAGATATGGGTGTTAAGTAAATCATCAGAGAAAAAACTGATAACTTTCGAAAATAAAATACTCAGAAGAATTTATGGACCGATTCAAGAAGACGGAATTTGGAGAAGTAGGAAAAACCAAGAAATAAGAACCCTTTACCATCAACCAGATATAGTGGCACAAGCTAGGAGTAGACGTTTGAGATGGATGGGTCATGTTTGGAGAAAAGGAGAAAAGAAGAGGAAGACCGAGACTGAGATGGTTCGATCAAGTAGAAAAAGATGTCAGAAAAATGGGAATCACAATAGAGGGAGCACAGGATCGCAGAGCATGGAGGCATGTTGTAGACGAGGCCAAAAACCAACTAGGTTTCCAATGGCCATGGAGGTAAGGTAAGGTAGGCATAAAACAGCAGATATTTAAGAGTCGAAGCTTGTGATCTGTGTTGTAGCTTGCCCATCCCGTAGTATACCACGCCTCTGATGGGCGAGGTGTTTGTTATAAGGGAGTCACTTCCAAATGACTGTTTACAAATATAGTATAGTACAGTATAGTAGTGCTTTATTTAGACTGTCGGCTCGAGACAGGAAGTCCCATTACGCTAACAGTTTATGAGTTTTTTTTTTAATATATGAGTTTTTTGTTTACTCTGGGGCTCAAACCGCACGGCAAGTGAGTATCTTACCATTGAGCTAATCGTGAGATAAAACATTACTCTACAGAACAGCAACCCAGGGATCGAAGTGTTCACGGATCTTCTCAAGAAAAACCCATTCGTATTCCATCGCGGTAGAACAGCCAAGACTTTGTTCATGCATTGGAGCGCTCTCAAATCCTACTACCTGCTACCCGATCAAACTGGTGAGTTGTAAATCTAGTTCTTAATGTATTGGGGAGCACTCTGGTGAGATATAAATATTTCTAGTTTTTAATGTATTGAGCGCTCTCAAATCCTACTACCTGCTACCGGATCAAACTGGTGAGTTGTAAATCTTTCTAGTTCTTAATGTATTGGAGTGCTCTCAAATCCTACTACCTGCTACCCGATCAAACTGGTGAGTTGTAAATCTTTCTAGTTCTTAATGTATTGGAGCACTCTCAAATCCTACTACCTGCTACCCGATCAAACTGGTGAGTTGTAAATCTTTCTAGTTCTTAATGTATGGGAGCACTCTCAAATCCTACTACCCGATCAAACTGGTGAGTTGTAAATCTTTCGAGTTCTTAATGTATTGGAGCACTCTCGAATCCTACTACCTGCTACCCGATCAAACTGGTGAGTTGTAAATCTTTCGAGTTCTTAATGTATGGGAGCACTCTCGAATCCTACTACCTGCTACCCGATCAAACTGGTGAGTTGTAAATCTTTCAAGGTGTATTTATTGGAGTGCTCTTATTATTTATTAGCCAGCGTCGATGGTACGTTGAATACACCAGCTTCAGATCACTAAAGTTGAGCATTTTCCAGCAAGGTGAAGACATGATAAATGGCCTCCCGATTTGAATATTCGTGATGCTGGCTATTCCAGACTTAACCCATACCATGTGAGTTTCCTGTGAATGGAGGGTAAAACCTTCATCTCGACTGACCTCGACGTTGTACAGATGTTTTGTTTATAAAAGAAAAATAAATAAAAATCATAGTACCTGTTACCCCAAGAAACTTGTGATTTCATTGGTCTAACCCCCATATTTATATTCATTTTAAAAAATAATGAAATTAGCTGAACTGTTGCTGTAGAATGTAGATGAAATTAATGACTTCGATTTATGTTGAAACATTCAATATGAATGTATTCCCTCTATAATGGCTGCACAGAGTAACACTTCAACAGTACATACTCCTAAATGTATGAATTTATAGTATTAATACCGAGGAAAAATTAAATCCTCTTTATACAATAAAATAAAATATAGATATATATTTATTTTAATAGAAAAATGAGATCCATCTACGTACATTTTCTGAATAATCTATGAACATTACTTCATTATTAATAATGACCGACTTTGATCGATAAGGCAGACTAGTAACCTGGAGGTCGGTGGTTCGATCACGAAAGTGATTAACACAAAAACTTCATTAGTAACAATGATGAAAATGTTTTTAAAAACTGCGTAAATGTTTGCATGTAAAATATAACTGAACTGTCTCCTACCCCAGTGCCGGCTGCAACTCGCATGGAGAAGTCCCTGCGCAGTTTCAGTGAGTTTGAGGACTCCATCGCGCAGTCGGAGCTTCTGGAGATCAAGGATCCGCTGTCTGAGTTTGAAGTCACTCAGGAACACAGGTAACTTTTCTATCCAGAATAGTCAAATCCTTTTTCAAAGTCAATAAAAAATAATACAGGTAACTAGATTATCCATCGGAATAATTATTAATAACTAATTTCCATTACTCGTACATTAACTTTTAAACTATCATGTTTTCGAAATAATTTGAAAATAGAAAACACTTGGCTTTTTTTGTTTTCCTTAATTATTTAATTTCAGTTTGCCATTTCGTCAGTTACGGCATCGTCAGTGAACTAAAGACTTTAAAACTAATCTTGAGGTAACTTATTAGCTAACTACAGGGTGGTCCAGAAAGTTTGCACCAAAATGATAGGGGTAATAAAAGAGACCATTTCCAACAAAAATATTCCCGGACATTTTCCTTTATTTTTTGTCGTTTTCAAAATGGCGGCCAAAACGTGTGTTTTTCAAATATGTGCGTTCAGAACGTTGACAGCCTAAATGAGCATGATCATTAAAACATTGAACGGGTTAATTTAACTTATTTTAATTAAAATTTTATTTTTAATTCAAAAATGCAATCCGTTTTTTTCTAGGTGGTACAGAAAAAAATAAAAAAAATCAAAAGCCAACCAAAGTCGGAATATTTGAAAAACACACGATTTGGCCGCCATTTTGAAAACGACAAAAAATAAAGGAAAATGTCCGGGAATATTTTTGTTGGAAATGGTCTCTTTTATTACCCCTATCATTTTGGTGCAAACTTTCTGGACCACCCTGTATAATACAATAATAAGAAGTTGTACCTACTTACTATCAAAGTACATACTAATGTTACTACTTTGATCAAAGTAAATAAACTGTTGGCATAATGGAACTAAGCATAAAGGGACTACTTGTTAAAGTCTAAAGACTAAAAGGACATAAAGAGGTGCTTTGTTAAACTGTTGGCATAATGGGACTACCTGTCTTGCGCTGACAGTCTAAATAAAGCACTACTTATACTAATACTTGTCTTGCGCTGACAGTCTAAATAAAGAACTACTTATACTATAAAAAAATAAATTTATTACTATTCCAGGCTGGAGAAGAAGGAGATGAAGAAAGTGGAGGAGGAGCTTAAGAACTGGGCGGTGATTGTGGAGCACGTGACCGGGACGGCCACGCCTGAGCTGGATAAGCAGGTGTATGCTGTGCTGAGGGGGCGGAGTGTGCGCTACCTCATGAAGTTCAAAGACGTGAGTGAGGTTTTGTATTCATATAACTTAGATTTAAATCCAAAATTATATCTATTTTTTTTAAACAAGATTTGTGGTTTATTTGTACATCATTTCATTACAATGTTTAGAATAACAATAACATAATAAATATATAAGTACTTAAAAAAATAATAAACTATTGTGTCTATTAACGCGCTAGTCTTGTCCAGTTAGCGTAGTAATCCAAAGAAGCTAATAATTGACAAGGGCCCCAAGAACCAAGCCAATGCTGGTCTACTACTGACTGCAAATTTGGAGGCCAAGCCGTTGATACATTGCTTATGTAAATGTAAATTGATGTAAATCAATTTTATATATGTACATACATACAGTCACCGGCAGAATCAGGCGGACACTCGTTGTTTTTGCATTTGACTCCATGTTTTTCCTGATGGACTAAATTTGACATAACTTTTTTGTGATTAAAATTTTCTAGGTATTTATCTTTTGATAGAAAAGTAACATTATGGAAATTAATACTCAACAGAAAAAAAACATATTTAACTATTTCGGTCATTTTTTCTCGATAGAAAACAAAACGTATGATTTTAAAAAAAAATTCATTTGATAAATCTTAGGTACATGCAAAGTGAAACATGTGTCTTCTGTTCAGTATTAATCTCCATACTGTTCGTTTTCTATCAAAGCAATAAGTACAAATACAAATTTAACATGGAGTCAAAAGGAAAAACATCAAGTGTCCGGTTAATTTTGCCGGTGAGTATATTTGTATATTTTTTTACAGAAACACTAATGTCTTTCTTAACCCGGGATCAGTACGGTTCGGTTTTGTAACGTATCCAGTACACGGTAACGTATACGGTTGTGAGAAAAATCTCTCACAACCGTATACTGATTGCGGGTTAACAAAAATGGCGTGTCCCTTTTCCCAGGTGACTCTGGGCAGGTCCACCAATGAGCACGCAGTGGACATAGACCTGTCCCTGGAGGGACCTGCGTGGAAGGTGTCGCGGCGACAAGCTTGTATACGCATGCGCAACAGTGGCGACTTCTTCATAGCCAACGAGGGCAAGCGGCCCATCTATGTGGACGGGAGGCCCATTCTGTCCAACAACAAGTTCAAGTTGAACCACAACTCCATTCTTGAGGTGAGACAGATCAATTGTTGAGACACAAACCCAACAAAAGGGTTGGGTGGAAGAGATTGCCACAGGCAATAACCCCGCCCTTTAGGTAGGACATTTCTCTTTTTTTTTTTTTCTTGTATATTTGTTTAATCTTTTTGTTTTTCTTTATATTTCATTGTATTCTACTGTATATATTTTTTGTTCTACCTAATAAAGCTTTAAAAAAAAAAATTGTTTTGACTTGAAGATGAATGAAGGAATTAAGGGTGGACGTTTAAGATCTACCTCTGCGGACTCAAGTCTAAGAGCGAAATTAAGGGTGAAATTAATAAACTAATTCTATATCACAAGTCATTGCTAAGCGTGGGTTTTCCCTATCTTACACAGTACGCGATACGTGACTTAGCGCATTGCTAAGCGTCGGTTGTCCCTATCTTACACAGTACGCGATACGTGACTTAGCGCCACAGAGGTAGGTATTACACAAACGTCTATTAATTCCGCCCTAATGGAAGTTTTTGTATTAACTCTGTGGCTCTAAATCTCGGATTGCGTAGTATAGTATAGTAGTGCTTTATTTAGACTGTCGGCTCGAGACAGGGAGTCAAATTATGCGTACTGTCTTAGATGGGGAAAACCGATGCTAAGCTATGACTTAAGTTATCGATTTTGTCTATTAATTTCGTCCTAAATTTTGGGTATTGTTTTTAATGGGGAAATGTTAGTTCTGATTAGAACTTGTGATCCCGAATTTGTCTACTAGTTTTGCCCGTAAATACTTAAAATTAAGATACTCTGTCCCAGTAGCTCGGTGGTAAAGGCGGCACTCTGTAAATCCAAAGATTCCAGAGTTTGTGGGTTAGAAACCTAGCCAGGACATAACAAATTATCCTCCCATTTAGGATTTTTACCACATAATAATATGTCTTGGTCTTACTGCTGTAATAATGTAGTCATAATCGGGCAGTAAAAATAGGGCGATATTATTTTACTCAAATGGGGATGAGTTTTTAATACAGGGTGGACCAAAAAAAACGTTTACACCCGTTAATGGTAGATTACTGACGACATTTCCAGGCCGGATCTGCAATCCGTTTTTTCGGATTCGCCTTTATAACTGCACAAAGTGATTTTTTGCAACTTTCTGAAAAAGTCCGACTTTGGCTTATTCTTTAGGTCAGTACTTTTTTCCTGTTTAAGATGAGTTGATTCTGAACAATTCTGCAGAAAGCCAACAAAATTTCGATGTTTTTAGTTACACTGCTCTGTTTTTCACGGTTTGGTTTGTCATATTTTTTTACACCTAAACAGAAAAAAAAAACACACGAAAAAACTTTTTTACTAAATAAAACACTCGACATTTGTCCGAACAAATTTTGGCACAGACACGGGCAAGTTTGATAAAAGTTGGCGGCCGCCCCGAGGATGCTAAAAAATAATTTTACGATTTTTTTATCTTGTGATCTTCTGGAAAAAATTATTAGATGTTTGCCAAAAACTCTTCAAAAATCCTAAGAGTTTTCTACCTGTAGACTGTGTAAGGGCGTCTTGTATTGTTTACAAAAATTGTTTACATTGCTTTTTTTGAATACCGCGGTCTCACATGCCTTCATCAGCCAGTTTAGAAAAATTCAAATGGTAATTTTCGTGCTTCTCAGATTGTCAGTGGTGTTAGCTAGATGTGGTAGTGTTCAGAGTGTTAGTTGCATGACCGAGGTTCTATTCTCGGCGATTAATATAATTTTAATTATCAAAAAAATCTGATGGAATATTTTATTCATACCTGGATCTGACCTGTTGTAACACCAACAACTTATGGTTTTTTTGGGGGTAATACCATCTGTAAATTGAGTTATAACAGATACTATTGGTATCACAATACACATAATTATTATTCTTTTAAGTCCCTGAGAGACTGCCTTGATAATGTAAGGATGGTTTTTCTTATTGCTTCCCTACGAGAGAAAAAAAACTAGCGAATTTTCCACAATAAAATAGAGTTTATGGAATAAATCCAGATAAATATGTAGGTAGATTCTTATATCATAAACAATACTAATTAAATAACAAATATTTACCGATTGCCAACTCTAAATAGAAGTCTTGAAAAAAACAAGATAATATTTTGTAAAGTTAATAAACTTTTGCAGTCTTTATTATGTTTTAAACTATTTTGATATAAACAAAAAGGTATTTAAAAAACATTTTGTGTTAGTATGTTCAATGAGAAACGATTAGAAGCGCACGATTAGCTCAGTGGTAAGCCTTGCCATGCAGAAGATCCCACCCCGGTCCGAACGCCAGAGCCAGCAAAAAATTCATGACTACAAAATAAAGAAGACTGTTGCCATTTTTTATTTAGCCATAGTACACACTATGGATTCTTCTCACACAAATTTTTGAAACCAATGGTGACTTTAGTACCTTAGTTCTAACTCAGAACTGTCCCTCTACCTTCTTGCCTCTCTCTCTCTCTCGCTCTCTCTCTCTCTCTCTCTCTCTCTCTCTCTCTTTCGCTCTCTGCCTCTCTCTCTCTCTCTTTCGCTCTCTGCCTCTCTCTCTCTCTCTCTCTCTCTCTCTCTCTCTCTCTCTCTCTCTCTCTCTCTCTCCTCTCTCTCTCTCTCTCTCCCTTCTCAATTCCCTCAGAGGAACTGTTGGAAGTGGCGTCCACCTTCCTGGATGCAAAGGTTGAACCTCTTCATCATGTTCCGTCGAATTTTGCGGAAGATTCCAGGTTTTTCTGTCAGGTTATCGAATGCCAACAGGATTCTTGCTACCAGATTCTGCTACTCTTGCCTCTCCACTGGTATTTCGTAAACTATGTTTTTCACGTGATCCCAAATGTTCCTGTTGGCAGCTCCATAATTATGCTAAATGCGTATCTGCCATTTCAGCATCCGAATTATAATGATGTAACTTGTACTAAAAAAACTCAAGAAGTTTAAAGATAATATTTCATGGAATGCAGAAAAATATGCTTGAAAACTATCATCGAGAAAAAAACCATCATTCATTTGACTGGCCTTTAATTAATTCCAAGGAAAATAATTATCAGACATAAATCGCTAATTACTCTTTGAGTACAAGACGACCCTACACGGTCAACACTTTTAAGATTTTGAACATCATTTTTTGAGACTTACCTAGTTTGTTTCCCCAGAAGATCACGTGATAAAAAATCGTAAAATTATTTTTTAGCATCCTTGGGTTGGCCGCCAACTTTTATCAAACTTGTCCGTGTCTGTGCCAAAATTTGCTCGGGCAAATCTTGAGTGTTTCAAAGTGTAAAAAACTTACATGAGAATTTTTTTTCTATTCAGGTGTCAAGAAAGATGCCAAACCAAACCGTAAAAAACAAAGCAGTGTGGTTAGAAACATCGAAATTTTGTTGGCTTTCTGCAGAATTGTTCAGAATCAACTCATCTTAAACAGGAAAAAAGTTCTGACCTGAAGAATAAGCCAAAGTCG